>NNCF01126253.1:788064-839706 GCA_002313205.1 Laupala kohalensis | reverse complement strand
CATGTGGTCATACGCAGTTAGCAACTGCTTTTTTGACAATAAATTTTATTTATTCATTTCCCATTTACAAATACAACAATAAAAAACTATTGTAGGGAAGATCAAGGGAGTTACGGATCGTACACTTCAAGTAGCCCAAGAGCTTCTTTAGTCACTGTATTTTGCATAGGCAAGCACTTGTGACAAAATAAAAAATTTCTATGAATTTAACAAATGTTATGGACGAATACAGATTATTTATAATTCTGTGCGACGAAATAGGAAGTGATCACACGGGACTATTATTGCATACTGAAGTGAGATGGCTATCCAGAGGCAAAGCATTATTAAAGCTGTGGGAGCTTCGGCATGAATTATGGGTCTTTCAAACAACAAAATAATTTTCAAATGCAAAATTATATTAAATTTTTAACAAATTCTTCATGGTTAATAAAACTCGCCTATCTAGCAGATATTTTTACAAAATGCAAACTTATCTTTACGAGGGAAGACAATTACAATTTTTTAGACAAGATATAAAATAATTTCGTTTGAAAAAAAAATCTCACCTTATAAAAAAAAGCAGTTCTTATTTTATTTCCTTTTTCAACCACTGCGAAGCAGGGTTTTCTTATTATGCTCCAACGAAGACGAAGTCGAGGAACAAACTTGATGTGTCGTCAGATATCAGAATTCAGTTATCGAATATAGTTCCTGATATCAATCAAATTTGCAACTCAAGGAAGCGGTACAATCAAAGTCATTCATTACCATTAAGTACTTATTTTTTGTAATTTTTTTTGTTTATGAGATTATGTTAATATTTTTGTTTCTAAGTTAATATTAATTATTTATGTTCTTTGCTTCTGAATTGTCGCTCTTATCAAATGAATAAATAAATGTCATTTATTAAATCTAAAAAAATTGTTTTTACTACCTAAACACCTAAACTTGGAACTCTACCTCTGTGCCAGAATTCTAGAACTAGAAAATGAATATAGTGTTCCGTGAAATATTTAAAACTTCTACGGCATTCTGTCACTCAAAAAGTTTGGGAAACCCTGCGTTAAAGTATCGTCTTGCGAGGAGAATGGCTTGAACAAATTCAACGTGGTTCACTAAAATCATACCGTTATTCATTATACTTTAAGACATTTTTGAACCATGAACAACATAATGTTTTTACTGTAGAAGCTTCTTCAGAAGCCAGCCTTTTGATTAAATTACTGCACGTGAAGCTCAAAAATTCATTCTGAATCCTGACTTTCAATTTATTAGTGAGTTTGAGCATAATATCATATCCTTGGAAACACAGTAATTTTTCGTTTTCTCGGTTCAAAGCGGCATCCTGTAGATCGTAGTGCTTATTGGAAAAAGAGATGTATGATCAAGTTTTGTTATTATAGAAGAACGTCCATAATACAGGGGGACACTCATCTCCACCAAAATTCGTAAAGTAAGACTTCAATGTATCGTATGATTTTAGGGCCCGTTCTACAGCGGGAAGGAGAGACAACCATCATGTTTTACATGTCGAAGGTCTGGAGCAAATTCAGATTCGTGCATTTCATAAAAATCTTTTAAACTTGTTCTCTTTTTGAATAATAGGAAAAATGGCTATGCAGTTTCATAATAAAATTTTCAGAATCAAATGCATGTAAACCTAAGGCATATTTTACACTGTTATGCAAAATATGTACAGGAATGGAATAATGTTATTATTATCGTCGTGAAGTAACAGAATTGAGGCATCCAAAGTATACATTTGCATTGTCAGCGCAAAAACTCGTTAA
The DNA here is from genome assembly GCA_002313205.1 of Laupala kohalensis. Lineage (NCBI taxonomy): Eukaryota > Metazoa > Arthropoda > Insecta > Orthoptera > Trigonidiidae > Laupala > Laupala kohalensis. Next base: position 837,934 of record NNCF01126253.1, on the reverse strand, counting down.
ATATTTGGTATCAGTATTGCGTTCCTTCAGGCGTATTACCAAATTAACATAAATAGCTACTGCAGTTTCATTTGTATCTTCGTAAAAATCAAGTATGCGCGTTTTTAAATTAGTGGTTGAGCTATAAAATCTTACTACCAATAGGAACATTTTTGTTGTTCCGTGATTATCGGTAGCAATACTATAGAATGTGCCCCCCAGGGGACTTACATCTAGTAAGTACGTGTTTGGCAAACACGGGACCCCGAGCTGAGTCTGGCATTACTTCCACTTACTTGTGTAAAGCTTCTTCCTTTCTCTTTCCTGACCTTCCTTGGTCACCTCTTGTTCTTTTCGATCCCGACGCTAAGGTATCTTTCATTTTCCTCTTTCTTCCTTTTTTTATAATGATATATGTAATGTTTTGAGATATGCTGATATTTGAGTTTTGAGTTGTAATTCAGGAGGGTTTTTAGTGGGTATGGTTCAGTCATTCGGCGAGTCCCACAGGCGGGGTGTCATGTTGGCTCTCCCTAGTGCGTAACTGCAGTTTCCCTACCTGTACAAGTTTTTAGAGCTCTAATGACCTCGATGTCGACGAGCCGTGAAACCCCACCAAAAACAAACAAACAAACAAACAAAAACGATAGAATGTGCTATTTTGAAGAATATCAATCGTCTCTTCAGTTGAAGCCGGTCCCATAACATTGTGAGCAATCGCTCTTTCGTTCGTCCGCATGTTAATTTTTCAGCAATTTTTGAATCGCTTTATACAACACTGTCGAGTTTAGTTTCGCGGTCCAGAGAGTTGAATGACAAACTGTATTACAGAATGATAAGTCTTTGTTATTTCAGCCGCTATAATTTGTTCTTCTTGAGCGTTCATTTGATCTGTATTTAGAAAGGCTTTCAGACAACTCCTCGTACTCGCACTTTTACTTTCTGATATACGTAATGTGTAGAAAGCATTGTAATCGTGAAAAAAATTCGGAAACGAGATTTTTACGGAAATATCCGTTTTGGAGGTCCCTGATTTCGAAAAGTGGCTGGACGTCCGTCCGGTCTGTTCGTCCGTCCGTCTGTGCGCAGCACTCCTGGAAGAATGGAAAAAATTTTTTTTTTCATTTTTCGTATTTATGGTAGAATTTACTTCTGATATATGCACGTTCTTTCAATTTTCTTTTAACTTGAACACAAAGGGCACTTCACATATATACATGTATATATACATGTCGCGTAGTTTTAAATTGGCCAATGGTGAGAAACCAACGAGTATATGTTTGTAGATGTGTCATTTTAATGTTATTTTTAAAAGGAGAACAGAGGTATAAAATATGTCTGCATCTTATGTGTCTCTTGGTATCGTGAACCTTCCACCCACGCGACCACTACGCTCTTCTATAACCTCTCATCCGGTGGCGCTGCATCGTTTCGCTACGTAAGCTTAGGTTATCAGATGTATCCACTGCTTCTTTTGTCGGATGTGGTTGTTAACTTGTGGATGTTGTGTGTCGTATTTGTATGTTCGTTCATATTATTTGATACGTGAGGATGTTATTTTATATTCTTACAGTTATTGTTTGAAGAATTTCGTGTTTTTCTTTTTGTCTGGAGGGTAACGTGTGATAAAAATCCTAATTTTTGTTTTTTCATAAATTTTTGTCATGCAATGTTTTATAGTAGTTTCAATCGTTAAAAGTATTATTATTATAAAAAAAAATATTTTAACACTTCCAGAATTCTTAGACAAGATACATAAGAAGCGTTACGAAATACGAGAAAATAAATAGAACAAATAGTATCATCTATTTAACCGAAATTGATCGTAGATACGATTAATTTTTATTGAATATGTTTTTGCAATTTCAAATTGCAAAGAAATTAACTTCTTAGTTTTTAAGTAAATAAAAAAAGAATATTGATGATCTGCTTGCTTTGTTCTTGCGTCAATAGTATACTAATTATCTTTATATTTATTTATAAATATATCTTTTGAAATAGAATATAAATCTGACTGATCTTATTTCCCTCAAAAAACGAAAGAACATAATTTGCATATAAGTCACTCTTTTATACAAATGCTAGTAAAAATATTTCTTTAATAAACTTTTAAACAGGGTAAAATGAAGGCGACCAAAATATAGAGTAACATGTTGAAAACAACCCTCTCTTAAGAGAATTCTTTAATATCGCTCTCTAGTGCAGACTGACAAACGCATATGAGAAAGTGTGTGCAATGGTTTTGCACCACTAGTTTTGTTTCTTCTGATGATCGTTACCTTTTTGGTGTTTGTCAATATCATTTTTGCCAATTATACTAAAATATTTTCGACACAGTATAAAATGTGCTTTATATTTATTATCTTTGATGGGTTTGATACATACAAACTTTTTTGGTCAAGCTTCCAAAAAAGAGAACATTCGTCGACTTTTCTTGTTCGGAATAGCCGAACTCGTGGAAGGGTTGTTTTCCGTTGGAGTATCCGAGTCGGAATTATTCATGTTAAGCTGAAGCTGGAAGAAAAATAATCCATTTATATAAGACAAGAATGAAAATCAATTAATATGACTTAAAAATATACAAGAATTAACTGCATTTTTCTTTTAACTATCACTAGAAATCCAGACACAGATCATGTGAACTGTATAAATAAACAATATTTAAGTATATTATGTTTTGAAACACTAAATACTTTGATATTCGATGTAACAATATACGAAATATTTTTGAATAAATATGTAAATTAATTGAAATGTTTTTAGATTTAGATATAACGAAAAACATGACATTAACACATATAATAGCCATGATAATTTTTTTGTGAATGATTATTCTCTCTAGTTATCAACACTCAAACTTATCTTGTTTCAATGGATGTTCGCGCGCAATTTACATCGCGCGTATGGCTTGTAAAACCGCCAGTTTATTAAACCCAATTAAAATTTACTGTGCAAAATTAATTTTCAAACAGATACGAGTATTTGAAAATCAGCTTATGAACAAAATTTTTATCTTGTGAAAATAGCGAACCCACTATATGGCTGATTTATTTGCACAACTTGTGAAAATATCGAACCCATCGCGGGCTAACTATTTCGACTATGTGTGTGAATAGCGATACGTTGCGTCGCTGATATCAAGGTTGATATGTATTTTGGGATAAATAGACAATATACCACAGTTTTATTTCCTTGTAGGAACTTTTGAGTCCTATTTTCTTTTAAAGTAAGACCTTTTTAATAGATGGATTCAAATATTACGTTTGCACAGCGAAGTGCTTAGAAAGTAAAATTCCACTGAGTTTTTATGTCACTCCATACGGGTTTGTTCCTCAAATTTTCGAACTTACGTTTATTTCAATCATTAAGGGATTCGTGGCAGATGTCATTTCCAAGTAGATAATTTTATTTGAATTTGAAACCTTACGTTAAATATCATTACACTAATTTGGGTTGTCTTTCATATGTTTAAGAAATTTCCCCCCTGTCGGATCACCCTCGTGGCTCATTCAGTAGCGTTGCGCTGCTCTTGCAGATCTATACTCTCGCGATTATATTATAAATATTTCTAGATTGTCAACGTGACATTTCCATTTGAGGTCGTCTTAAATATGGAGACCTAAGAATATTGTATTCGTTACAGTTTTTAATTGTTTTCCGTTTAAAGAAAGAGAAACCTGGGGTAAAATTTTGTGATACTATTGTGAAATGACGTAGCCACTGTTTTGTCAGAGTTTACAATGAGACGATTTACATGGAAGCAAGCCGAAAGGTTAGACAAATCTTTTTGAGCGTTGGCGTGTTTACATAGTAAATTAGTGTCATCAGCAAAAATAACCATTTTGCAAATCTGATGTGGAGGATGACGTCGCTCACATACAGTAGGGCCGAGAATTGAACCTTGGGGTATTCCGCAAATAAGTGGCTTTGTTTCTGAAATACATTGCTGAAGTATTTTATTTTTAGTATAGGATATTTCGACCTGTTGATTCTTTTAAATAAGAAGTTAGCCATTGATGTGGAAGTCCACGAATGCCTGAAGAATGCAATTTTGAAAGAAGAATTCGTGATCGATGACATCGAATGCTTTGGATAAATCAAGAAAAACATCCTTAGGATTTTCTACATGGTCAAGAGATGTGATAACATCGTTTAAGAAAGAAAATATGGCACTGGTAGTGGAAAAGGATGTCCGAAAACCGTGTTGATCGTCGGAGAGAATGTTATGTTTTGATAAAAAATCTAGAAGACGCTTAGAGAACAATTTTTCTAGGCTTTTGAGAAAGTGGGTAGTTGAGATATTGGTCGATATTTTCCAACAATGTATCCTTTCTTGTGTAAAGGTTTCACTTTAGCTCTCTTAAATATGTTCGGAAGCTCCTTCCCTTCCGATAAAGAACTATTAAAAATATTTATGAGTGGATTTAATATAACGTGGGACGACGAATTTAACAATAAACTCGGGTATAATATATATGCCTGTTGAAAATTGGTGTTTTAATGCACTAATGATTATCATAAGATCAGTGGCGTTAGTTTCGGAAGTCGGGTATGTGGGTGGATATATTCGGAGGACATTGATTTGGAGATATTGAATTCGTTATTTCACATACGTCTGAAAAATATGAATTAAACAAATTTGCGATGTGAATTTGATACGATTTTGCCATTGTTTAGCAGAGAAATGTTTTCTTCGCGATATTCAGAGGGTGACGTGTAATTTTAACAATATTCCACATGGCTTGTGTTCGGTTGTTCGATTTTAGTATCTGCCTGTCGTTTTCCATCGACTTCTCTTGAAGAATTGTCTCACGGAAATAATCATGGAATACGGTTGTTTATTTTTTAAAATTCTTGTCTTTTGGCGAGATTCAGGCCATAAGACCTGCTCATCCATCTAACCCGTAAGGGAATTGGGAAGGAGAGATGTTGAGTTGGCGGGGAACACATGGTACCGAATCGATATTAGTCTGAAGTAGGTGAGGGAAACCCCAACTGAAAACCTCACCTAGTTCTGCTGAACAGGGTTTGGACCCACGCTCTACCGCTCAGCGGGATCGTGGCAGCGAAGACCACTAGACCGTCGCTGTCGGTTGGTTTTTGAATGATAATATAAGCGGTGATTGTTTTTGAAAGAAATTCTTATTCCTTGGGTGAACAAATCTTTTGTATTTCTTTGTGTTAATTAGCTTGCGTTTTATGGGAAAGCTAGAGTTTTGATGTTCTAGGAATATTGAAATAAATACATTGAATTTATCGTCGGTGTTTTCCAATTGTAAACATCTTTCCAAGCTTCCTCACGCAAATCCATTCTAATATATAAATGCGCAACGCGAAAATGTGTCGGTCTGTTTGTTACTTGATCACGACTGGACAAATCGCGATGAAATTTGGCGTGAAGATAGTTTAAATGTCCAGGATGAACATAGGCTAATTTTTATTTAAAAAATGCATGGTAGAAAGATAGAAATGATTTTTGACAATAAATGTCGATAAAATTGGAGAAAGAGATATTCACTTACGCTGCCTGAACGATTAGTGCTAAGTGACAACTTTGAACGGCGGCATACCTCAATGAGTTCTACAAAAGAGTCAATGACAGCTTTTGTCTGACTACAGAAATTAACATAAATTATCAATAGAACGTTATGAAAATAGAAGTGTTAAAATACTTCAATTTAAGACTGTATTTTGAGAAGGAAAATATCAATCATAATCAAATTTAATGGTTTATTTGTTTTGTGTATTTATAAAAAGTTAAAAAACGTTTTTAAATCGTAAAATTTCGACAAATAGTTTAGATTTTACAAGAATTGTAATAAAATAATGTATCCGCGTCCAGCCTCGGAAGCGAAAATTCGACCGAAGTGTCGAGTGCAGTCGTTTTGTATTAAATTTGTATTATTATGAATTTGAAAAATTAGGATGCTGCACATGTTTTGAAAAACGAGAAAGAAAAAATATTTCGATCTACAATATAGAGAGATTTTATTTTTTCTGGGTAGAAGAAGATGAGTCTTAGAAAAATCCCAGGCAACGCCGGGTAATCAGCTAGTAATTTATAAATATGGATGTATTTGTGTCGTTAAACTGTCTAGAAAACTGTGAAGGATTTGAAGTGGGGTTTTAGTGTATCTTTAATAGTCAATACTTGAGCAAGTAGATCGCTGTAACCGTCGATAAACACTTCAGAGAAATACGAGATTCCATTGTTGACTATAATTTGATCTGGACTATAACCAGAGAGGCAACCGAGGTCGTTTATCTTAGTAATAAGGTTGAATAAGTCAATAAGATTCTTTAATCGATTTATTTGTGAATGTGTGGAGTCGGATGTACTCAGGAAATCCAATGTTGAAATCGCCACATATAACGATAGATTTGGTGGATTTACGTGTAGTATGTTTCAAAATTGTTTTTAAAATTTCAAAGTTCCCCCAAAAATATATCAAGATCTGTTTGAGAAGGTCTATAAATACACAAAATAATAATACCTATGTCGGTCAAATTAACTGCAGAAAATTCGAACACACTATCAACGCAGCAGTTCTCGTAACCTGGCAGTCAAGAAGATAAAATATCATTACGAACGTAGATACACGTACTTCCGTGGGGATTTTTTCTTTTAAAAGTTTGTCGACAGAAAGAACTTCCTAAATAATAACTAGAAATAGAAGTTGAGGTTAGTTGAGAATCCATGTTCTGTGAAGCATAGCAAATCGAATGGATTTTCGAGTACAAGAATTTCAATGTCTGTCAATTAGTTTGAAAGGGATTGGACATAATGATGAAATAATTATTTTATTTTTGAAAAGAGTTTGTGATTCTCGGGAAATGGAATCAAAGTTAGATTGTAGATGGGAACACGAATTTGGTGTAGCTACTACCGGATTAAGCCCGCACACTGCACCGAAATTCGATTGATACCTTCGGTCACCTTCGAGCACCACATCGTACTCTTGAGCGCAAGTTGTAACTGTGTATAGGGCACAGACTATGAACTGGTATGGGGCAGAACGAGAGGTAGATGTAGGAATAAATGAGGACGAATGATATGAGGAAGCAGGAGGTGAAAGAGAGAGGACAGGGAAGAAATGGGTGTGGTGATAGAAGTGTTGGGGGGAGGAGGAGGAGGTAGTGTGAGGTATAGTAGCAGACTAGGTGGTAATAAGGTAGGAACAGAGGGAGGTGTAGGAGTGGGTGAAGAGGCAGCTAAATGATGTGAGGTCAAATGTGAAGGTAGGAAAGAATCGAAGTGATGTTTTCCAGGCGGTCTTAGGTGTAAACCGTGATGTGTCCTTGGCAGTCAGGTGTGGTTGCAAATTAAAAAAAAGTGATTTTTGTGTCTGCTAGGTTCAATATGGCTTTCAAAACCTGTGCCAATGTTGGGTACAAATAAAATAATTGGAATTATGGATAATTAGAAACATCTATGCAGTACTAATTTTACAAAATATATTGAAAAATTGTAACGAAAGTAATATTCTCATGTGACCAATCGAGAACCGTTCTGTTAGTTACATTCCGTTAGAGACCCACATGTAGGTCTCTACATTCCATCTGGCGATTGTCAGATAAACAATTCCAAAATAATAACATCCGAGATGGGTCTTCGGCTCACCTTTCGTTACTTTCTTGAATCCCGGACCCAATACTCATGCCGAAAAATACTTTCAGGGTAATTTTTTCATTTGCGTGAAAATATGAAATGTAGGGGAAATTTCCTTGCATAACGTTGGCAACGTCAGCTAGCACATTGCATGGCAAGCAGCAAGGTCTGAGTAGGCTGCAGGTAGGCTGTTTGGTGAGAATTTGGTAGATGGTGGTGTTAATGGGTCATATACCACGATGCAATGTCTTTTAGATCTGGCCAATGTAGGCATTATTCTCTTTGCTGATAAAACGGTCTATTGTTCATTCAGAAAATAAAATATTTGACAGTTTTGGCTCATTAGTGTTGGATAAAATTTTGGAATGAACTTAGAATACTACATTGTTATTTTAACGTAATTGACTCTTTATTCTGAAGAGACCGAGAAGAATACGCGATTTCCCTTCTTCCTAGTAAGTATGCAACGTCAAAGATAAACAAGACTTGATTCCATTCTCCTAATGGTTTTTCTACTGATACAATGAGGAATGTCCTGATAATTATATTAACTTTTTTCCACTAAACCACAGATGAGTAAACATTATTGTTTGGGCCTGTAGTACTTTTGGGGATTATGATTAACTGGCATCTGTTAGAGACTTCAATTACTAAGTTTTGTATTGTGTTGTTCTTAAGTACATTAATGTGGAAAGAGCATGGTGTAATTAGTGAAGATATGTTTCTATGGCTGAAATAAATAGGTTTTTATTGGTTTTTTTTGGTTAACTAAAACAAAAACTACACTACCTTCAACACTTGTATGAATCTTTACCAGTCCTTCAGTCTTCTGTAATCAGGAGTTACTCTGTTACATTCCTTTATGAAACATCATAAAGTGCCCAAAATATTTGGTAAGCATCAGACATAAAGTTGAGGAAACCAGTGTTGTTGAGGTATTTATGATAGGTATCAGTTGTGGACTTGTAGTACTTCTAAAGACAAGTGATATTTTGAAGACTTCCATGTGGTTATTGATTTATTTATTTAATGTTTTTTTTTGGTAAGGTTCAGGCCATGAGGTCTGCTCTTCCACCTAACCATGATTTGGGTGAGGGAATTGGGGAGGAGATGTTGGGTTGCCAGAGAACTTATGGTATCAGACAGACATTTGTCTGGAGTAGGTAAGGGAAACCCCAGCTGACAACCTCCGAATTTGTCTGAGCAGGGATTGAACCTCTGCTCTCCCATTCAGTGTCATGAAAGCTAAGGTGCTACCACTAGACCACCACAGTCAGTTATCATGGAGTTATTTAGTAAAGAAGTTATTCTTGAAAAACATTTCCTCTTTTTATATATTCTCTCTTTAAAAAGCTGTTTTTCTTCATTTAATTTTAATAATACATGCATATTTTTCAAAATCAAACCGATAAAATTTAAGTTGCTAATCTTTTGATTACATATTGTATTAATACTTAATGAAATTTTTCGTATTTTGACGTATTTTATTGATAATTTCTTTAGTTATAAAAATAAAGTACCGTAGCATGAGTTGGGCCTTTAGATATGAGAGGTCTAGAAAATTGTGAGGTCCTTGGCCAGCTTTTATCAGACCATATGATCTGTACTCCACAAGAGGTCAAGTGTGCTATTTTTGGTTTCTTTAAATAAAAAATTAATGCACTGCAGAAAGAAGGTAAAATTAACATGAGTTATGTATTTTACATATCTGTTGACAATCTTGAAATTCTATGTAACTTATATGAGTTGGAAAGGGTTTTCATTACTAACTGGAAGAAGACCAAAGGACCTAAATTGAAATAATGTAAGCTGATATAATATCTTTTCTTACCTGCATCAAAACATTGAACTTCTCAGATAAAAATTCAGAACAACTTGACAGAATTGTCCATTTCTGTAGAGATTTATTTGTTGTTTTTTTTAGTTTGCATAGTAATTACAGTATGTCTCAGAATCCAAGTATTTCAATGAAACCTATTATCAATTTCACGATTTATTGCATCTCTCTTAATTTTAATACAAAAAACATGGAATCATAAACCTTAGGTATATAGTTATTGTAGAACTTTCTATATGAGAATGATTTGTATCTGCGTCTTTCTTGTTTGTTGTCTTTGATTTGAGACTTTGTCTGGGTTCCATTACTGAAGTACTTTGTTCTTCCTTGAACTTTAGTTGGACATATTCCAATTTTGTTATTACAAACTGCTCTACCTATCTTTTTGAGTACTCTTCCAATTCTTTTTAATTTGTTATTAACTTCACGAATCACATTACCTGAAGAACCCATTTTGTCATCAATTCGAGGGGAGCCATGCTCAGCACAGTTGGACCTAGGAAATAGTGAATTACTATAAAATCAGTTAATCCTTTTATGAAGGTATCTTGTAATGTGCAAATAATGAAAATTTATTTTACAGATTAATTAATGGAGGGAAGTGATGACTATGGCAACAACATGCCTGTTGACCATTCTGACAAATTATTGGTGAATGGTTCTAAAACAAGGAAAAGAAAACCTGGTATTGTCTATTTTTCGTCAATACCACAACATATGAATACCGATTATGTAAGGAGAGCAATGAGTGAGTTTGGCGAAGTAGGGAGAGTTTATTTCCAGCAGGATTTGAGAGGTAGTTTTCATGATGAAATTAAAACTTCTTGGTTTTTTTAATCATGTTTATAATTTGAAGTTTGTTTTACTTTAATTATTTGTCCAGATATGGAAAGTGGGAAGAAAAAGAAAAAGGCCCATTCACAAAAATACAGTGAAGGATGGGTTGAATTCAAAAGCAAACGTTTTGCTAAAGAAGTGGTGAGAATTTTAAATAACACCCAGATAGGTGGCAAAAAAAACAGTAAATTTTATGATTGTATTTGGACTCTAAAATATTTACCCAGGTAAAATAATCCATTTGGTTCTTATCATATTTGAGTTAATGTTTTATTTTTAGGTTCCACTGATATTCAAGTACTGTTTTTTTTCTTCTGTATGTGTGTTTGTGCATTAAGAAATTGCATTATTTAATTCTTTTCTTGCTCTTTGTCATATTCAAATAGTAGTTTTTGCTTGATTAGTAATTGGTATTATTTCAAGACATATGGCATGCTTTGCAGATTCAAGTGGACACACTTAAGTGAACGACTAGCTTATGAGAAAGCTGTTCACAAGCAACGCATGCGTGTGGAAATTTATCAAGCTAAGCGAGAAGCTGATTACTTTTCTCTGAACATAGACAAGAGTGAAAAATTGAAGAAAAAGAAATCTAAGGGTAAAACATTGAAACCTTTTGTTCCTCAAGTGCAAATAAAACAACGAGATACAGAAGATCAAATATTGGGAAAGAAAAAAATTAATAAAAAAGTGGATGATGATATTGCTGATGACAGAGATTCTTTCTTGAAATCCTTGTTTTCATGAATTTTTTACAGTTCCCAGTCTGAATGATAAACATACATGTAAATTTAAGTTGTCTATTGTAAAATAACATAAGTATGGCTGTGACTGCTTGTTTCTGTTCTTAAAAATATGCATGGAAATAAAATTTAATGCAAACAAATTTATGTACTATTTTTTCTTAGTTTCCTTCATGACCCACATTATTTTTAATGGTACCAATAATTGTGATTGGTGAAAGGATTTGCGAGTGGTGATTCATCCGGTCACAGCCCTTAGTCCCTTGATTGGAATTGATGGGATGGTCCCTTGTTTCCAGCGAGTAACTAAGTTTATTATCCCCCACATGGTCATATGCAGTTTGCAACTTCTTTTTTGACAAAGTTTATTTTTTTATTTATTAGCCAAGTATTTTCAGTATAGATTCTTTCATCAAGGAATTTTAGTCTGTATGAGATACAGTAGTTACTTTGTTTGGCTTTGCAGTATTATTCCTCCAGTAGAGAGAAATTAAAAAGTCTTACTTCATGAGCAATATTGTCACAAGAGCACCAGGAATTTTTGCTGGGTTCTTTTTTACTTCCACATTTGTCATGTCTATTGTGCATCATTAACCTCTATGTGTATTAATTTGAAATTTCAAAATTCAACGAAGAAATTAATGTGAATATTTTTGCTCTTGCAGGAGTTTCTGGAAAAATTTTCCTTGACTATTTTTCAGGTAATTGGGCTTTTCCTTCTCTCCTGCTATTATCCTTCAGTATTTATAGCATTGGGAAATAATCTCTAGTGAAGTTTGTTACGTATGGTTCTTAATGCATTATGGGGTAGTTGGCAGAGAAAATCTTACCCATTATTTTTCTACAGAGGTTAAAAATACAAAATTTATTTATTCTGAAAATAAAATTCTTATTGGATGTGGTATTGGAATAAAATTAACATTTCCTGAGAAAATACTTGGAAGACTATGCAATACTTTCTATTTCAGACAATCTTCGTGTATCGCTCAATATTGATCAACTCGAATCCTTGGATCTTGTAATTTTCAAATTCACTATACATGAACTTTATCTAAAAAAAACATATGATCGCGTCAATAGCTCGTATCTTTTTTTGTGAGATAGAGCATCTATGTTCTAAAATCTTGAGCGGTCTTCTTTTGTAATGCTGTACACAATACAAATGCTACTGATGTGCTACAATTCAAAATTTCCGCTCTGAATTTCAAAGATTTTACAAGAGTGTTTCACCAGCGAGTAAATATATTGCAGCTTGTATATTTACGCGTACGGGAATTATGGGAATGATCTCAAGCACATGAGAGGTGGGGGTATCAACGGGTGTTAGCGAATGTGGAAAAATAACAGGCGATTTATATTATGATTGGGAAATGCATCGCCACGTCTATGTGTGAATATTGTCTTTGATGTATTTTTGCTGAAGTTGGCGCAATTTTGAGAGGTACGTTTGCGTTCTTCACTTTACAAGAAGTGTGTGATGCTTGGTATCAAGCCGCTGGATATGCTTTGTTGGGGTTTGTTCCAACATGGCCGGAAAGTATAAACCTGACGCATTATATACTTGTATTCGTGTATTGAGAATTTCTGTCGGCATGTATTTGCACTATAGTGCGAATGTTGAGCTTTTCTGCATTATGTCATTTTTCACTCATTTTCTCATGCTCTAACTTGTATTTTATCTGTTTATCTCTCAATCCGAAAACCAGCAGTTCCATGTCATGTCGTGTTGGTTTTAATAATATGTGCTGTAAAATATGTATTCTTACCACAGTTTGTGTGTTTCAGAGGTTGTGAAATGTCGAGCACAATTGTGACAGACACTTCAGATGACCGTAAAGCTGACAACACGCTGATAATCATTGTAAACAATGATGGCACCATTTCTGTTGATCAGGAAACTCTTCAGAACATACTAGGTACTTATAGTTGAGTTATTTGTGTTGCAGAAATAATCGTATTTAGGTTACAAAGTTGTGTCTCTTCTAATGTATTGAGGACTGAAATGTCAATGACCTACATGATATGTCATTTTCCCTTGAGTTGAGGTTTTACACTTATCAGTTATTTGATGATTACTCTGTAACTAGTGACAGTCCTCATTTTTAGAATATCTTTTTAAAAGTCACCAAGTTGATATTACTCAACCCTTTGTGTATGTATATTTCTGTAATAGTAATTGTCTATACTAGTGTTAGCATTTTAGGATTTTTCAAAATGTGTTATCCTGGTTAGGATTGAAAAAAAGTATGAATTTTATTTTAACTATGTCTGTTTGTTCTGCAGCGAATCAACAAAGTACTGCCGTTAGTGTGGTTCGTGTTGGAGGACCTCAAGATGATAGCAGCCAAGATTCTAACGAAACCTGTGACAGCCAAAATGATGGTAGCCCTCATGTTAATCTTACTGTTGAAGGGTTTTACCCTCCATCTGAGAATGCAGGAGTTGTGGATGATCTCCCTGCTACTACAGCTTCCTCAACATCTGCACCAGCAGCAAGTCCCGTTGCTACTCCAATGGCTCCGGCAGTTGATTTGGCTTCAAACTTGGTTACTGCCTCAACACCTGTTGCGGTTGTCTCTGCTTCTCACAGCATTGGTGCTGTGCATTCTGTTTCAACTCCCAATCCTCCAGAAGGTATATTTAATGCAGAAACCTTGGTTATAAATTCAAAAACTTGTATGTATTATTTTCTTGAAATAGTATGTTTTCTTGGTCTGTAAAAAACAGTTTGTATTAATTTGAAGGTTAGAGTAATAAGAGATAAAAGGTGGCATCATGAACTTTATTGTCCTTGAAAGATAGGGTATTCTTGTAATGTCTGTTTCAAAATTCTATCTTATTGTATGCATATTCCTGATATTAATATTTTATTATATTGATTTGTGTTAGGAATTTGGATAGTTTTGAGACGTAGTTATTTCATCCAATCTCTTACTCTCCTACTTTTTTGAAATGTCTTTAAAAACAAGTAACCTTAACCTATAATTTAGTTGAGATTTTAGAATTATACTGTAAATTGTTATCTGGACAATGTTTTGGATGAATGATTAGGGCTAATTGTGGGCGAAAGATTATAATACATGCAAAATGTTGACTGGTGATTAATTTGCTGTTTGAAGGTAACCATTTATCAGTGCTCTAGAAATATTTCCTACTAGTATTAGATATGCTCTAACTGAACTTGAGGGTTCTTGTGTGTAACTGATGAAACTTAGGGTAGGTATTTGAAGTACAATTGTACCATTCGTCATGCTGCATTTAGTTTTGCCCTCTGTGTGTCTATTTGACTTTTGATTGTTTTGGTAGGCTCTTTTATGTTCATTTACTATGAAGTTATTGCTTTTGACTTGGTTTTTTAAGCATTAAGCTGTTTTTTAATTATATTACCACAATCCTTCAAATGGTGTACAAGCTTTGAAAATTTTGAGTCAGAAATATGTCATTTGATTATTGTTGGTTACCATTTCAATTTATATCTGCGCAGAAGAAGCTAACTACAAACAAGCTACTTGATTTGCTCACTGCCCTTTTTATTGTGATTATTCTTCTAGCTTTCTTGAATTTTTAGTAAATTAAGTAAGTTAGAACATGTAAAGCTCAATCTGCTGACATTTAATGTTTGGTTCTTCTGTGTAATGGTTTTAAATTCAACCAGACATTTCTGTTCAATGATTTTAAATAGTTTTAGTGAAATTATTTTGGTCATAGAGTTAATTATTTATAGATTCACCTAAAAGTTAAATTAAACGATGCAAAAAATCGAGACAATGTTTCTTAAGGTAGCAAATGTCTGAAATTAGCATTAATGAATAAAATAACGTATTTATTTTGATTTAAAGTTGGAAAAACTTTGTTTACGGGCTATGTAAATAAAATAATTGCAATAATTGTAGGAGGGGAAATACAGTACATCTTCTGGAGAAAATACTTATTTTCAAAAATAGATAAGGTTTTTAAATCATGAATGTATCAGAAGTTAAACTTACTTGGTAGAAAGTTTCCCATAGTATTTTTTGCATTACTTCTGTCAGTAAGTCACCAGGCATTTTGAAGAGATATTTTACTTTTTTTGAGGTGAATCACTCTTGGCCACTATTTCAAACAAGTCAAGCAATTTCTTGGATATTATTTATACTATATTACTAATTGATAGGGACAAATTAAATCACGTTTTCTCTTTATTATAATGTGTTATAGAACAATAATAATAAAAATTATGAAAACAATTATACTTATCAATGACTTGACTATCTTGGAGCACTCGTCCCACTTTCAAGCTTGCAAGTTAAGCATAAGTAGATCACTATTAGTTTGAAGGTTGCTGCCAGTTTTCTCATTAACTAATCCCAGTTTGCAACAATGCATTTGGTGATTTTTTTTCTTGTTGTTTTTAAGAATAGTTACCGTTTAATAAATTTTGAAAAAGATGTTTCCCCAAAAGATAAGTTTAATGTTGTATGATACTGCATTTTTTTAAATTCCTTCTTGTGAACTGATAGCTAATTAAGGAAGCAGTGATAGTTATACCATTGGCTCTAGTGGAAAACAATTTTAGAATTTTGTACATTGTTGTGAAGCATTGTTTGCAGTATTAGCATTGTAATGGCACTATTCTACTGATTTATTCAAGTTAGAATAGATTTGAAGTGCAGATTTGAACGGTGGGATTTACATCTGTGCCTTTGTTCAGAAGATTGAATTATTTAGTAAAACTGATCAACCATGTATTGCCAAGAATTGTTAATCTCGTCTAATCATATTATTTGTGAGATATTCTTAGTAATTTATTCCCACTTTTATATTCCCCTAATTCTTTCTTGTTGTTATAACTTAGTATATACATATTAGCCATTTTCAATTTTTCATCCTATGACCGTTAATTGTAATCATAATTGACTGCTCCACTTACAGTGAAGTTCTTCTGTTCATAGTTAACCAAAGATTTTTTTTTTTTAATTTGGGCTTTAAGGTGTTGTTCATCTTATTCATGTTAGGTGTTATGTAGTTTTAACTAAATATGAATAACCCGGCAGGAGGTGCTACCAGGTAAAAATTACCACAGACCAATATTCATAACTTTCTTTCCAGAGAATTTCGATATCTGCCGTTTTAAGTAGCTTCTCATTATTGAATATCTAACGTCTGCTCAGTTGCATGCATTTCGCGATGCAGGTTTAGCTACTACGGAAGTGCAAAGTGAGTGCAGACAATTTTTACCCGGTAGCGACCTCGTGTAACGAATATTTCTATTACTGATAGGTAAATTATTCTGGAGTACTGTTACGGTGAATACATCACTAAGTGATGGAGACACAACAGCATCATTTATAAAAATGAAAATTAATTTTATACTTGGAGAAGGTAAACAAAAAGTGATAGACCAAGAAAGTGCTTCAGAATTGCATTCTAAAATAAACTCTTCTCGGAGTGGTGTGCTCTTGGAAAAAAGATCAAGACATCTGTAAATTATTTTCTAAAATCGTGAACATACCATTACTATTAGTGATGTTACCAAAAATTGAAGCAATGCGGTGTTTTCTCAAGAATTCTTCATAATATATTTCTAGAAAAGGACACGCAGATAGAGAAATTGGACAATATTTCAAAAAAGAAATTGTCTTAAAAACATATGTTTATCTTTCATCAGGTTGTAAGTTTATTATATATATTCTCAGATTTTATCGAAATTTTATATATTCCTTCCTAGGTAAAGAAGTCTCTTTTTTTTTTTTTTTGTTAATTTAAGAAGTAAATGAGATAAAATGAAAAGATTGATATAGTTCATGTTTGAATTTCGTAGAAAAACATTAATAAATGTTTTTGGAATTTTATACAGTGTATGCTGTTTGCAAAGAAGTATTCTTTCATATTGGAATACAGAATTGATTATAAATACAACACAGAATGATATACTCAGCGGATCAAAGCGTGGTATATTTTACCTGGTAGGGACGAATTGTGTTTGAATTTGGGGTGCACCCTCTGCTGAGTTAATCTTTTGCATCGAGTAAAACATCAAATTGAATTTAGAGGCTTTGGTTATATGACATTATTTTAATTAGTTGTCATTTTCTCTGTGGACATTAATTATTGACTAAACATTTGTGAGGTTTCTATTTCAAAGCTTTTATTAAGTTACAAATTCACCATTTTTAAAATATGTTTCTGTTTGGCAAAAACAATACCGTGCATTTTTGTATAGAGTATGTTTTGTCATTTCTCCAGTTATGTGGCTGAGTTGGCATAGCTAGCACTCTTGTGTTATGAGGAGCAAATGATGTTTATTATGCCATTAAATAAAACTTTCCCAATGAGCTAAGTCGTAAGTTCAGGAAGACGAACAAATCTTTTCAGCATTTGTACATGGTGTTCACTTTAACTCTGCTAATCAATATACATAACGAAAGCACAGTTTGATCACATTACCTGTGAATAAGTTAATATTTCAAAAGGACACCTGCTGATATACAAGTTAACTCTCCCTTTTGGGAGAGGGGAAGGCCAAATTTTATGGCTAAATCAGATTTTCCTTAAAGAAATAATTTAGCTTTATTTGAAACTTTTTTTTTTTTTTGATTTTTGAAAGATAGTGCTGTAACCAACTGAATTATTATTTTTTTTTATTTTTCAGCCAAAACCAGTCCTGTTTTATTGCAAAGTTAATCTATGATCAAAAGAACAATCTCTTGTCATAAATACTTCTGCAACACTTAGTTCTCTGGCAGGTTGCATTCAGTGTAAATTCCAAAAACTGAAAAACGTACAGTGCTATGTGGATGCAGAAGTTTTCTTTTCTCTTTGGTGTACTTGTTTTTGATGATACAATTATAATTACAATTATAATTGTAATTACTGTACAGTTATAAGAAATCTTTTTATTGTACATTAAAATTCAACATGTGTCCCCCCCGATATTGTGACTTGTCAAGCTAAAGTATACACCATGTATATAAGCTTATATATTCTAAAAGATATTTGATACAGATCTGACTTATTGAAAGTGAGTAAATTTCTTTCTCATGGAATTCATGGTGGAGTGTTGTCACACACTTAATTTGTAAATGCATTGATATGTCCTAGTACGTATGCAAACATTATAAAGACCCACAACCATCATACAGAGTACAGACGCCACCTCATTCTCACTCCTGGAAGTTTCTTGTTACATTTTGAGTTTTCCGAAATGAAATAACATAAGCAGATCCATGTGGGAGAGGGAGAAATGATGATGGGACAATGCGACGGACAGGAAAAGTGCTCAAACACCATGCCACTGGTCTACCGCATGCACTATGTCCCACTTCATCACATCAAAATTGTACAATACCCAGAGACATACAATATGGACATAAGGAAGATTTGCATTATGTAGGGATAAAGAATTCATTGTGAATGGGCCGAATAATCCTTTTTGTCTGTGTCTCCGTAAAGTTACTTGCATGATTCTAAAATGAACTTGTCTGTACTGAAATAAATTTTCCTGTTTACTTTAAATGATAATTAATGTATTTAAAAGGAATTCTAAGAGTTGAATGAATTATTTATACCTTGCTATTGGATCTACTGTTTTTAATAGAAACTTCAATCGAATTAATATTTTTCTCCCTCTCTTGTGTGTGTTGTAAATACTAAAAAATTTAGCTAATTTTTTATCCTCATCCAGGACTTGAACCTGCATCCCAAAGTTTTCAGAGTCCATTGTTTTAACTGATTAATCTACCAGATCGAAAGATTTGCACTTAAATTACTCTCCTTATTAATCATATTCCATTGGTTCCTACAATATTTTGGATGCAGATTTGAGTCCTCAGGAATGAGAATTTGATAAACTTCTCAATACGAATTATCATACACTAAATGTGTTTGGTGTAAATGAGGCATGGTTGGTGATTGGGCATCAACAATGTTTATTCAGTTCAGTTCATAATATTTGTCTGTACTCTTTGTTAAAAAGAAAGAGATGTCCCATTGGATATTTGGGTCGTTCTTTTTTTGCCCTGTCCCTTTTTTGTCACATGTCAATATTGTAATATTATATCCATGGGTCAACAAATTTCAATTGTCGGAGATTCATAAAGACTATCTTTAATCAGTGCTTAACTTTAAACTGTTTTACATTTAGTTAATCAATGAGTATTGTTAAGTGTATTTTATTAATCTCCCCGCCAACCTGTCATCATTCTTAAGTTAACGTCAGAAAGAACGATATGTGTCTTCGTCTTTCTTTTATCATTTTATGATTTCATGATTTTTTTTCTTGTGTTCTACTTTTCTCATGTTCATATTTTCAATTGCTACAAATATCTAGCTTTTATTGCATCTATGCAGTATTTGGCAACTGTATTGTTTATCTTTTGATTGTATTGTGTGTGTTAATTTTTTAATGATATATTATTTGTATAAAATTAAATTTACTACTTTATCTGTTTTTGTTTGAAACAATTTTTGTGTGTTCCATGTCATATGCATAAATATCTACATATCTTACCGATTTTTGTTTCTTTAAGAACCACATTTCTGGGATAAGAGTAGGGTACATTTGTCTTAGGTGTTCATTTTACTTGAATTTTTGAGAAGTAGGGATGTTTGGAGAAATTCTATATTTGATTGGTTTTTGTATGTTGGCATTTTGGTGTTGCCATAGCAACTTGACATGCGGGTTCAGTTTGATTGGCTGAAGTGTGTCTCGGGTTCCGTATATGTCATGTTCCCATGGTTACTTCTGTTAGCATCATAGTGAGTTCTAGGTCCTCAGAGGCTGTAAGAATTACATATTCTTCACTAAGATTCTGTATGCTTACTCATAATGGACGTATATGGTAGGGCATGTATGGTTGCTGGCACAAGTGTTTGTAGATATATTGTATATATCATTTTTGTCTTTGCTTTATGAATTGTATGTGTTTGAATGTAATCAATCACATTTTAATTTTTTTTTACATTAGTTAATATTTGGTAATGAATCTCCAAAAAATATAATTTGGTTGTGTTTTTACTTTTTTGATACCTAAAGAAAAAGAAACAGATTTTGGAATTTGGTGGTGAGATTACAATAGAGGGTTAAAGTGTGCTTTAAACAAGAACTTGCTTGCTTTTCAAGATTTTCACAATCTTTTTTTGTGTAAAATTTTGTTGCTTATCTGACCTACATTTATTGATCTTATGATATTTGATACTTTGCTATATAAAAATATCTAGGATATATTTTTTCAGGTGAATCGCTTGATCCATTCTTGGAAATGGATCCTGAGCAATTGGAAAGGCTTGAGACGGCTTTACAGTCAGAACAGGCAAAACAGATTCTTGGAGAAAATGTTACTGCTATGCTAGGTAATTATTGTATATTTTACTTCTCTGTTGGCGATTGAAACTTTTTGCATGAAGGAAGATGAAGTTTATGTCTGGAATAAATCAAGTTGTAGGTTTTAGTATTGTAATTTGTATTTAAAATTAAATTTTTTAAAATGTAGAATAGGTTTCTTTCTCTGTAGAATAGGAAATCTTTTGGTTAAATTTACTAGATAAATTGTAATACATTTTCACATTTCCTCTCATTGAGAAGTTTTGCATTGTGAACTTTTTTCTGATTAATGTAGATGATGTTTAGTTGTATAATTGTGTTGGATTTTATGCACTTCTCTGTTAGATTTCAGATTTATCATTTTGATTTTGGTTGGAATGTGTTTTTAAGTACATATCAAATTTTATATTTAAATTATATTATCAAGAAAGAAAAATATATTTGTGAAAAAAATATTGCTCACAACAAACGTTACTTGTTTGTTTTCAAAGATCGTGGGAAGGAGGATTTTAAAGTATAATTTAAGGTTGAGAAATCACAGCAGAAATATTACAAAACGTGTTTATTATAATGGTAATAATAGGATTTTATGGGAAATGTGTAATATAAGTCTATTCAGTTTTCAATTATGTTTTATTGCAAATGCATGAGAATTATCATTTGACAGTAAAAAGAAGTTAGCCTAATTAAAAATGTTACGTTTATGTTCTTTTTATCCTGTAATTGCCCTGTACAAGGTAGTGAGAAACTTCTATTGTATTTTGTATATAACAGATTTCTCAACTTAGTGCTCTTGATGATTTTGGAGAATTTAAATTAAATGTATGGTTTTTCAATGTTATTTCCATGCCTTTTTCAAGTCTTGCTCTACAATTTCAATTTGGAGTGTTGGAAGAAATTCACAAAATAAATGGTACATTCATTAGGTCTTTTTTGATATTCATTGTTTGACTGAATAAACATGGTTATTTTTGTGCACTATATGCTGAGCTAAAGTTTATGTATTGGTCTAGTAAGAAATAATATTTCTGAGGCTTGGCACTACAAACATTCCCTTTTTTGTACTTGGAAAACTCTAATTCACTAATACATTAATATTATTGAGAAACATGAACATTGTTCACAAAAAGTATTCTATCATAAAAGTTAATGAGTATTTATGGTTCTCATAACTTCTTCACAGATTACTGAAATTTTTTGTGTCAAGTAAATATATAAAAAGAATTAAATAAAATGTGAATATTTTCTGACAAAACCCTTCTACAATGAACGATAATTCTATGAATGAACTAATACTACTGTTCACTGAATACCACTAACCCAATGATAAGGCTTTAAATAATCTTTGTTTCATGTTCAAATGTTCTTGTCTGGAAATTGATTGGAGTCAGAAAATGTGAGAACATTTGGAAATGCCGAATTTTTCATGAAAATTCCAGTCCCTTGACCATCATGTTATTGTTTACCCATAGTAATACATATTGTAGTATCAAATTTAAAAAGTTTATTATAAATCATTTCTTAGCAGTTATAATAGTTTAAAAAGAAACTCATGGTACATTTAATATAAAAAAATTTCAAAAGTTTTTTTGTATATTTACTGTAATTAAAAAATTAAGTGGTATGTTTAATCAGTGTCTCTGGAATGAGTGAAAGAACAATATTGTTGCTGAAGTTGAGGTATAGACCTTTTATGTCTTGTTGCTAAATTTACTCACTTTCACTGTGCTGAATATTTTTGACTAACTGCCCATCAACTGCATAACACAATGTTTGGGTAAAATATTGACTTTTCTAGCTTAAAAATAATAGTCATGGTAAATTATTTCATTTTTAGAGAATGGCAAAATCTATTGAAAGTTTGATTAAATCTAAAAAATCTGGCTTATTTAGAAACACTATGCTGACATCAGGTTAACAGATTAAAAACCATATTGAAATTGAATATGAAATTGTTTCTTTTAAAATCATTTTCAAGGAATATAAAGTATCAGAAAACCTGAAACTTCCAGCAGTTGTCTTAGCCTTCTTATCCAACTATTGGTCATTTCCTGCTCACTTGCACTTTAAAGTTTTGGGAATAAGATAAATAGTTCAATTTCACTTCAACAACAAATTTATGTTTATTTTAAAGGTTCTGAATATGCCTACAATAAGCTCAATATTGAGTTTCACATGAACGTTGTATTTTTCAGATATGTTGTCTGTTGAGGAGGAAGCAACGCATGTGAAGGATTCGGTCTTGATGGACCATTGTTACACGAATCGGTCTCCGGCAACTGCTCCTCCTCCTCCCCCTCCTGTTCCCATTGTAACCCACCAGTTCTCTGCAGTGAGTGGACGAGATGATGGCAGTACCTTGTTGCTTCATCCGGCAGAACATGTCCAACCAGTCACGACAGGTGGTATGGGTCCTCCCACAATACAAACTGTCATCCGGGGACGAGGAAGGGTGAGGTTTATTTTTTTGTTATTGGTATCTTTTTAACAAACATTTAAGTGCACAACATCATTAAAATCTTATGGAAATTTCCGGTTAAGAGCAACATTCCCTGAAACAAATCAAATCAACATATTTTCACCAGTAAAGAACTGGATAATAAATACTTTTGATCATCAATGCTTTTACTTGTGACAGCTGAATATGGGGTAAATGAGTCTTAAATCTACTGAACTTGGGGAAAGAATCTTTCACTTTCATTGTCTTCAATTAATATTATATTTATCCTACATGAATTGTGTGGAGGGTCATGTTCAGATTTTTGTTGTTGTCAAAAATCAGTTAAAACTTTCTTGGATTGTCTTTCAGTAAAGCAATGGCTATTTTTTCCAGGAATTGTACTCAGTGTTTATAATATAAGTATACTAACCACGTTTTACTGCCAGATGCAATCAATTGAATTCATGTTCAAAAACTATTTTCAGAGTACCTTGCTCCCATCTTTGGAGAGACACGCAGAGCTCTAGTTATGTTTTGACTGAAGATGAGAGGAGTCTTAAAAAATGTTTCCTACTCACATGAAGTAGAGGAGTAAAATATATTTAATGCAATTCAATATATTGGAATAGCAATTTTTATTGATTTGTTTGTGTTCCCATGTACAGTAGTTATTTATTTCTAGAAGTTAACCAAGTTATATTATTGCTGCTCATTTTATATCTTATTTTCCTCATTTGACAATTATTGTGCAATAAAATTATGAGTTCAGAAATATCCATGTGAAGTTTGTTATAAAAAAAATTATCAGAATATTTTCGTAGAGTATATACAAATTTAAATTATAATTAGTAGCTTAAAAAATATATTTTAAGTCTCAGTGCAAATTATATACACTCATATTTTATAACTTAATTTATTATGTGTTCGAACTTCAAATTTAGGGGTGTAAATGGTTGTCGAGGTTTAAAATGTCTAATTAACGAAGGAAAATATTATTTCCCTGCAACTATCTGTTCCTTATGTGTCAAAATGTGCTTAAGTAAAACTAAAACATGATAGTAATCAAGTCCTTCACTGTACTATATGTTTTAATTATAGACAATTATTACAACTGCAGAATTATTGGTTCACAATTCTTCCTTTATTACATTTGATTACTAGATAGCCCACACTTCAAGGTGTGTTGACCTCTTCATCTGGACTTGGATTGAATGGAGATAATCAGTTACATATCACATTAAAATTACATTAATCTCATTAAAACCAGTTACATTTCAGTTACATATCACATTAAAATTTAAAATATTCTGGAAGGTTGACAGTTCAACCTTCTTTGTCAAATAGTTCATTCAAGAAGGTTGAACTGTCAACCTTCCATAATAATTTAAATTTTAATGTGATATGTAACTGATTGTATAATGATTGTCTATAATTAAGACATATAGTACAGTGAAGGAGTTGTTTACTGAGAAGTAAAAGGGCAATCGAAATTTCTTCATTGCAAACATGGTGGAAATATCAAAGACTATTTCTTCATTTGCAATTAATATTTTGTTCCGAGAGGTACCATTCTGTCAGCAGTTCCGTGGAGTACAAAGTGTATTTTATAGAAAGTAATGATGTGCATGACAATAGTAACTCTCTCTGGAATTTATCCTCCTGAAGTTGTTTAATAATTTGAAAAGTGTGCTCAACAAATGTTTGTTACCTTTGACAGATTTTGGTGACATATAGAAATATTATATTTATTTATGTAAGTAATATGATTTATTATTCCCATAACATTATTGCCTCCCACAACTGATAATCAAAGTAATTTGTACTTGGTAGGTTCTTTTTTGTTACAGAACTGTGATTACCATAGTTACAAATATTCACCTTAAAAGTACTTCCCATGGCTTGTAATGCACTACTTCCTATAACTTGACCCTTTGGAATGCTCTCTGGAAATCTTTTTTGTTTTATTTGTGTAGCTGTTTTGGTAGAGTTCTTTCAAATCTGTGCTGCAAGTACAAAATTACATTCTTTGAGGTTAGTTTTAATCTTGGGAAATGAGAAGTCCTCCAAAGCTAGGTATGAAGGATTTATGAAGTTACTGTCAGTTTTGGCACAATCCAACAACTTTTGGCTCTATGAATTGGTCGTCTGTCACTGCACATGGCATTAATTCTGCAGTGGCACAAAGCTTGTCAAGTTTCTTGGTCAGGATTGTGAGTAATGATTTGTTTCTATTGTCTTTTTTATCTGCAATTTCTAGTATTTTCAAATGACGATTTTCATGAATCAGGGTACAAATGGTATTGAAGTTAAATTGTTGGTTGATTTGTATGTCTTTGAATCCTAAAAGATTGTTTGTATGCTAGGGCATTAGTTATACTTTGTGTTTTCAAGTTTCAACATCAATACTTGTGTATGGAGTAACTAATAACATTTATTGATTATTTTTCCCTTTGGCTTTGTTTAGATTAATGGCTTGATTGCATAATCTTTTTTATTCGTTATGTATCAAAATGGTAAAGTATGTCCTTTGAAATATTGCATTGCAAAAGGGTATGTAATTTTCAGTCTGCTGATTGCTCAGTGGAAGTACTCCTATATCCCAAGTTTATTTTGTCTGTGTACAAGTTGATTAAATTGCAACAAACAATTAAGATAAATTTTTATAATTATTTAGTCGGGAACAATTTTTTAGTTTCTTTTTTGTTGTACAAAAAGAACAGGCAAACAAAATGATTCATAATTATATCTATTTAAACAATTTTCATATAATTTTTCAGGGCCGTCCTGGCCGACCCCGAAGAGAAGGTGTTTCTTCCAGAGGTGTGACCACTACAACTCTACGTGGGATAAATCGTGGTGCCTTGAGTCGTGGTGGAGTGAAGATTCAGAGGGGTGGCACTATTGTATCTGGGACAGGAGCCGGCAACATGATAATGGTTCAACAAATAAAGCAGATCACACCACCTCTGGGAACTGGAAATAGTGGAACAGGCAATGCTTCTTTAGTACCGGTGGTGAGACCTCTGGTTTTGACCACTTCATCTGGTACACCAATCCCTGCGGGAACTATTGTTCGTACTCCTGTGGCAGGACAAGTTCAGAAACAGGTAAAATACAGAATAACAGGGTTTCAAATGTTTTCTTTTTTTACTTTATTGTGTTACTATGGTAATATTTATGTTAATTGATAGTTTCTTTCACTGATTTCTCTATTTTTGTGTCTGAAGATAGAAAAACATAGTTACAGAAACTGTTTATTTTCTGTAATAGAAACACTGATTTTTTAATTCAAAATTTATATTTGAGCCTCTGTTTTTTGAGTAAACAGTGCTGTATCGTTATAGCAGGGAAGTGTTGTCATGGTGGGAAACCATTTTCTTGAGATATGAAATGATAATTCTTAAGAATTAAAGTACTAGTTCTGGTTTTTAATAATAGATGTTCATCTGTCCCTCCATTAAATCCACGAATAAATTTAAAAATAACTGCTTTGAAAGACTTCAAAAATCTTAATGTATTGAATGGAAAAGTATGACATTTGATAGACAAAGTATAAACATATTATTTTTTATTTTTTTTCTCTAAGAGGCTGTTCTCATATTATGTAACGCTCTGTGGAGGGGAGGGTATTACATTTTGTTTTTTATTGGTATGTTGCCCTAAGGAGGAGTAGGGAATTTTAGCACTATTATTAAGTAATGCTGTTATATAGGAAATTGTTCCTTTTTAGAATACTTTTAATTTTCAAGTTTACCGCTTTAGTTCTTGTACTTCACCACTCATTGAGTGCACAGAGCAATGAAGAAGGGACAATTAAGTCAGTCAGTAACAGAAATACTTATTTAAAATTGTATACAATATTTTATTTACTTTGTTTTTGTAATAAATTGCAAGAAAAATGCTTGTGTTCCATTTACACAGCAAGTTTCAAATGCATGTTTACATTAATTTACATGCTGGTGTTGATAAGATCTCTAGCTGTGTAGAATAAATGTTGAGCGTCATAAACACACACAAATGTGTAAACCTGGGTTTTACTCGTTTTTTGTGTGTTATTTTTGTTGCAATTTTGAAAATTGTTACGATTATTTAACAATTTTCCAATTAAAGTTATTGTCAACATATAGTATATGTTCCATAAGTTGTCAGGAAAACTGATTAGCAAAAAATTAAAAATGTTTTCTGGAGGGAAATTTGTGAAAAATACCCACCACCCTGAAATCTGTAAAATATTATAAAATTACATTGGCCACACCGTTAATGAACATAAGCATCATACGACCTTGGTACTCAGACAATATTTTATTGCTCAAGTGTCCAATGTATTTTTATTTTGCAAAATTGGTAATTTGCAACAAAAATATTTCAACATTTGCAGATCATAACTGTTCCTCAAGGTGCCAGATTGGTTGCTGTTCAAAGCAAGCCTTCTTCAGGTGAAACTGGAGGTCAGCAGACTGTAGTTTTGGCTAATACAGGGGGTCAAGTTGTCCAAACACAGCAGATACAAGGTTGGTGTGGAATATTTATTTCTCTCTCTCAAATTAAATAGTCTTATTTGTTCTTGTATATGAAAAGATTTATTGTCTTTTAAATGTTCCTACAATGAGTTTTATTTTTCCGCAATATATAACACAGTATATTGATATTTAGAATGATGTGATGAATTAATTGTTATTTGTGACAGTTAAATTGTTGACCTCTAATTTTCAGTAATTTATTATTAATGGTTATGAATGATAATAACTTTTGTGTGATGCGTTTATATTAAAATTTACATAATCAGAATAAAATTTTCATTTCATTAGATGAACACCATTAATTAGTTTTGATTTTGATTTTTTTCTGAAATGCTGGAACTTAAATTATTAGAAATTTAGAAACTAATGTAAAATTAAGTTTACTATGTATTAAAGTTTAGTGGTAATAATGGACTGGCATATAAGTAATGCTTGGAAAATTTATTTATGGGATATTTTCTTGTTGACTGAAACATTGACCTAGTAACTAGCTTAATAATGGAAAGTACAATAATGATTATTTGATTACGATACTAATCTTTCATGCATAAGCATTTCAAATTGAGTGTTTGATTTTAGTGTGAAATGTGAAAGTGTATCTCATTAGTTTCTTATTTACTGGTTTGATGACATTGTAAAATACACTGATCTTCGAGGTATTGTGAAACTAGATTTATGGAATCAATGAAAATTTAGAAAAGCTATACGAGTATAGATCATCCCTACATAGCAGACAAAACCCAGCATTTTCATAGGTTTTGCTAGTACACATCCCAGCATTTTCATAGGTTAGGTTAGTACACATTTGCTAGTACACATTTTCTATACGTGTCTGGGCACCTCGGACAAGGCCAATGTTGATGCTACGTTGGCAGCAATGCTGACACACATGCAGGAACATCATTGAAATTTCATGGAAAATTACTTGGTGTCTTGCATAAGGATCAGAATATATTGTGGGGAAATATATTTTGTCCACAAAAAACGGGTCTCTTGTAACTGGGGTTCATTGTATTTGAAATGATAGGGAGAGTTGAAACTTATTTGTGAAGAGTGATTTGTGTCAGTTCATGAGCAAGTTCTTTCAGTTTTCTGAATTTTTCACCATGCTTTCTGCATATTTTTGTTTAGCAGCATAGTAATGTCAATAAGATGGATTGAACACTTCTTTTCGTCTGGTATTATGATGTCAGGTGTTTTGTGTTGAAGGGTTATGTGCGGGTGAATGATTCTGTCAAAGTCGACAACATTTTTATTTTCCACTAATTTTTCCAATTTGTTGCAGTATGGTAACTGGTTTTGAATGCCCACTTTTGGATTATGTCTATGACCTGCATAATAAAATAAGAAACATACTCATATAATAAATTTATGAATTTGAAGAAATAATGTTGAATCTTAGGAAAATTCAATTGGTAGCCTGAATGTTTGAAATCTTTTGAAGTGAAGTTTTTGAAAGGGAAAGGAGGCATCATAACATTTTGCAATTGTGATCATTGTGTTAAACTGACAAGTGTACAGTGGTAGTTCACTCAGCAACATCTTCAACAATTTTTTGCCTTGTGAAATGATTCTTATTTCTTGAAGATAAGATGAAGTAAATCTCTGAGTATGAGTCATTGTTACCTAGTGAAATAACTTAAGAATTAAGTATCAAATTATACTGAGAAGGAAACCATACAGTGTCATTTGAAGAATTTCTTTCTTTCAAAAGAAGGACAATGAATTTTTTAATTTATTTTGGAAAAAACATTGTTTGCTAATTAATAATTAAAATCTTTCTGCACAGGTCCTATATCAGTTCAATCTCAGTTGGCTGGTTCTAACAATGCTAAGGTGGTTGTAGCAAAAATGCCTGTTCTTCCACCTCAGTTGCTTGGTGCTCAACCGACAACTTTGCCAATTTCAGATCAGCCCTCACAACATCTTCCAAAAGGTAATGTAATATGATGAAGATTGTTCTGTTTATTTACTGTGATATGTGGGACAATTGTTTCCAACTGGTTTTAACTATGGAAGTATGTATAGATTGTTTGTTAACGTTTAAAAACTCCAGTACTCAAAACACTAATTTTAACGCCAGATTAAATTTTGGAGGCTTGATCATTGAGCAATATGCTTTAGGCTTGTTGATTTGTAGTAATTGATGATGTAGGCAATTGGCCTGTTAAATGATACTTGTAGATGGCTCTAAGTGAAATGTTCAATCCTGCAATTATTTCTTGATATACAGTGGAACCCAGTCATAGGAGACCCATTTATAAGAGATTCCCATTATAATGGACAATATCAGAGGTCTTGAGAACAAACTCATAGAAACAATGCATTTATTTTCCATATGTAAGACAGCTGTTTATAAGAAAATCCCACTTACAGTGGACAAAACACATTTCCCCACAGTAAACTCCAATCCCCCTGCATAAGACAGCAATTTTTTACAAAAATCTGAGAATGTTTGAATGGATGGTCCACATGTGCTTCAGTAGTGTCAGCATTGGCACTATCGAACTTTACCGGAGCCACCAGGGTGGGTTATTAGTACAAGTTGTACGAACACAACCTACGAAAGATTTTTGTGCACTATGGAGATATGGACTGTACTCTAATAGCTATTTCATATACTGCCGGGATGGTATCCAATATGCTGTTTGTCATATGACTTCTGGGATCGATCACTTGTTTACTTACCTTTATTGTGGCAGCATATTTTATATTTACCCAGGTGAGTTTCCAATGTCTCCCAACACCTAACCTGACATCTGTACATTAAAGACAACAGGGCTTATGGAAACACTGCAGATCTGCCTAATTTATCTCTAGTATCTTTTAATATGCTTGAAATGAGCAGTAAAATGTTTTGCAACCATCTTAATTCAATATAAATGTGTGTAGTTTGGTTCCACTAGTTAAAAACCCATTATTTTCCACTTATCTGCTTACTAGAGGAAAAATTCTGTTCCTTCTGGTGTCTCTTTTTTAAGGGGGTTTATGTTTTGGAGTCCTCATTCATGAATTCTATTTTGTTTTGTTTCTCTGTTATTCTAGATATTTTGGGTGACATAGATCTTGTATTAGCAACTATAATATTTGTCTTTCATTTTTACAATGATCCTAGGGGCATTCCTTATTTTTTGAGAAATGTTCTTTCCTTTTTCCTATTAAAATATTTAAGATGGTATATTTCTATGAAATGTGAATTTTGACAAGCTTTTCTATTAAGGCTTAACACTACTTGTGTGTTGATAAATCTTGCCCTTTTACTTATTTTCCAGAAGATGAATCAGATTTCACTGATTTTCCCCGAGAAGCTAGTGAAGAGTCTGAAACAGACGAATCTGATGTTGGCTCTGATGATGAGTACAGGGACCCAACTGTGGGTGATAGGAGAAGAGGTCGTGGTGGTAAGGGAAGGGGACGTTTTGGTCGTGGTGCCCGTTCACGTGGAGGCTTCAGGGTGTATGATGGCAGTCGAGGACCACGAGGAGGAAGGAGAGGACGTGGAAGAGGATTTGTTCGTCTCGAAGACGTGGATCGGGTTAAGAAGCTAGATGCAGAAATGGCAGGATTTGTTGCAGCCATGGAAAAGTCTCCTGAACGTGCTACTGTTCCGGAGAAGACATCCTCGCCAGAAAATCGTGAGAAACACATTAAGAAAGAGGATCAGCATGTACCACCGGAAATAAACACTGTTGAAGGATCAAAAAAGAAATTAATGAAAGTGTATGGGAAAAGTGTAAAAAAGATCTTAATTGGGGAGGACATACAAGTAAAGTCAGAGGGTGTAGTTGTGAAAGAAAAGGTTGAGAAATTACCTTCTGGTCAGGCCACGCCTGATAAAAAGAACGTGTCTCTGAAACATTCTCTCAAGCGCCAGTCTCCAGAGGACTCCCCTACAGTACCTGCACCTATTTCAACCCCTGTTGTAAACACAGCTTCAACAGTTACCCCCCTGGGTGCTGGTGACACTCGGAAGAATTATCCCAAGAGAGAAAACAGAAAACCACCAGCACATTTGGCTGAGGCATTAGGCCCAGCTTTGTTTTCTACACCAGATATTATTAGGAGGGTGAGTACGGGTTCTGACCCGAAAACTCCTCAGGAAGTTTCTTCAGAGGAGAAAGAAGTGAAGGCATTAATTGCAGCTAATCCTCTCACAATGGCTCCAGAAGAAAAAGTAATTGCTGAATGTATAGGAAAAGGTACCTCAGTGTATTTTGATTTGTTTTTACCCATTATTAAGCAGAATTTAGTATTTACTTTGTGATGGCTGTTCCAGACATACCTGATCCTCCTGAAGTAATTGAGGATGTAGTTAGTGCTGTCACGGATCCATTCCAGCCTGATGTTATGAACGCAGAAGATATATTGGATCAGTCTTTACTTTTACCTGTAGGAACTCCTGAGGAGAAGATTATAGATGTATGTTTACTGTTGAAATGCATTGGAGTTGTAAAATTTGTGTTTGGTCCCAAGTTTGTTGTGAAGATAAATTGACAATATTAAACCTAAAAAAGTTCTGACCTGCGTTTGTTAATAAATTGTTTTTCATTGTCAATGGAATTTGATGTCTTTTTATGGTTGCGGAAGTGGAAAGTGAACTCTTGCAATAATTGAAGTGTAACAACTATTTTAAATGATTTATGAATGATTTTAAATTGTTTAAATAAATTAAAGTTTATTTTTACCTGGAGGATACATATTCATTATCATTTGATAAATTTCTGCAGGATTGTAAGTTTGTTAATCGTTCTAAATAATAATTAATGAGGCAAGAGATAAAGATGTCATGAAATTATTATAGATTCTTCTACCATTATTGATTTGGTAAATTTCCATTCTTATTGAAGAATCTATAATTTTTTAAAGTACACCTTGCAAACATCAAATAGCTCTTAATAAAGCTGAAAAAAGCAAGGATAAAATATGTAGAGCAATGGTTTTCATTGTAATAATAGTAATTTATTTGTTAATATGTGCTATTCTACCATACTTTTCGGTAGTAGGAGCAGTATTAGAAACCAATTTTTCTTTAGTAAATCTTATTTAATAAATGAATATATTAGTTGTGTTAAGTGACTTAAAATGTTTATGAAAATACACTAGTATACTGCCAGGACGTTTTTAAATGATAATCTTTGTTTAGGATTCTTTGTAAAAAATATCTAATGCTATTCCAATTTTATTTAACACTCTTGATTTATTTCTTTTATGGAATGGTGCAGAAGTCATCTGTAATTTTGAAGATGGCACAAGAACCTACTCCTGTAGCTCCTGTAGATACACCGAAGCCCAAGATACAATCCCTCTCTAACCAGTCCAATAATGTCACCAAAGCTACAACATTGAAAAGTCAGGCAACAGTTCAGGCTGCAGTAAAGAGATCATCGCGAAGGCGAAATAGTGCTGGCACTCAACAGGTAATCTCTTAAACAAAACTTGCAAGATGGAAATTTTCTATTTTGAGATTATTTTACTCATCTTTTTTTTTCCAGAATGAAACATCAATAAAGAAAGAAAATAAACCTGTTAATATTGGCA
This sequence comes from Laupala kohalensis, assembly GCA_002313205.1. Classification (NCBI taxonomy): domain Eukaryota; kingdom Metazoa; phylum Arthropoda; class Insecta; order Orthoptera; family Trigonidiidae; genus Laupala; species Laupala kohalensis. The sequence goes on along the minus strand of NNCF01126253.1, from coordinate 805,130 downwards.
CATCTAAAGACAAAAAAAAGAGTGAAGACAAACAGAAAGGAAGGTTTGTTGTTTGTGTAGACTTATCTTAATTACAATTTATTGAGAACTTAAATACTGCAACACTGTCGAGAATGATGTGATTGTACAATCTTGTCCGTTGTGTACAATTTTTTATAATTAACATTTTAAACATTGTGAATGAAGGAAAATAATATTTTTATCATTGAGAAAATCTTTCTGTAGAATCAAATTCTCTTATTGACATGGAATGAACTCTGTATTCATGTCTAACCTGAAACTAGGAAGAGTTTGGGGGTGTTAGTGATGGAGAATCAGATACATGTGTTTCTCACCGTTTATGATTCATCCTCATTGTTCAAGAAACAGGAACATAATACTATTTGGTCTTTCTCTCATAACATGTGTTTCTCTTATCAGTGAATTAGGATTGTCCTTCATAGATCTGTCCTTTACAAAATCGTATCTGAATGCATATTAATGCTGTTAAATTTTTTGTATTCATTTTTGTTACAGTAGATATCTTTCTATTATTTAACACTTACCCAATTTAAATATATTTTAAGTTCATAACTAAGAATTCTGAAAGCATTGTGTTATTTACTTATGACTGTGTTTAACCTTTTTTTGGTTCTATGCTGTATTTGGGTGTGTTTAAAATCTGAATTGTTGCTTACCACTGATAAATTTTCTTTTAGAAGACGGTCATCTGAAGTGGATGAGGAAGATGATGAGGATGCTCCTAGTTCAGATGATGCAAGTTGGAACTCTGAAGATGATCCTGACCGCCTATGGTGTATTTGTAAAAAACCACACAATAATAGGTTTATGATTTGCTGTGATGTGTGTGAAGATTGGTTTCATGGAAAATGTGTTGGGGTGACAAAAGCAATGGGTAAGTTAATGTTAAAAATTGTTGTAATGAAATAAGTACTTCTATTTCACTCGTTCTAACAGAAGTTTGCTGAATTTAAAAATTATATTTACCAGCTTTTTAACACCTTGTTATTTATTTTGTATTTGCAACTTTTCAATTTTCTGCTTTATGTTTCGCTTAATCGTTTTCATTTGCATCTCTGGTAGTGGATAGGTATGTTGTGAACATAACCCACAAATTCTTGTTTCGATATATTATTTTCTAAATGCAACCTCTTAAAGGAATAGAAATACTTTTTCTTTGTCGTTGTACATGATTGAAAATATTCTTCATAGTATAGCCCAGAAACCATGTTTTGCTGCAGGTAAGTCCTATGTTTTGCTATTTTAAATTGAGATCATTAATTACATGTTAGTTTGTAGTAAGAGACAATGTACATTTAACTTGACTGATAGCTTCTAACGGTAATTCATGTCTTATTATTTTTATTTCCACTAAATATCCTGATATTCCCAATTTAGATCTAGCATTGTAGATATTTCAGTTTATTAGAATTTTTTAATTTGTTTCTTCACCAACTTTCCTGTTTGGTGATAAAATCTCGTTCTTGTTTGTCTGAATTCCAAATGAATATATTCAATTTTTAGGAGAGAAATAAGTTTTTGCATCCATTATTCTGAAGAAATTAATTAAAATAGTTTGTTATTTCATAGCTTGGATTCCCATTGTTAAAAAGCAATTGGATGAGCCCCTGTATTTTAAAATTTAACACATGTTTTGGGTCTTATCAAATTATCAAACTATGAAACAGGTTTATTGTATTGTTTCATAATTGTTCTCTTGTTAAACTTTACCTTTGTTGAATAAAGTATTGATATGTAGAAAGTTTTGTTTGTTCTTTCCGTCCACCAAGTTATTATTATTATTTTTTCCTGCTTTTCTTATGTAATGTATTTGCTTCATTCAATAAAGTGCATTTAAAAAAATCGACTTTCCCTACACTTTCATGAAATCCAGTGTATGCCTTTTTTAGTGGCTTCATCTCAAATTCAGACCTCCAGTTGTAAATGTTTTACTTTACCCTGCAGATTTGATGTGAAACTCTTACAGAACAAAATAATAGAATTCTTCTCTGCATTCATATGGAGTATGTGTAAGTTTTCTTCAATTCAAAAATTAAAGTTGGTTATTCTTATGGTTTACAATAGTAATTTAACTGATCCAAGGTCATTCCATATTAAATTTTCATACCTATTGTCAGTTGTTTTGGATTGTTGTGATTATCAGAGAATATATAAAAGCTATTGTTATTAATCTCTCTGAATATTATTATACCATGAAAAAATACTTGTAGTCAGTACTTAGTGACTCTTTTGCATGCTCTCCTGTTCAGTTAATTAGTTAGTAGCTCATATCTTTGACTTGTTCTTTTGATGTGTTGACAAGTAATTATGGAGTTATTCATTGAGCATTTAAGTTCATGTGATTTATATCACAAGATGAAAGTATTAATTCAAAGAATAATTTCAAATACATATGAAAATAATTTTTGGAAAATGTTGGTATTAAACTTCATACAAAACAAATATTTTCTTTCAACACGGGTAATGACTAGATCTTTGTTGTGCAGGACAGCAAATGGAAAACAAGGGTCTTGATTGGTCATGCCCAAATTGTTCAAAGAAAAAAGAAAATGATGAAAGAGATTCCAAGAAAACTGGGTCTGGTTCTTCATTATCAAAGGAAAAGGAACTGAAGAAGGTTAAGGAGAGTAAGAAAGACTTCCATTTGGAGAAAAATGCTGAAGCTGTGGTTCATTCTGAAGTTAAAGATTCAGTGAGTGAATCAGAAATAGTATCTCGGCAAGAAAGGTAAAGTACATGTTACTCTTTGCTTCTCTGCTTGATTGCTGTGCCAATTGATTTTTTTATACCTTTGAAGTGTCTTGTGAGGGGCATTTTTCAAAATTGTGAACATTTTTGTATTCATATTTTGTAATAGACGAGACAGAATCAAGTTTGTTCCTAAAGCTTTGTATAGATCTAAATAAAAACTTTTTGTTTTTTATTGGTGCTGCTAATTTTCTTTAAAGTGATGTTTTCCTCCCAGTGCAACTATTTTCCAAAATTCCTTATAAATTAATATTACCATGTCACATTTTTTTCTTTCCAAATGTTTTTTACAAATCAATACTTACACAAGCTACTGATAGAATACTGGACTTTGTTGTTTATAATTTAATGCATGTTTCTTTGTGTGAAAGTGTCTCTGTTCTTCAATACAAGTGTTTGGCTTGTGGCTTTCTTTTAGCTCTGCTGAGGAACAGATTATGTATTGCATTGTGTGCAAAAAAGAGGCACGGTCATCTAGCATATATTGCAGTGACGCGTGCATATTGAAACATGCACAAGAATCACTGTTTGCTATAAACAAGGAAAAAGCTGCTGTTCCTGGATTAGCTGCTGGAACGGGAAGTAAAGATCTGAATCAAGAGCAGCTGTCCTTAACATCTCAAAGCACACATGTTGACGTCACTCAAAGTGGCAATGCTAGTTCTACTTTAGCCCAATCCCAAAGACCTCGTTCTGATGCAAGAATTATAGTGTTTGAACGTAAATCAGGAAGATTGCTGGCCGGTAAAGTTGTTTTATGTTTTCAACATTTAAAATTAATAAGTCTTGGCATTTATTTAATTTTAAATACTTGAGGAATTAGCTATTGAAATCGTATTTTCAAATTATCTTTATTTTTGATTGCTTAAGGTGTTGTAACTTAGAAATAAGACTAAATTTCTGTTAGATTCCAATTTTATGTAAAAAAAATTAATGATTTTTTATAAGTTTTTTTTATGATTTAGGACCAAATGCTCCAACTACTGGAAATTTAAAGACTTGGCTCAAAGACAACCCTACTTTTGAAGTAGTACGGCCCGGAATAATGCCTACCACCAAGTTCTACAGTGGTGCTAAGTTGCCTAGTGGGAAAACACCTGCAATGCCCTCTGCCAAACCACCTCATCAATTGAAGATGATTGTACCACAAACTAAAACACAAGTTACTAACGTGTTGACACCTGTGACAGCAAAGCAAACAACTCAGAAGAACAATAGTATTCCCCCCAAAACTGTGCTAGTGCAACAAAAATTGTCATTTGCCAAGTTAGCCGTTAATCAACAGAAGACTATTTCAGTCACTCAAGCACCAATAAAAGCGATACCTCCGAAAATACAAAAAGGAGCTATTGTTGTTCCTGCTCAGCCTCAGAAAGTTCCAGTTAAAGCTTCCCAAAAAACTCCTGCAGTTCCATCTAAGACAATAGCAAAAAGCCCAGCTGCAGCTTCTTCGCCAAATTTAAAGATTGCTCAATCACCATCCAGCAAGACATCCCCTTCAACAGTAGTTTCCAAAGCGCCTGCTACTTCCACGGTCAAAGAAGCAACAAAAGTTGCCTCAGAAAAAGCTGTTGTTAAAAAGGTAGAAGTAAAACGTCAGTCATCTTCATCTTCTGATACAGCAAAGAAAGAGGAGGAAAAAGAGAAACCATCGGGACCTGAACCAATTCGTTTAAACATTCGTAAAACTCTTCAAGAGTTGCTTCAAGCAAGAATACAAGAATGTTCTGACTTAAGTGTTCCTGAATCTGAAGTTCTAAGTATTGCCAATAACATTGAAGAGGAGATGCATTTGTTCTTCAGAGACACAGGATTGAAATACAAATCAAAATACAGAAGTTTAGTCTTCAATATTAAAGATCCTAAGAATTTAACTCTGTTCAGGAAGATTGCTGATAAGTCATTGACTCCTCATCAATTGGTTCGTCTTTCACCAGAAGAACTAGCTAGTCAGGAGTTGGCAATGTGGCGTGAACGAGAGGCGAAACATCAACTAGAAATGATAAAGAAGAATGAGTTAGATCTGATGTCCCAAGCCAAAACATATGTTATGAAAACACACAAAGGTGAACAAGTTATAGAAACAGATGAAAGTCTTAAAGTCGAAGTTCCAGAATTAGTTGATCCATCTACGGTACCTGATTTAGTTTCTCCTCTAAATAATTCTGTCTCATCTACTGTTGAAGATACAGATCTGGACAAAAGTAAAAGTAAGGTGAAGGACAAGGATTCTAAAGAAAAATCCAACAAAGAAGAAAAAGAACGTAGTAAAGATCGAGAAAAATCAAAACACGATGAGAAGCGACGAGAGAAGAGTGAAAAATCGAAGAGAGATGAAAGAGAACGTAAAGATAGCCATCATGATCGTCATGATCGTGAGAAAAGAAGAGAAAGCAGAGAAAGGGATAAAAGTAAAAGTAGTTCAAGGGATAAACATCATAAATCAAAACGTGACCATGATAGGCACAGAGACAGTAAAAGCAACAATAGCAGTAGAAGCACCAGCAGTAGCAGGAAAGATAAAAAGGAAGATGTGGATGTGAAACGAGAAGAATTTGTGAAAAAGGAAGTTATTCAATCTGAAGGAAAGGAAGAAGAATCTGAAAGAGAAAGTGAAATAGTAAGTGTGAAAGAGGAGGTTAAAGATGAATTCGAGTTAAGACATGAACCAACTCCTGGTTTTATCAAGGAATTTCAGGAAGACAGTGACCTCTCTGATCGTGAACCTAGTTCTACTGTTATTATAAAGACTCCCGATATAAATACAGAAGAACAGGAAAAGAATGTGTGTGCAACAGTTTGGAAAGGCTTTGTAAATATGCCTGATGTTGCAAAGTTTTTTACCACAGTTCAAGTTGTATCTGGTGATCCCCAGAATTTGTGCAATGACCTCCCAGATACTGTTGATATCGTTGGAAGAATTTCTCCAGAAACTGTCTGGGACTACATTTCAAAAATGAAGAAAACGGGCACTAAGGAAATATTAGTCATTCGATTAACTGCTGCCAGTGATGAAGAGAAAATTCCGTATATTACTTTGTATACCTATTTGAATTCTCGTAGTCGTCTTGGTGTTGTAGGAAACGTTTCCAATATGATAAAGGATTTCTACATTATGCCACTTGCTAGTCACCTTCCTGTCCCTCAAATTCTTTTGCCTCTCTATGGTCCCGGTTTTGAAGACTACAGGCCTCATCTCTTGATTGGTATATTAGTGAGAGCACGACGAAAGAGATTGGCACCAGAAAATGAGTATGTTGCAAAAATGCCAAAACGTACTAATCCTCCTCCTGTTTCTCATGAGCCCGTGGAAAGGAGCTACACACCTCCTTTACCTAGTGGTGGGAATGAGGCAGGAAGCTCAACTCCTCCGCTGTACAACACATTTTATCCTGCGGCATCAGGTGATAGCTATACCCCTCCCAGTTCTCCTCAGCCCTTCCTACCTGGCCCAAGTCTCCTCAGCAAAGCAGATCAAAGGCTAAGTCGTATCGATGATGAATCTCTTTTGGATGAATATAGGCTACCAGACAAACCTCCTGAAAAGAAGTCTTTAGCAAGTCATGTTGCACAGTATGGGGACGATGATGATGATGATAATGACGACGACGATGATGATGACGACACACCATATAGTCCTGGAGGAAGTGATGATAATATGGAGTCTAGCGAGGAAAACATACTTTTGACTCCAAAAAATCCTGTTGAGCTGCAGAGAAAAGTTGAAGAGTTGAATAGAAAAATAGAGGAACAAAAGCAACAGATTCAGAGCATCAGTTCTGCTATTGTAGCTTCTGATCCATCTGTGGTTGCATTAGGGACAAGTGCAGATCCATTGAAGGTATGTTTGTAACATGTCCTTAAAGGCAGTAAATAAAAAAAGATCAAGTAAATATTTGCCTAAGTTTGTGACTTGGGTGCAGGACTTATACTTGTATTTTTATGCTAGAAATGAACCTGAATATATATTCATAACTTTTGCAATCAGTGCCTGATCATACACAACACAAGATTCTAACTGAATATCCTATATGAAATTCACATTTAAAAAATACTGTTTATTTTTCCTTCATCTTTTGATAAGTCCTGAAGTATATTTGTTGTACAAAGGGAAATAATTCTTTTCTTTAGAAATAATTGTGAAACACTACAATATAAATTTGTTTGCATAATATTTTTCCTTTTCTTGTGTTCTGCAGGCCAATTCAATGATGCAAAATTATATACTTGAATCATCTGGAGAAACTGTCCTGGAGGAGGGAGACGAGAATGAAGCTTACAGCCCATCCAGATCTTTCACCCCACCTGCCACTATTCCATTTCTAGGACCAGCAGATGCTACTAACACTCCAGTTTTCTCTAAACTAACTTCTGACATTAGTTTGCCTTCAAATCTGCAAGAAATTTTAGCTACTATAAAGAAACAGGAAGCTGTTGGAAGTAAGGGAATAAATCTTAAATCTGATCCAATTGTACAAAATTATGGTAAAGCATCAGATTTGGAATCCTCTCAACCAAAGACTCCAAATGAAGAATTCAATGTATCTGCCTCTTTTCCTACTGGAGTAGTGACAAGTGGATCTTCCACTGCACAGTCTTCCAGTGTTTTGCAGTCAGCGTCATCTGCTTTACTGTCATTATCTACTCCAGTTGTTCACCCTCTTGCAAGTGGTGGAAGTGTATTATCTACATCTGTTTCTGCAAAAGTTGTTGATTCTAAAGTAAATAGAGATCCTCGGCAACGTGGTTCTGATATGATAAATAAAACAAGTGGAAGCACATTGAGTTCATTGTCTGATGATGATTTAATCAAGAAAGCTTTAGAAATGGAAATGGAGCTAACAGAAACAAAGACTAAATCTGTCATTGCTGACAAGAGTGCAACTGTTACAGTATCTACTTTACAGCAGCCTCTCCCACCTGGTGTGGATTCCTTGCCAACTGTTTCAACTTCAGTTCTTTCCATTAAATCAACCAGTATGATTGCTAAGCCCATTCCTCCAAGTCAACCCTTACCTCCTGGTGTAGAAGACGAAGAATATCCCTCATACTCATCCTACAGTGTTACTGGTCAAAGTACAGTGATTCCCTCAATGAACATTCCAGTTCCTCCCATGAGTCCAACTGCCAAATACACCATTGCGTCTCCTTCTCCTGCAGGATACAGGGTACAACACCCTTATCCCAGTTCTTCATACACTATGGGCTCTTCATGTGGCCCTCCTCCATCTCCTGGTTACTCATCCTCCTACCCAGCCCCTCCCCCTGGTGGATATCCTGCAAATGTTGAAGATAACAATACACCCACTTCAACTGGAAAACGGAAGTTCCCAGAAAGTGAAGTTGATGATAGTTCGATTAAAAGGGACAGGAGTGATTCCCCACCCAGCGGAAGTAGGGAAACCTGGGACAATAAAGTGCCGGTGCCTGTTCGTGGTAGATTCAATGGAAGGGGGAGAGCCTTTGGTCGGGGTGCGCCGCCTATCCCAAGAGGGTTTGTTCGTTTAAGAGGAGTAGTGAATCGATCTTCCATATCAACACCTCCACCGCCGCCTCCACCACCTCCACCTCCCTCGAGCAGGTCACGGTGGGATACCAAAGATGATAGAAAAAGGCCCTCTTCTCACTATGAAACTAGTAGGTCTGACTGGGAGCCTCACAGCAAAGACTTTGATGAAAAGCTCCGGGACAGAGCTAGAGAGGGCCGCCACAGAGAAAGGAGTCGGGAGAGGGATAGTAAAACTTCCAGCAGTCAAAGATCTCATAGTACAAGGAGTAGTAGAAGTAGAGAGAGTGAGAAAGGCAGTGAATCACCTTAGTTTGTATCTTAAATCAATTGTATTTTTTAAGTGCATTCTCATATTGCTGCTATAATGATTGCAGTAATTTCTGGGGAACCAATTATCTTTGCATTATAAAATAAGAGGAGAATATGTTGCGTACATTTCCCTTATTTGCATTTTAATTGTAGAGGTTCAGGTATGCAGTGTAACTGACCTTTGTGTTGACATATCTCACTAGCAGTTGGAAACTGGAGATTTGTACAAAGGGACTTGTCACACCTCTACTCTTAAAGTATTCAGACAGGCTGCAAATAATGTATGACTCTGTTGAGCACTTTTTTTAGTAGTACATTAACCTTAAAAGTTATGTGCAGAGAACCTTGCTCCATGGCCCTTGAAAGTAGGTGCTAAATGGATTCTGTGTATTTGAAAGATTTTTCTTTGTATCATTAAGAAAAGTGGTTTCTTAACCTCAAAAAAAGTGTTTGGAATGGGTTGCATAGGAGCTGAAAACTCCTCTAGTAGACAGCAAGTTCACTAGGTTCTTTGGTAGAACTTTAATCCTGTGGTGCTCATCATTATACATTACAAAAGGTTTGGACTGTCTATATATATATATTATATTTGTACATATAAATATATTACTTGCAATTATAAAAGTAGTAAGATATCTACTTGAAGTATGAGTAGTATAAATGTTATGTAAAATTTGTTCAGTATGTATGCAAGGTTAATTTGAATATGTAATTTTTTTCATCTTCTCTCAAATGACCTGAATGAATATGTGTTATGTGTTTTATTACAAACTTAAGTGTATTAAATTTTGTACATAGATATATTTTCAAATAGCGAAAAAGCTCGAGTGCAATTGTTTGAAATAAATTATATTGATTTTAATTTCCATTATTATATTGTTTTACATTCATTTACAAGCTGTAAGTAAAATGGTGTAACTTATCTACCAAATATATGAAACAAATAGGTTTAAGCAAATTTCAAGTACGACATTTAGTGCACAATTAATTTCTAATAGTCAATTGCTTACCTATGCACTGAAGTAGCTTGATGTTATTTAACTTTCCTCTGACCTGTTAACTAGAGTATCAAAGGAAGGAAGTAAACGGGGGTAATTATAATTGCAAGGGTCAAAGGTTCACAAAAATGCAAAGCAGCACAAATTTAGATAGTGTCGTAACATCGTCAATGTTGCTTAGAATGTTTACAGGACGCATTGTTAGACGAGTCGTGCACACGTTTCATTGTACTGTAAATCTGATACTCCAACATGACTTAGAGGCTGTATGTGTAAACAATGTATATAAACTAAAAATAAAAGCATTCTCTTGAATGGAACGTATCAACGGTACATTGTTACGTCGATCAATGTTCACCCGCACATCCTTGTTCCCGCCGCACAAGCAAACAAAGGTGTTTTAACAGGAAGTGATACAATTAATTCTGCCAATGTTTATTGCCTGAATAGCTGTCAAACAATGTACATATCAACTACTTACAAGTTAAGAATGTTTCGACAAATTACTTCAAGGGTTTCAATCATGTTCATCCTACTTTGCAACTTCTGAGATATTTCGAATAGTAACAATCAATTAAAGAGGCATTGATAAGATTTGGATAGGGTGAAGACAGCTTCATCATTGTCACCTCCATAAATAATACTTCCGCTGTCTCACAAATGAAACCAGAAAAGAGGATCATTTAGTGTGAAACTTCATAAACACATGCAATACTTTTCAGCGTAATTTACAAATGGAAAGTTCGGCAATATTCAGATGGTTCCCCTCAATACCAACATGCTGCTTCATTCAATTTTGTACTGAATGCGCTGGTATCATATTACATAGGATAACTAACTGTAGTTCTTTAATATACAATATCTAGAATTTTTGTTTCTTCAGAAGACTAACACTCGTAATCTTTTCTCAACAAACTTTATGATCAGCCGATAACATATTTAACATTTGTTATAACAATGCGAATTAACATTACACGAAGGAAAATAAAATACAAACCACGCTTTTTCTCTGATACAGCAACGATAACCTCCGAAATCCTCAGCAACAGTTACTCTGGTTGCTCGTTTAGCTCCGCATTATCTCGTGCTCTTCTCAAGCTTTGACGTTTCTTTCCCCTATATCCTTGCATTGTGCCTGCATTGTGCACTGTAGTACACTGCTTCTGTGGTGCCCAGCCCTTCCTGAAAAAAATCAAAACGTTAAATTTTACTTAAAGAACAATCAATTAAACAGAACAAACATTGAGATTTTAAGAAATTTTTAATTTTTTGATGTGGAGTAATTATTTTTCATTATAAATGTTCTTTAACTAAAAACATTTCTGAAAAAGTAAAATACTTATTCCGTGATCAACGCCGACGTGGATAGTACGGATTCGAAAGCGACGTGGGCTGATGAGCAGTGTGCGGCAGTGTTGGGTATGAGAATTGATGTACATGGAGATACCGGCCCGGTGAAGAATATTGAAAATGAATCGTGGTAAGATATCCATTTGAAACCAAGCAGGTTACTGTATAAGTTTCTTTAGTTGTGCTTGAAGTGAATGTACGTGAGTATGTACTTTCAGAGATTATTATTATTGTGTTGATATTTTGCATTGTGTGTGCGGTTTGAGGTTCGGGGTAATTTAGTGGACGGTCCTACAAATCAGTACCATAGTTAAATAGTTCTTTAATGAGATAATGTATATATCTCATTATCATCCTTTACAGTTTTTAGAGGGAGAGTATTGTAATAAAGAAAATTTTATCTCGAAGTTCTAATCATAGTGACCGCTTGGATTTGATGTTTATAATGATGGGCAAATCAAAACGTTCATGTTTGCTGGGCTTAGATCGAAAATATTAAACCAATTTCAATTGTATTTCATTTTCAGAAGATTCTTTGATGATCAGTGTGAATTGTCAGTGTATGAATGTGAAGTAGTTTGATGTCATACGAGTATACTCAAAATGCCTAATGTACTGGATGTATTCATTTTCTGTTATTTCATTTGCTTTTTTTCTTTATGTACAGGAAGAACTTTAAACAGGAAAATTAAAATATAAATATATCTGACCTGTAAAAAAAATTCCTATATTTTCCCTTATTTTATCTGAAATGAATCCTGTAAAAATATTTCCAACACTCCTGACAATGTTCAAAATCTAATTTTTATGAGAAAAAAAAAACCCTACAAAAGAAATAGATAGAATAATCATCATTTAAAAAAATAAATGTTAGTCACACTGGCATAACATTTCCCTTAAAATAGTGATAAGTTATTAATACCTCTTGTTCTGTAATGCATACTACGTTAGTTTCAGGCTACCTGTTTGAAAAGAAATCTTTAGTTAGACTCTTGCCAAAAAGTAAAGAGGAAGCCATAATTATAGTTCAATTGTACACTAGAATAATCTAATTAATAGAAAATATTTTTTGAAATCCCTCTCAACTTGGCTTTAGAAAAGTGTATTGTATCTACCAGGCTGGTCTTATTCATGAGGCTTTGGTAAATTCTGACAATAAGGAGAAGCATTGAGATTGACATATCTAAATAATGTGACTGCAGGAATCTCACAGATTACCAGAAAAGTCTTAAAATTGTAATCGAGGCATCTCCCCTCAAATTGTGGCATCTGTGTGTATAAAACTGGAAGCAGGTTTTTGAAACTAAACATTCAAATAACTTCACACAAATGTTCAAATTGTAAGTAGGGTGTTTTCAGTAACATTGTTAGAACGTGAATAAAATATTTTAAAGTAATTTTGTCCTTATAATGTTGTTGCTAAATTTCGTGTAAAGTTACAAGTTAAGAAAATATACTTGGCAAGTGTTTAAAAAATGGTCATAGTTTAGCCTACTTTTACTTGTGAATTCAAGCTTAATATCTGTTGATGTTTTTAGTTACATTGTGTTTTGCTATCAACTTTTATTTAATAGAATTTTTTTTTACAGTTTTCCTGACATTGTATGGTTTGATTGTGGTTCTTGGAGTGGACCTATTACCTACACAGGTTACTTGTACAACAACCACAGCCTCTTATTTATCACCAGCTGACAAAGCTAGATTAAAGCAGGTGTTAGCTGGGGCATGGGATCTGAAAGAATTGCCGTCTATCCACTATGCTATTTTGGGTAACAAATTACTTGGAGAAGCAATACCAAATCAACAAGTGAGTTGTTCAAATGAGTAATGAAACATGTGAAATTTCAAGATCTGAGTAATTATAAAAAAATATTATTGTCTAAATGTTTATTGAAGTTAGATCCTCTGTTTTATAATCATACATGGGAAATATATTTATAATGAACCTTTATTTTACTCGTGAAACCACTATTTGTGAAATGGATTTTTTATACAATTAATGTGAATATCATAATCTTTCCTTTATTGTATTTTTTATTTTCAATATGTCAATAAGATTTTGAAAGAATAATTAATTGGTCTATAGAAGCATTAGTTTCGTTAAACTTAAAGTAGAATTAAATTATAGAACAGGGATTTAATACTGTAAGTTTTTATTTTTTAAAGTGGGAAAAGGACCCAATGATAAGAAAGAAAAGTAAGGTTTACCTAAAAATCTAAAAAAGTAAAGGATAATGATGATAATAAATTTAATTAATCTAGAAACAAAATTGTTTTTATGGAAATTCATGAATTCATATGTTGGACATAACAAAAAAGAAAGAAAAAAAAGAGAAAATAATAATATTGACTACAATATAGAAAATGAAACCATTAGTGGGCCAGCTGACATAGCAGACTCGTTAATGACTTTTTCACTGAATTTTGGATCAAACTTAGTTAAATTAGGGAGATGACAAAGGTTCCAACATTTACAAAAAAGTCTACCAAATTCATTATTTATAAATAAGCTTTAATACTTTTGAAATATCTAATTTTATAAAGCAAATAAAATGAGAGGGGCTGACTGAATTAGTAGAAGTGTCCTACACATCATTCTAAATTTGATAACTGGCTTCTCAAATATATTTTTAATAAATCAATTAAAATGGGTATTTGTCCAGATGAGTTTAGAAAGGCTCAATTATCCCATTTTGTAAATAGCGAGATAAACATTTACTTACAAACAATCACCTTTTATCTTGAATATCTAATACAGCAAAAAAAAAACTTGAAAAAACAACAAATAAAAAATTAGAATTAGAATTTCCTGGAGACCTATATTGTAATTGATGCAATAGCCAATGTGTCAAATTATGTATATAAAAATTTAAATTCAGGCAAACCAACTGCTAGTATATTCCTGGATTTGACTAAAGCATTTAATACCATAAATTGTGCTATTTTATTTGAAAAGTGTTAAGATGTAGGTATCAGGGGACTGGCAAATTCACTTTTAAATAGTTATTTAACAAATAGACAGCACACACAAAATGAGATGGTGCACACAATAATATTCAAACTAAATTGGGTAGTACCGTGATGTACTGTGGTCCTACCTGATTCATCATTTTTTCTTTAATGAATTGTTACAATGCATTGACAATCTTGTTTTCTTTTCTGATGATATAATTCTTCTTAGCCACGCCAAAAACTGGAGTGATTTAGAAAAATTAATGAACAATGAATTGTATTGTCTCTAATTGACTTGTAGCAAATAAACTTTTCTATCTCTAACTACTTATGGTATTATATATTGGGGACATGCTTATCAAAAGCAAGTTGGATTACTACAATTGTTACAAAATAAATTGTTCAAAGTTTTGAAGTTTTAATATTTTCAATGTCTGAAAATATTGTTTGATAAACTAAACTTGCAAAGCATAAAGTATGTATGAACTTTCATTTAACATTAGTAAAACAGTATACTATGAATGCTTTATAAGATGTTGAAAATTTACAATGTAAATTTAAAAGTATGACTAAGTGACAAACTAGAACAATTCATTCCAACTTCCAAAAATGAAATAAATTGGTAAAAGGTTCCACACTAGTAGATCCCTTTTCGTATTCAATAAACTCACAAATAATTTGAAAAATAATCAAAAAGTATCAAATTATATTAATTGGAGACACGAATGAAAATGCTGGATAAAAAACAGCATGAAAAAGTAATATAGTAATTTTCCTTTACAATTTTATTCTTCTCTAGTTTTTGCAGTATTAATTCAGATTATGATCTTCACCTAAATGTATTAGTTTTTGAGGATTGGTCAATAATTACACATTTTTACAATACCATGTAAGTATAGGTAATATTGTGTGTGTGTGTGTTGATCTTGAACACTAAAAGTAATGCAATTTGTGTATGTTCTTTGTAGCCCTGATAAAGGCAAAATAAATGGCTGAAACGGTGTTGTAAAAATGTGTAATTATTGACCAATCCTCAAAAAATAATACATTGCAGTATTAAGTTTTTTGAATTAATTTAAGAGAGTTGTTTTAGTAACACTTATGAAAATGTTTATTAGTTTAAAGTTTTATTTATTTTATTTTTACAGTTGTACTTTAGTTCAGTACTTAGTTGTACATTTTTTCTTGTAAGTTTTCCTAGAGCTAGTACACACATTATTTCTGTAGAAAATGTATTTTTTGTTCGTATGCAACTGGTTTTATTAAATTGAAATTATTTTTTTAATTTCATTTATTTAAATACTGTTTATGTATAAATGCTAGTAATATAAATTGTATACTGACAATTTAATGTCACGTGAACTATGGTTGTATGAATGGGTTTGAAAAATTTGTTTAATAGAGGTTTTATTGGACTCCATGTCTAAAAGTAAGTTATCAACCAAATTTTCAGCCTTTCAGATGCTATCTGTGATTCTTTTCACCCCTTTACCTTTTGTCCTGTTTTCTTCTTAAAATTTTCGAAGATTTCTTTCACTGCCTCTCAAATGCAAATTTCTCTGTGGAAAGAATCGTGCTGTATTTCAATTTTTTTATTTGTAAAACACATGAATGCTAATATGAAAAAAATATTCACATGTTTTTGGGTATTTAAATCAACAAAATAAATTTTAAAAAAGTTGTATATCAATTAGTTAGAGAGATTAGCAAAAATTTGAAAAATACATTTCACCACAATCTTTCCAAGTTCTTATCTCCAATAGCTTTCTCACTATGTTGCATTGGTCATTACCATGTGGACTTTGAGTGTACTACTTTGCCAGAATATAACTCTAAGGAATGTATAGGTTAACGAAGAGTTAACAAAATTTTAGAATAGAAAGTCTATCAAAGGTTTTTTCCTTCATAGCCAATGAC
Organism: Laupala kohalensis; assembly: GCA_002313205.1. NCBI lineage: Eukaryota > Metazoa > Arthropoda > Insecta > Orthoptera > Trigonidiidae > Laupala > Laupala kohalensis. Next base: position 789,326 of record NNCF01126253.1, on the reverse strand, counting down.
ACATGTACCTTTTCCAGTCAATCAAATCATGTGGTAGACCTCAGAGAGGTAAAAAAATGTTTTTCTATTCTTTCTGTGTTTTCTATTTTGTAAAATTTCAACCTTTATGCTCTTACTTCCAATGTTTATTTGAAATTTGTGCCTTTTTAGGAGATTTGTAAAACCCTCCTCACTGCTGCAAGTCAAACTGCACCAGAATCATTGTATTATGTGACTAGTGCCTGGCAGGCATTAGGTTCTTGCTCTGGAGTGCTACCTAAAGCAAATATTGCTAAAGTAAGTTAATTTTATGTTATTTATTGATTCATATCTATTAGTCAATTAAGTATCATGAAGTGCAGTTAACAAAAACCATTTGAGAAGCTGTAAGTAATTTTGTTACCTGTCCAGTGTGTGTATCAAATAATTGTTTTGTTTCTGTAATTGATTACATTTGGATAAGTTAAATGTAATACATTTATGCCAACCTTGAGTGCTTAATTTATAATTGTTACAGTATTCCTGTTTGGAATAAGAAGAGCATAATATTCCACAACCTAATGAGCTGGTGGAAGAGTTTAATTATTTTCTCTCAGATCTCTTTTACTGCATTTTTGTAGTGTTCATTATTTTCACTATAAGCATTGATGTACATGTGTTTTTAAAAATTTAGACATTCTGAACTTTTGAATGTGCTGGTTTTGCTTTTTCTGAAATACGTAGTTGTTGATTTATGTCATCATTGACTAATCTTTACAGCACAGAAAATATCATTCTATATAAGTTGATTCATTAGGTTGGCATGCATGTGAATGTGCGAGGCTTCTGAGAGTGTTAAATGTTCAGTGGACGTAAAAGGTGAATTTTTGTTTAAAACACCCCCCAGGGGACTTACATGTAGTAAGTACGTGTTTGGCGAACACGGGGCCCCGAGCTGAGTATGGCATTACTTCCACTTACTTGTGCCATGCTCCTTCCTTTCTCTTTTCTGACCTGCCTTGGTCACCTCTTGTTCTTTTCGATCCCGACGCTATTAGGGCTAGGGTATCTTTCATTTTCCTCTTTCCTCTTCTTTTTTTTTTTAATGTTTCTAGTAAAAGTCATGTGATATGTTGGAATTTGTGTTTTGAGTTATAATGCAGGAGGGTTTTTGGTGGGTATGGTTGAGTCTTTCGGCAAGTCCCACACGCGGGGAGAGTCATGTTGGCTCTCCCTAGTGCGTAACTGCATTTTCCCTACCTGTACAAGTTTTAAGGGCTCTAATGACCTCGCTGTTGACGAGC
>NNCF01126253.1:708537-788056 GCA_002313205.1 Laupala kohalensis | reverse complement strand
CCCCCCAAAAAAAAAAAAAAAAAAAGTTTAAAACAGCATTGTTCATTAAGTCATAGAAATTACTCTGTGAAAAAAATATATTGAATAAATTTTGAATGATGAAATGAATTCTCCTGATGTGATATAAAGATGAAATTTTTTTTCTTATATCAAATATTTATTTTTTCAAATTCTGTGTGTAACTGCTGTTAGATGTAAGGTAAAAAAACAAACCTTTTTTTTTTGTTTGTTGGCTTTATGGTTCATCAACAGCAAGGTCATTAGAGCCCTAAAAAAACACATAACTAACCTGTAGTTTTGTACATTTATTTTTTGTAATGGACAAAGTCCATTTATGCATTAGTAAATGAATGAATAATCCGTATGATTCAATATTCCTTTTTATTTTCATTAGTCCAATTGTTCTTGATAAATTGACCTTCATTTTACACAGCTGCAAGGCTGGATATCAATTAGGGGCATGACTATAGATTGTTATTGAGGAATTTGGAGATCCTTAATTTTATCTTAACTATTAACATTGCAGGTGTTGGGTCAAGTGTTGGAAAAAGATTCATCCACGGTGCCTGACCTTTACTATGCTGTCCAAAGCCTGAATTATTTGGGGCAGAAAAAAGGTGATGCTGGGAAGCTGATTAAGACTTTACAAGCTGCTCTAAAGAAAGATGACAGTTTGCTCAAGTAAATTTTTCTTACTTCTTTGTACAATTTATATACCTCTGTACAAGAGAAGGTGTAAGGAAGAGGTATGAATTTTAGCGATTTTTTAAAACTTTCAGCTTGGGTTATTCATTCCATATTGCTGCTCAGCTGGGCACTGACGGTACTTTTGCCTTTGATCGAATTGAAGATGCTATTGTTCAGGCAGATGAAGTTGATAGCAGATTCTTACAGTTTGAAGGAGGTTTGAGTATCACAGGTGAGTGAATACCTTTATAACTGTTAAATAGTACTGATGGAAACTGTTAATGAGTGTGGTGTTTCTTTATTATTTTCTCAATTCTTGAACTCTTTCATTTCTATTGTGTGTAAAAGGGAAACTTCTGCCAGGGCAAGTCAATAGAAATCCTGATATTTTTTATTTTGGCACATACCAGATAGTATGTACTCTCAAATACTAGTGATGATGGTACCCTGAAAAGTAGTGGAAAAAACTATCTGTCCAAGATCAGAGTGACCCCCACTATCGTAGTTATTGCTATAATAATATCATGCTAGTGAGTGCATGTCACCATCCACTGACATAAGAATTGATTTGTGTTCCAATACATCTGGGTTCTGCTTAATGAATTTTTGTAAAATTGATATTGCTAAGGTTGTATGAGTGTTAATGGAATTAAATCACTAATATGTGTGAATGGCATTAATAACTAGAATTACTTATATATATTATTTTGATTTCAACTTTGAATAAAGCATACTTTGCTGTCCATTTAAGTTAAATTATAATGGTTATTTCTAAATACATTACACCTTATAGAGAAAATACTTATTTTCAAAACTAGACTGGTTTATAAATCACGAATGTGTCAGAATTTTTACTGGGTAGGAAATATTTTGTTATTTTTATATATGCCACTGTACATTTTAAACAGATACTTAACTTTTTCTGAGGTTTGTCCTACAAATCACAAAACAATTTTGCTCAGTCTCCATTCTTTACTCACTCAAGTTCATGTAAAACAAACCGAGCAAGTTTGTACATTTTCTTAATTTTGTACTATTAATTAAAATATCATATACTTTATCATAAATATCATATACTGGAACATATACTATTGACTATACTTGTTAAATCGTTTTCTCTTCATTGTAATTAATTATATTGTGCTTTAAAACAGTTAATATAATGAAGAAACCAATTACACCTCTGTTATGTTTGACTTAGAGCACTGGAACTACATTAACTACTTCAGTCTTGGTAACTTCTTAATAACCCTTCCTACATAAGTCTCTATCATTTTTTTTTTTTCTAGCATTAAAACACAATATACTTTGACTATTAAATAGTCTCTAATTAGCTAATTTGGGTAATTAGTCACAGTAATGCATATAGCATAAGTAATCAAAAGAACAACCATTTAAAACCATAGTAATAAGTCTAAAAATAATTATGTGTGCACGGTTTTCTTTATTTAGCAGTAATAAGTGATATATTCTATAGAATTATATTGGAGAATATTACTTTGTTAAGTAAGTGGGGTTTTGAAGAAGCAGAGGATTTGAGCTACAGTGTGTTCAGGCAGTGGCTAGAGCATCCTTTAGGGATGCAGCTGCCCCTTGTAGAATGAGGGGAGAGTGTAAAATAACTTCCTCATTCGGATGAATTAAAAAACTTCCTCTTTTGTCTACTGTTCTAAACTAAAGTTATAAACTGCATAATATTAAAAATGTCATATTAATTCAGTGTTGTTGAATACCAGATGCTGGTAATTACAGCAAATTCGACTTCAGTATTACCATACTGGTGACCCCAACCACGCTTTCATGATGAATGGTAATTGCATCCCACTGAACAGAGATTGAATTGTTTTGGCTGAATTCAGCATTGTACAAAGGACGTTATAATTTTCTGATACAGTGGTTCCCCAACATTTTAGACTTGCATCTTTTTATATCTACAGATCTTATCCAGCAGCACCTCTAAGTAAATGATTCATTATACTTTACAGAATTTTTTATTGTATTTGTGACTAGATAACATCACAGATTGGTATTAGTGTGGCTGTGCTATTGACTTGGTATCTGGGGTTCAATTCTTGATGAGGTGTGGTAATTTTCCTCTGACCTCAACATCCAGACTGACTCCCAGGCCTACTCAGCCTGCTGTCAAATAAGTATTAGGTCATTTCCAGGGTCTAACCACCTGGAGCGAGATGTGTACCACATCAATAGTGTGCAGACAGAGAAATTGCGAGATTCTTCCCTCCCTGAACCCCCTGGACAGTCCTTAGGGTCTGTAACAGGACAGTGTCTTTTGAACAGAATCAGAACTTATTTTTACTGACAAGAAAATCCTTAAATGAGAAATGGTAGAGGTATAGAAAGGAAAATATAATAATTATGGTTTGTATGCAGGGCTTTATTGTTAGAAAAATATACATTGTATGTAGATTTAAAATTGTTCCTTACATTGACTTCACAAGCTTTCTTATAATATCATATGATCATTATCCTGGAGATCAGATCAGTAGTTAGGTTTATAAAAGAATGCATGTTGTGTTTTTTCCTTTCCTTCCATGTTATATTTTCCTCTAGTATAGGAAGGATTGGTTTGTAAATATGTTAATATTAGTTTTCTCATTTCCTTAGGTTGCATTGGCGTTTTTAGTTTCTTGGGTAAAATATTATAAAAAAGGTTGTGACTGTGTATGATGGTTTCTTTTCGAACTGGGTATAATGCAAATTAATAACAAAAACTGAATGTCAGGGTAATGTGATCATGCTTTATGCAGAAAGAACAGAATAGCATCACAAGAGCAAGAGTATTGAATTGATGTTGGCAATAGATTTAAGTTCAAAGAAATCTGAAAGTACTCCCAAGATAATGTGAGGTACACGAATCATTTCTCTCTTGGATGATGATGATGATATAAAAGTGTTGACAACACTGTGTACAAGCCCTGTACCAACATAAGCCAGTTAGACTGCCAATAGTTAAATTAATTAGTAAATAATTTATGGTTAAGAGAGCAGTAACAGCCTCTCATTGTTAACTGCCTATGACTGTGTGAGAACAATAAACTAATTAAGCAGTACTTCACATTAGACTAGTTGAGATAGTGCTACCTGTTCATGTTTCTTTTTCTTTTTTCTTCAGTAGATTACATTTTCTCTGAGTGAAGTTAGATGGCTACAAGTGTAGGTTGGTCTTCAAAGTACATCCCTATACCACAAGGCTAGATCTTACATGTGATCCGACAAGTGCATGGTGGGCTGTTCTGACAGTTGCAGTACCATTGATAATTTGGAGTCAATGAGATTGATTATGAGTAGTGCAAAGTTTCCTGTGTCCATGGTTCACTTGGTCATCCCAGGACAGTCTTGAGGCATCATTAATCCAAGTTATTTGGCTTGTTCTGCCCTATTTTTTTGTGGAACTTCTGTGATGTTATCTTTCTTGTGTTAAAAAATCAGTTGGTTTATATTGCTTTCATTAATCTTCAGATCATTTTGTTGGCTATATTGTACAGCTGTGTCCAAAACAATATGAGTGTTTATTTCCAATGGACCTTATTCCTATTTCCTAACAATAAGGTTGTGTCATCAGCATATGTTATTGCAGAACAATATAGTTCCATGCATTTAGAAAGGTCACTGATATAGATTGTGTGTAGAGGAGGACCCAGTACTGACCCTTAAGGGACCTCTGTTTATTTCCAAGGTCCCTGACCTGGTAGTACATAATGTTGCCTAAACTATTTTTTATCTCCACTACTATTGGATTTTCTATTACAGACCCCTCACTTTGAACTGCTGTAGAAGGCACAAAAAATCATAGAAAAAAAAATAACACAATAAAATTTGTCATGTTCTTGTGCATATTCTTAAGTAAAAAAATTGTTCTAAAACTGAATAATACTACAAAAAACAGAAATGTTTAAACAACCGTGAAATTTTCCGTTTTTCCCAATGTGTCATGATTAAACTGGTGTGGGTGTGTATCAAGAATGAAGTAGCCAAAAGAAATAAAACTTTCGAAATAAAGTCAGCTTCATCAGAAATAATGAAGGACATAACACGAGATTCATGGGAAAATTGTGTCAATCAAAATAGAGCAAAAGTATCTTGAAAGTACATTTAAGTTGACATTTAAATCAACCTAGTGGTAGTAAATCTATATGAATTGCCTGACTAGTGAAGACATGACTCTGAAAGTGAAGACTAAATATTTTAGCGAAACCACATACATAAAACAGTTGTTCCACACACCACACAGTTTAGTATTTGGAAACACCCAGGCGAGTCTTTATTTTATAGTTCAATGTAACCCTGGATATTTCTGTATTTTACCTTAAATATGCTATAAAATTTCATAGTATGGTGAATGCATGAGTATTTATTAATGTTTAAATGTTAAACAACGTTTTTTTCTGCATAAATTAAAATGCATTGAATAGTATATGACGTACAGTTATGGTAAAGAATTCCCCATTATCACATATAAACAGATAAAACAATCACGAACCTCAAACCATAGCAATAACAACAACCTTAGCACTTATCTTACATGTGTCATTGTATAAAAGTTCCTAACAGTTACATAAATGTCTAAATTACAAAAATTATTTTTAATATTTTTGAAAATAAAATTAAATATTCTAACATTACCTTGTTTGAAATATGACAAAAGTGGTTATCAAATAACAAAATTATGAAATATTTACAAAAAGTTATCTTATGACATGAAGTGTTCTTACAATCCTTCACGTAATCAGTATGTAAGCATCTCAGTTGTGGACTCCAGTTAGTGTGGAATGTTTCAATTAATTGATCATGTGATCATGGTATTTTGCTGAAGACGACAGAATAAATTTTATTCCTTAAAAATATGTCTGGTCGTTTTTAGCAATGTTTAAAATAAATATTAATAACTCGTTATATTTTGCATATAGAAGCTCTAAATTTTTAATGTTGTCACAAACATAATAGTAATCATTTGCTGAATAAGAATTATTTTTCCACTTTTAGTTTATTTTATAAAAATGAGTAAAGTTGATGCATCGGGAAAAACATCGGGAGAAACTTTCACATCTTTTTAACATTTCTGTTGTTTTTTTAAAAGTATTATTCATTCTTAGAACCATTTTTTACTTAAGTATATGCACAAGAACATGACAAATTTTATGGTGCCAATTATTTTTTTCTATGATTTGTATATTTGTGCCTTCTACAGTAGTTCAAAATGAGGAGTCTATAATATAAATTTGATAGTAGTTGCGTTTATCCTTGCAAGTAGCTCTTGAGCCAAGTGGCAGAGTGTCCTAGATTAGTCATTTTGTTGATCAGTTTTTCATGATAATACTGTTAAAGGCTTTGCTTTAATCAGGTAGAAAAACAGACAGTGGTGGTCTAGTGGTAGCAGCTTTGCTTCAAATACCTTGTACCCTAAGTTCCCCGGCAACCCAACATCTCTCCTTGCAGGATCCCTCTCCCATGTCCAACATTTAGGTGGAAGAGCAAGCCTCATAGCCTCAACCTCACCAATAAGACACAAAAAATAGAATACTTGTGACTGAATCACCTGCCTTCAGTTGATTGATCACAAACTCCGTGACGTTGATTATGGCAGTCATGGTTGATTTTCTAGAGGTGTAGCCATGCTGATTTTGTGGTAGGTGGTTAATCAATCTTGTGAGCACTACTCTTTCTATTATCTGAGAGAAGTTGACAGTAGTGAGATTGGGAGTTTTGTGTGGCATTTACATGTTCTGCTTTCAGGTAAACTTGTGCCAATTTCATTCTAGAGGGAAAATCTCCTTGACTAAATGAATTGTTGGTTATGTCAACCAATGGGAGTAGCAGTTCATTAAAATATACTTAAGCTACTTTGGTTGATATCTAGTCAATTCCAACTGAGTTCTTTGACTTAGGGCGGAAGTAAGGAAGATAGTAGACATGATAGTTTGTGTGTTTAGCATAAGTTGTGAGTATTGAGGTACTGTGCCCTCTTCAGTATTGGATGGTACCTGATGTGTTAGGATAGTGTACATTTAGCTGGTGCACTATTTGGTTAGGGTCTTCTCAAGGTATTCCATCTATTATTAATTTCAAGGGTATTTGTTGATTGTTCTAATAATTTCATTCACTGTTAATAAGCTCCCATATTGCTTTGCTTTTATTTTCTGCTCCTTGTAAGACGTCTGCATTTTCTATGTAGTAAAAATATATATTCTATTTTCCATAGGTTTCCACTTCTTTAATTTTATTTTATTGGTTATTCTTTGTTAAATTCTGAAAATTGGACAATGAAGGGCAGAACTGCTTGACATTAGTAAAGTTACTCACCCTTTCCCTCTACGTTTTCTATTGCATGGTTGTAGAGGACAACAAACATCGTGCCTTGTTATACAAAATAGTTTGGTTTTCCACATTTGTTTCTCTTACTTTTCAACGTGCCATTGACACTAAGGTTTGTCAGTACACTTAATTTAGAGAGTATATTTCTATATTACAAAATCAGGTCCTGTTGCCATTTGACCTGTGTATTTAATAAGATGCATTACTTTTAAAACTTTTGTTTGATTTGAATGTAAAATCTTAGTAAACAATTTCAGAAGTTGACATATATAATATTATGTAGTGAGAAGAATGCTTACAACTAATTGATTGTTTAGTTTCTCACAAACTTTTTTCTTTCTTATAAAGCCTAATATTTCAAATTGTTATTACACATTGCAGCACTCTTGGTTAGTGGGGCTTATAAACTTGCTGGCACTGTAAATAAGCCACCTCCAATCACTGGTGATCAAGCTGTTAAGTTTGCTAATTATTTCTTGAGTAGGCGCTCTGTCCAGACATTCAAAGGAGCTTATATGCTATTAGAAGTTTTGAATACACTTATCAGCAATAAGGTAATAACCACAGATGAAAAATATATTAATCTTTTTATATAGTCATTTAAATATCCTGGTGCATTTGTCCATATTGCAGTTTCACTTACCTGTTGCTATCACTCTTGTGAGCCCTGCAGCTGTGTCGGTCGAGCAACCACGAGTGTCTGTGCGAGTAAGTGACTTACTTGGTAGACCTTTAAGTGCTGACCCTCTTACTGTGACTGCTGAAAGTGCTACTCGTGTTGGCGATGAAGTTGTTGTTCTCTCAAAGAAGAAGTTTGAACCCACTGCTGGTGACAAGTATGTATTTTTTTCTAGTTGTTCTAAATTTTCAACATTCCTTTCATTGTTCCTACTTCCTTCAAAATTATATTGATGATAACTTCCTCATATGTTGTAGTTTTCTTGAATTTATAAGAATTGAGGGATTTTTATTATATTATTACGGATTTGTGACTTTACAAAAAGCAATTATTATGCAAGGTCTAGCAATTGATTTTGCTTTACTTCCTAGTTTGACCCCCTGTAATTTTTTCATATTTCCTGAAATTGAAGAGTAATAGGAATAGCATGATTTTCATACTCTTCAGGCTATTAAAGATTCAACATCAGAGACACCATTTGGGTTAAAAGATGAACAATTTCATGAAGCAACAAATGCATCCCTCAAAGTTCAGTACTTTGAAGGATGCAATGTCTAAACGTATTACTTTTTTCAATAAATGATTTTTAGACCATTGATCCCCAAACTTTGTCACTTTATTGTCTTGTCAGGGCTCTAATGACCTTGGTGTTGACGAGCCCTAAAACCCCACAAAAAGAACAAACTTTATAGTCTTGTCAAACTTGAGAATATTAAATAAGATAGTGTAACTACATAATTTGTGCTGAAACTAAACTTAGATTGAAGAATAAATTTAGTGTGCATTATGAAAAAAACTTCATTAGTATGATTTTGAAATATTTTTCTTAGAGGTCTTTTTATGGAAAAAGATATTGTAGATATAATGTTGTTCCAGTGTTGAGTACAGTGGTACCCTTTTAAGAGATTCCCTCTTATCGTGGACAATAACAGAGGTCTTGAGAACATAAAGAAACAATGTTTTATCTCCTGATATAAGAATACCATTTATAAGAGATTTCGGCATAAGCTATGCACGCATTGGGACGTCAATGGATGGACAGACATCTCGACATTTTAAAAGTACAGAAGGTTGTGCACACTGGTTCGGAAATTCTGGAACCCTGTTGGGTGAAGGGACCGTTCACTCTCCAAGGTGTAGAGGATTAGGATCCACGTGTTACCAGCTCCCAATTTTTTTCTGATCACTCAACACAATTGAAGTGGTGAATACCTGATCCTTGAGAGTACCTGCAGTTAATGAGCTTCCCAGAAAGTTTTACAGTCCTCCCGACATTTCAAAAGATCTTCCTCTGGGGACTTTTCGCAAACGGTGGCAAGTGCATACCAATGCAAAGCAATGGAAAGAACTTTTGGGAAATCCAGGACAGCGGTGCCGACCGTCCCAGTGCACAAATAGCTTTATAATGAACAAAATCTATTTTCCCACAGTAAATTCCAAGCCCCTTGTAAGAGATGTATTTTTGGCTAAAATTGAGAGAATTTCAATGAATGCTCTGCATGTGCATCAACATTTCCATGTATGTAGCGTCTGCATTGTCAAGCTTTGCCAGAGCCACCAGGGTAAGGTTTGTAGGCAATCTGTAAGAGTAAATCCTATGAAAACTCTTGGTGGTTGGGTGCAAGTGTTATAAATGTAAAATTAGGTTCAACTTGTTAAAAATTTCATTTCCTACTTGCAAGAATTCCAGTCCCCTTGGTGTTTCTTTTAAAGGTGTTTCACTGTGTTGGTAATTCATTTTATCTCTCTACTATAAATCTATATGCATTACTTGCAGAGAAATCTATTCCTGTCTTATACGTTGGTTATCAAGATTCAGTTTTGATGTACTAAATTTATGTATGTAAATGAAATTTCAGAAATATCTGTAAATGGCTAATTTGGTTTTTATCCAAATGGTTGATATTAGTTAAAACTAATACCAGGATTAACAATTTTTGCTTGAACTAAATCACAGTTAAAATATGAAATTCCTTGCTCTCCGTCTTGAATTTTTGAACACATATAATATTAAGCAAAGCAAAGAATGGTTTTAAGAAAATACATTGCAGAAAGAAACCTTTTCTGCAAAGGAGGAAACAAAGATAAAACCTGTAAGAGAGTTATTATGCTTCACTGGTAATCTATTTTTTTATTGCAGCAGAGAGTTGAAATAAATAGAAGTTATTTTATTTGTACATTTTGTGTGTTAGTACTGTAACACATTGTGTTGATTCTACTCTTTAGAACTGTGTATTCTGTGAACTTGATGGAGTTGAAGCCAGAACGAGGATTCTACAAATTATCTATCAGTGCCGCTTTATCCAAACATGATCCTCGACTTGTAGGAAATGTCGGGGCTTCCCTTACAGTGAAGGTGATGTGTGCTGTAGCTGTGGAAAATGTTGAAGTTGGCACAGTGGATGCAGATCAGACTACTCAAGCTAAACTGACTAAGTAAGTTAAAAATTTAATGTTGTGCTAACGTTGTTCCATACTCTTTAGCAACCTATCTATTGTTACAGTAGTAATCCTTCATTACTTCTTTGTGGCACAAACTTGTGACATGAATTTTTATTGTAACAAACACTTATAACATTGATTGCTATAAATTCTGGTACCGTTGACTTTCTTCAGGTACTCCATGCCTCCTTTGAGCTGCAAATATACTTAGCATTTTGACTTTAATTTTGTGTGTGATTGAATGAAACTTCTATGAATAGAATTTTGTAAGGGTGTGATTCGTGTTCATCAGTTTTCATGGACATTATCCTATTTGAACATAACAACAGTTGACTATACTTCTGCGATTTCAGAAGTTCCAAGAATGTAATTTTACATCCTGTCCTCATGCTTCTGTACTCTGGGGTTCTTCTGTTCCGACCACACTGCTTGTAAACTGGGAAAAATTGCAAAAGTATGCCCTCTTGCCTAAATGTTTTAAATCGGATCAGACTGTACAAATTCACAATTCTCTGATAAGTTTCTATATTTCTTAGTATAAGTACTGAATAGAGCTCTCTATCAGAAAGAACTTAGCCTTGAGAGTAATTATCTTGGAGTATTAATAAAAACTTTTGTTTTATTATTATGTATGTGTTTCTGTATGTGTTATATTAATAATTATTACTTTGATGATGGTTATGTGTTATTACCATACTTAAAGTTATTTTCCATGAGTGAGGCTGATTAGTTGAAACATTTCATAAACCAGTTAATCAGTTTTTGCCATTGGATCCTGATCAATGATGACTGTCGAAAAGTCAAGGGATCTAATGGAAATTTACACTTTTTGTCCAATAGTGCATTTTGATATGGGTGTTTTGATTTTTGGAAGGTCTAAAGAAATTTTCTTTTTATGTTGCTAATGTTGTTTCAAAGGTAACCTGAGAAATATAGTGTGAATAACTACATTAGAACTATAATAAAGTGTTTTTGATATTAATTTCTTCTTTTTGGTTTTAGAGTGACGTACCCTAATAAGTTATCTTCTAAGTTGGAGGCCGATTCTCTTCAAAAATTGATCATGAAGTTCAATCTGAAAGATAAGAACAATGGGAAGCTAATGACAGTTCATCAGGCTTTTGTGAGATTACATAATAAGAAAACAAAACAAGAAATTATATTTGTTGCTGAACCTGACAGTTCCAAGAATTATAAATTTGATATGGTAAGTTACATTAAATTTTTTATTATGTTTAGAAATGCACATGAACACATTAATTGAATTCTATTTAACCATATTTATCTGAATATACTGTCCCAAAAAATATAGTTATCACCCTCAGTTTAGGAGGCAAAAAGGAAAACTGAAATATAAAATTGAGTAAAACTGGAATATTTTTGTTCTCATTCAAAGGACCTGTGAAATTATGTATAATCAGCTCTTGTGTGTACAATCATGTGGGTTTTGGAAGTAATTACAAAAAATTAATCTTATATTTTTCATCTTGATAATTTCAACAAAAATTCATTCAGACTTGTCAAATTATTGATACAATAGAAATTATTAATACAATACAATTCCTCTTCTTCTTCTTTTCCCCTCCAGGGGACTTACATCTAGTAAGTACGTGTTTGGCAAACACGGGACCCCGAGCTGAGTCTGGCATTACTTCCACTTACTTGTGCGAGACTCCTTCCTTTCTTATTCCTGACCTTCCTTTGTCACCTCTTATTCTTTTCGATCCCGACATTAGTAGGTTGCGAGGGCTAGGGTATATTTCATTTTCCTCATTGTGATGTTGTGGATTTGTATGTTTTGAGATATGTTTTGATGTATTTTGATTCAGGTGGGTTTTTAGTGTGTATGGTTGAGTCATTTGGTGAGTCCCCCACGCGGGGAGAGTCATGTTCGCTCTCCATAGTGCATAACTGCATTTTCCCTACCTGTACAGAATTTTAAGGCTCTAATGACCTCGATATCGACGAGCTGTATAGCCTCCCCCCTTTCCCCCCCCCCCACCGCCAATCCAGATCCTCCTTCCTAATTTTCCTATGACCCCTCTGCTATCCCTCCATTTGGCTTTCTTGGACATCCCACAACCCTATCTGATGTCTCCCAAATACCATCCTTTTCAGGTAGTGACATGGGTTTTGTCTTTCCCTCCCCTACCAGACTCAGCTCTACATCTCACATCTGAAAACATTGTGGGACTTTTCCACTTGCAGAGCTGCACATAAAGCATTCTCTATTTCTTTTTTGACTTCATGTGAAAATCTGTCAGTTCAGTCTGCTCTCCTGATCTGAATTATGTTTAATATTGAATGTGTTAATTCCAAACATTTTTTCCTTTTATGCATTTCTCAAACTCTTCTTTCTCTCCATATGCATCAATATTTGTAATTTTATCTTAAAAAGTTTCTACGTTTTCTTTCTCTGTATGTTTATTTTATGATGCAAATTGGGTGATGAGGATAGGGCCATGAGTTCTACGTGTCCTAATCACATTTTTATAACAATTGTATTCCAAATAATATTTTGATGCACAGAAACAGCAAAAATCCTATCCCCTCAGGGGACTTACATCTAGTAAGTACATGTTTGGCAAACATGGGGCTCTGAGCTGAGTCTGGCATTACTTCCACTTACTTGTGTGAGGCTCCTTCCTTTCTCTTTCCTGACTTTCCTTGGTCACCTCTTGTTCTTTTCAATCCCGACACTAGGGTATCTTTCATTTTCCTCTTTCTTCGTCTTCTTCTTTTAAAAAAAAATGAGATGTGTTGATATTTGAGTTTTGAGTCGTAATTCGGAAGGGTTTTTTGTGGGTATGGTTGAGTCATTTGGCAAGTCCCACATACAGGGAGATGCATGTTGGCTCTCCCTAGTGCATTTTCCCTACCTGTACAAGTTTTTAGGGCTCTAATGACCTCGATGTCGACGAGCCGTAAAGCCTCATTAAAAAAAAAAAATTCTGTTCACTGTTAACAAATTGTTTTAAGTCAATACTATTTTTAATGTCCAAATTAACAGGCCAATACTCTATGTTTTAATCTCGTTTTTTCTTCAATATTATTAACTCTGTTAATTTTATCTCCTGATCATGTGGTACGATAAGAAAAGTTTTGTTAGCCATGTATAAGATAATTAACATTTCATAATATTCCATTTTGAAATAAAAACTTACCTTTATTAAACTAGACTGAAAGCAAATTATATATTTATGGAGTGTACTTTGCAATATTGTCGAGTTACTTAAAATTATTTTTGGGTATATCCTGTTTATGTAATTATTTCATCAAACTTGTGTTGTTGACTTGGTTTTGTCTGTTAGTTTTTACTTTTGTATATGTGTTATATTATAGCTCATCATTGATAAAGTTAAAACTTTTTTCTTATTATCATTTATCTTTGCAACTAAAGTGAATAATTAGAATGTTCTTATTCTTGTACTTTTTTTGTGGTTTAATCAATTTTCTCTCTTTCTGCGTTTGTCCGACAGGATATTGGAAGTAAAGCTTCAGAATTTGGTCACCTATCAGGAGACTATTCTTTAGAAGTAGTAATAGGAGATGCAGTTCTCTCCAATTCATTTTCATGGGAAGTTGCTGTTGTGGCTCTCAAATTCCCTTCTCTTCAACTGGGAGAAGATGGTGGAGTGGCCAAAGATTTGAACATATATGCACCAAAGCCAGAAATCAAAGTAAGATCTCCCCTATTATTTTGAGGTTTTGTTTCATACATATATGTTTTGAAATGTACAAAATATGAGTTGAATGAACAGCTGTCGTAAACACTACAAAATATTTCTATGACTTGATTTAAATTTTCTGTACCCTTCTATTCCCTTGGCAGAGGCAAAAGCAGGGTTTCCCAAATGTTTTGAGTGACAGAATGCCGTAGAAGTTTTAAATATTTCACGGAACACTATATTCATTTTCTAGTTCTAGAATTCTGGCACAGAGGTAGAGTTCCAAGTTTAGGTGTTTAGGTAGTAAAAACAATTTTTTTAGGTTTAATAAATGACATTTATTTATTCATTTGATAAGAGCGACAATTCAGAAACAAAGAACATAAATAATTAATATAAACTTAGAAACAAAAAAAAAATTTATAAATGTAAACTCAGGAACAAAAAAACTTAAATATTATTACAAAAAAAAGTACTTAACAATGCAAAATTGGTGGAGGAAGCAGCAAGTAAAGCTGATACAAAGGAGCTCTATTGAATTACAAGAACACTATCTAGAAAGAAAAGGGGATGTAAGAGGCCAGGATGTAAGGAAGGTAATCTCTTAATGGGTGAAGAGTAACAAATAAGTAGATGGACAGAATATTTTATTGAACTCCTGAACAAAACCTACTTGCTTCAATCTACAGAAAATGAGATAAACACCAACAATAGCTCACCAAATGAGACTGTCTCAGAAACTATCCGAATTAATACGAACCACCAACAATAACTGAAATTAAGATGGCATTAAAACAAACAAAAAATGGAAGATCTCCTGGAAAGGACAGCATACCAGCAGAAATACTCAAAGCAGATATAGATACAGCAGCAAAAATATTGCTTCCTCTCTTTCAGTATGTATGGAGAAAGGAAACTACCAAAATATTGCATCTTTGTTAAAATACTCAAAAAGGGGATGTAACAAAATGTAGCAATTGGAGAGGTATATTATTACTGTCTATCCCGGGGAAAGTATTTTCAAGAATGGTTCAGAATCGAATTACAGACGTAATTGAGGAAAAGTTAAGAAAAGAACAGGCTAGCTTCAGAAAAAATAGGTCCTGCGTAAATCACATAAATACTCTTCGACAAATTGTAGAGCAGAGCATGGAATGGAATCCAACATTATATTTAATGTTTGTTGATTATGAACAAGCATTTGATTTGCTGTTCTTCCTGTTCTTTTGAATGGAGCAGAACCCTGGGCAATAAACAACGAAACCAGAATAAAATTACAAACTTTTGTGAATAGAGGTTTGAGAAAGATTTTGAACATCCATTGGCCCCAGACAATAAGAAACGAAGCTCTTTGAGAACTTGCTGGCTAGGACCCCATCAATAAATGAATCAAAAGAAGGAAATGGAGATGGATCGGCCATACTCTCAGGAAACTGTATAATATCCTAGAAAAAGATGCTGTGAAATGGAATCACAACAGCATAGGAGAGGAGGACCATGGGGAATATGGAAAAGGAATATGCTGAAGGAAGCAGGAGACCTTGGAAAAATATGGAAGGAAGTGAAGAGGTTGGCAGCAAATTGTGTCCGGTGGAAGGTTTTCACAGATGCCCTATGCTCTTGAAAAGAGCAACAGGAATGAAGAAATAGAAGAATTCTGATTTTGAAGGTGCATGAAGTCTGTTCCTTGACTTCGTCTTTGTTGCAGCATAATAAGAAAATCCTGCTTTGCAGAGATAAGTGGTAGAAAAAGAAAAGCTATTTTTAATAAATTGGGATATTCTTCAGTTAAGTTTAACCAAAAATTACTTAATGACTCTTCTTTAAAATTTCGTTATAAATTGGTGTCACTTATTAAATCAATAAAGCTTTCATAATCATTAACATCGAAAATTGCTGACTTAAGAGATACACAGAAAGGATTTCTAACCCAAGCATAATCTTCAATATATTTAGGAAAATATTGCAACAAGGTTTCTTTCAAGCCATTTAAATGTTCTAAACACAATTTTGAAATATCTTCACCCACTGTAAAATTCAAATCTTTCACACATTCATTTAAAATGGTAAAACAATCATAACATTTTTTGTTGTTGTTTTTTTCAACAGAAGAAATCCAAAATTGAATATTTTTTCAAGCGAATTTATTTTATCCCTTGTTTGAAAAATTGTAATTGTTTCCCCTTGAAAAGAGAGTTGAGTTCATTGCATTTTGTGAAAATATCTGCTAGAAAGGCGAGATTTTTATTAACCATGCAGGATTTGTTAAAAATTCAATATAATTTTGCATTTGAAAATACTTTTTGTGTGTTTGAAAGAACACCAATAATTCACTTCAAAGCTTATAAAACCTTAATAACTCTTTGCCTCTGGGTAGCCATCTCACTTCAGTATGAAATAATAGTCCCGTGTGATCACTTCCCATTTTGTCGCACTTAAAATTATTTAAAAATAATCTGGATTGCATTGGTCGAGATTTTACAAAATTTATAATGTTTACTGCTTCGTCCATAACATTTGTTAAATTCATAGAATTTTTTTTTTGTCTCAAGTGCTTGTCTATGCAAAATATAGTGACTTTTTCTAGCTCTTGAGCTACTTGAAGTATGTGAGCCGTAACTCCCTTTATCTTCCCTACCATAGATTGAGAACCATCTGTGCGTATATCAATATATTTTTCCCCAAGCTATTTGTTCTTCTACAAAGTATTCATTAATGCAGTTGAATATACCTTCTCCTGTCACTTTTTCATGTAGATGTGCACACTTCAGTAAATCTTTTCAATACTTTTTTCAAATACGTCTCAAACAAAAACTAGAAGTAAAACCAGTCCTACGACAGTCAACCAGTGGATTCATTCATTCGTCAAGCAAATGCGCTGCGAAGTACAAGTCATGGAGTTAGTTCTTTCTCTATGTCAGTGGCAATGTCTTTGATGAAATTAGTACATGCTTGTTTCCTTTATTTTCCTTTATGAATCACCATTTTCTTCTTGCATTCCTGAAAATGTTTGCTCCTCTGAAATTGTGTGTTTTGACATCCTGTTTCAGCATTTATTCCGTGAACCAGAAAGAAGACCTCCAATTTTTGTGTCCAACCTCTTCACTGGTCTTGTTCTTGTGCCATTGCTCATACTTTTTATTTTGGTAAGTGAAATTAACTTTAATTTTGAGTGTTTGGATGAATGGTTGTACCAGCGCTTTATCAGCGGCAACAATAGACCCAGTTTTAACTTAAGTGTCTACTCCCACCCTCCACAAATCTACTTTGCTGTTCCTTAGAAGATTATTGACTCAAGTTATATTATAAATCTGTATAAAAGATTCAGTAATAAAAAACAATTTGTTGAGTTTTTTGTGGATTTATTGAAGATGTTCGATTTATTATGAGAATGAATTCTATTAACTACATAGCTCTAAGGACCTAGTTGGTGATCCCTGAAGTCCCAAGAATTATAATGATGTAATAACATTAACTTTTTTTCTTCTTATTGCTGATTATCTGATTGCAAGAATGTCACTTGTGAATTATTGTTATCTAAAGTATTGCCTGACTTTTCTTTGATCAGTATTGTTCTTTTTCTTTATTAATAACCCTCATTATTAATACCAAATGTTTTTATAATTTCATAAAGTTTGCTGAAAATTTACTAAATGTTTTCCTGATTTACTTTATACTGAAGATTTAAGGCTTGTTTTTGAAGCAACAAAAACTTTTGCTGTTACAAAATAAACTATGAACTTGTTAATTGATGTAATATCAATAAATGCATCTTGCATTATTAATATTGTTATTGGGAAGACCTGCTTTATTTATGAGTTGGTAGCATTT
This sequence comes from Laupala kohalensis, assembly GCA_002313205.1. NCBI lineage: Eukaryota > Metazoa > Arthropoda > Insecta > Orthoptera > Trigonidiidae > Laupala > Laupala kohalensis. The sequence continues at coordinate 770,416 of NNCF01126253.1, read as the reverse complement.
GGTGTTCATGGTACCCTTCTGAAATTGATGAAATCATTTTTGTTAAATAGAAACATTGCAAAGGTTAATGGCTTTTTTATGTGGTGTAATTGAGGTGGGTGATGTAATTTGGGGATGGGCGAGGCTTTCACCTTGTCCCATTTTTGTTCCCAATTTTTATAAATGATTTGAAATGGGTTATACGGCATAGGGAAATTTTATTTTTCTGGTGATAAGATGTTTAAAGCCATTACTTGTGATAATGATAGGGTGCTCTTACAGCATGATTTATCATGAGTCTTTTTATGGATGGTGTAATTTGAATGGCTTAAAGTGATAATTTGAACAGATAAAAGCTTTCATATTAATTTCAATAAGATTAGACTTCGGTCAAATAATCGTTTATGTACAATTGGTACTGTGGTATTGGAGTCTGTATTAGAAGTTAAAGACCTTGGTGTTTATTTTGATGATACGATGACCTTTAAATGTATAACTCTCAAAGCTTGAAGGAAATATATTTCATTAAGAGGTACACTAGACAAATCAGTACTTTTCAGGACTTTGTATTATTCATTTATTCATTCAGTGGTATCATATTGTGAAATTATGTGGAGACCATTTGTAGAATGTAGAGTAAGACAGTTGGAGAGTAAGATTAATCGTGCATATTTCAGATATGTTGCACTTAGAGTGGGTCAACCAATGCAATGGCCTTATCATAATTGCTCTTAATATGTAAAAGTTGCTTGGGATTCCTATTCTTGAGTCAACATTTATTTTGAAATAAATAAATAAAAAAAGAGAAAAATAAATAAATAGAAAAATTAAATAAATTCAATTCAATTTATTTCACCATAATACAGTGTAAGTTAGTTCTGTAGAGATTTTAGTAATATAAATGTTGCATATTTGTATTAATTCACTGATACACCTCAATCCATAGTTTTAATTCATATTATATCCTGACGTACTTTTAGTACTTGTACCTTCTGTGCACAGATGATTTGGTCATCTCTACGGTTCAGATGATGAACAAAGTTAACAATTAATATTAAGTCCTTTTTAAAGCATTATTCTTATGTTGTGAATGTGCTTGGTCAGATATTTATCTTATTTTTCATCATCTGAACTGAAGGTTTGTTATTTTTACAATGTAACTTACCTGATCTTACTTATCAGTACAAGAAAAAAATATTGTCCTGTTTGATGGCTCTCACTGGAAAATGTGTTATGCAGGTGAAACATTATCCTTCTCAAATGAAAATTTTCATGTTCATGAAGGGAAATTTCACCTTATGCAATTTCACCTTCCATGAGGAAGTATTACTACTTCAAATAGAATAAGCAAGACACACAATAAATTTACTTCAATTTTTGTTTACCTTCTCTGCCCAGCCTAACATACCTATGTTACAATGAACTATTGCATGTATGACAAACTTTGAAATCCTTGTCTATTTCACTGATTTAACATTCAAAATATTCGTTAACTTTTAATGGTTAACTTAAGTTAACCATTAAAAGTTAACTTCCGTTAAATTTCCAACAGCAAACTAATGCTATAATGATTAATGAAGTTAACTTTTGGAATAACTAAATGAATGTTAGCAAAGTTAACTTTTCCTACCTCTGGTGAAGGACATTTCTTACAATTAGAAGTATATACTAAACACCTGTTTTTATTTTATATCTTTTGTCATCTGTTGGTTCTTTTCTTTTTTGTTGCTGCTACTATTTTTTCTTGTATCTCATCTCTGTGATTGTGAATTTGTAATTTTTGACATCAAAATTAATACGGACGTTAGTATCTCTAATAAATAAATGAATAAAATTTTCTTCATCATAAATTAATGAAAGAAGTTAGGAATATGCCCTAGGTGAACCTGTTTGTCATAGCCATCTAATATTTACGATCACAGTAAAGTAGGGTCTTTACTCAGTTGACATACAAGCACTTGACGTATATAGTGAATAGGTAAAACTCAGCTGAAAAAGAAATAAAAGACAGAAGACTATGCGTTTTCCTTTGTATAAACATCCGTAGTCTGGTCAATAACAAAACCTCTTTAAATTATACAAATATTAATTAAACTATATCCATTACTTAATGTATGAAAAATAAATCAGTACCACAAACTGCAAAAATGTTCTGATGGCAAACATATATTACAAGTATGATAAAATTAGCATTAATAGGTAAACCCATAGAAATCTTCAATACTATGAATTTCATTTTTCTGTAACGTAGGAACTATATAGAGTAATATATATTCTGCAACCTCACTTAAAACGACAACCAATAAACTCTATAACTTTTTTAATTACCACCAGTTATATTGATATTGCTTTTATTGTTGATAGCATGGAATTTGAAAATGATGGAATAGATAATTTAAAAACTAAATGACTAAAAATACTATCTAATTTTATTGTAGACTCTCTTGTACATATAACTTGAGTATTGAAAGATTTATTTGTCCTAATCCCATAAAAAGGCAATGTTTATTATGTTTTTATTATTATATGTATTATTATTATTATTATTCAGAAGGACTTCACTTTGAGGAGAAACTGGGAATATTTTTGTGTCCCTGTAGTTGCCTTCAACATTAAATACTGTGGAATAATTCAAATTCTTCTGAATTGTATTTGAATTTGAGATGTTCCACTGTTCCAAGTTTAATTTGTGCATTTTTTAGTTATTTGGTTATTTGTGTAGTTTTATGTGAAATTTAGATTTACTGGTTTTGTCTCAACAAATTTTAATTGTTTTCAGTGGGCAAAGTTGGGCATCAATATTTCCAACTTCCCTTTCTCCTTGGCAGCCATTGGATTTCATCTCGGTCTTGGAGGTTAGTATACTTACTTAGTTTTAGTATTAGCTTGTGTTATGAAGTCTATTTATTTTAATGGAGTGTCACTTTTGAAAACTGCTTTTTTATGGAGAATGAAAGGAGGGCACATTTTTGCCTTCATTCTCATGCAAATAATAAATTAATATTGAGGAGTCATTTAGGGTTTTATGCTCTTTTTTCTTGCCATGTTAACTTCATTTTGATGCTGTTCTTACTAACAAATGTTGTGTTGATTGTAATTTTTAATATGTAATTTTAGAGTGCAAAAATTTAGGGTATTTTAGGCAATTAGACTACATTTCTTGTTAATAAAGATTCTTGCATAACAATTCTCAGATAAGATTTGTGTGTTATGTTGGTTGGTTTGTGTAAAATATGTGCCCTTTCTGTTGTGTTAATTGCACAATTATTTTAATTGTTTTAGCTATATTTGGACTATTTGCTATTTTCTGGTTGAAACTCAACATGTTCCAAACCATCAAATACCTCCTGTGTATAGGAGTTGTTACATTCCTGTGTGGTAACAAATTGTTAGCCAAAATAGCTAGTGAGCACAAACACTAAAGCAAAGCCATGGATGTAAGGAAACAAGAACTGTACGTATGTTTATGCTTTACACTATTTTCTGTGAATTCTTTCACGAGTTTATTGCAAGTATTAATTCACACATTGTCAGAGCTCATTTGCAAGGTATTTTTTCTGAAATAGTGCTATAATCAGTTGATTTAAAAATCATGTAATTAATTACTGTAACTATGCTGTGTTAGTCAATTTCTGCCCTAAATGTGAAAGAATATCCCATTCACCAAGTACTTTATAAAAGTCGCTATAGTGGAATCAGGTTATAAAAGACCTGCATGTAAGAGATTCCCGATTATAGTGGACAAAATCAGAGGTCTTGAGAACAGATGTATAGAAATACATTTATTTCCTTGATAGAAGATACCCATTACCCTCATACTCTCGCTAATAGTGATCACAACATATTTCCCCAAAGTTTATTCCAACATCCCTTTTAAAGGAGAACTGAGTAATTTTTCTCAAATATTCTCACAGTACTTCAATGGAGTTTCCTCATGTTTGACAATATTGACATCAGCAGTCAACACCGTGCTTGGCTCAGCTGCCAGGACAGGGTCCAAAACGCCGTTTGTCATGTTACTACTGGACACACTTGTTTATTCACATTTAATGAGACAGAATATTTTTAATTTCCTTAAGTGAACAGTATGTAAATTACTTTAGAAATTCACAATGGACATTAGAACATCACAATAATAATAAATTATTGTAATAATTCATCGGCCACACACTTCACTTTCTTTTTAAACACTATCTAGTTTCGGAAGCTGTTGCTTTCATCCTCAGCTTCTGCCGAGTGCTGATGAAACGATACTCTGGGTGGGTGAATTTTGAAATCAAATTATTTTCAAACAGAGCTTTGAAATTCAACGATCTGTTCTTGAATAGCAGAATGATCTGTCGTTCCCAAACCAATAGTTCAAAATGCCCACCAAAGTTCTTCATCAATCTTACATTTTCATCAATTTCGTTATAAGTAGTAAAAGATTTTGTTATTCTGTTCTTATTTATGCAAAAGTCCTTTTCGGCCGCACGGCAGCCATCTGCAGTGCTACAAATTTGTTTTTCAAAATATAAATTACAAAATAAATATAATCATTCTAAAAACAATCTACTCCCTTCTACTTTGAAAAGTTAATAATATTTTAATATAAAATGAAAATATAAATGACAAAACAAAAAATTGAAATATTCTAAAATTAATCTACCCCCTTCTTCTTTGAAAAGATTGAACATCAATCTGTCAACATCCGACAAATTCTTCATCAATTTCTTTCCCAATGGATAAATGTATTTTTTTTCTCCGAGCAAGCTTTCTCTCTCTCTCTTTATTATTATTATAATTATTAAAGGAATGTGGAAAAGTTTCTTTTTTGGGGATTAATCTCTATATAAGCAGCGTACTTCTGACTGACTTATTTAGCTATACAGAGCAATATCTATTAGAGTTGGAAACTTGAAATTTGGACAGAATGTTGCTTTTGCTTTGTCTAGGCTGACTTAAAAGGGTGTTGTCAAACCTTATTTTAAATGGATGAGTCAGAGTGAAATGTTACCTTTCGAATTTTCACTAGTTTTACTATATTTTACAATAGATATAATGCCTTATATATTATAATAAAATTATTATTCTTTCTGAACCGTGTGTGAATAGAAGGTCCACCAAATTAAATAAGGTACACTAATATTTGCAAAGTTTATAATACACTTCCTGGAAGGGAAAAGGGAATTTTTATATTTTTTGTTTTGTTTAGTGGTACTGGATTAATGAGAAATGTACATTTATATTAATTAACCAGAAAAGTATAATATATACAAGTGCATACTTCATAAAATCAATTGAGGCAATTTAGTTGCTTATGTATAGACCTGACCAAAGTATAGAATAAACGATGTAAGTAGCTTGATTAACAGTATAAAAATAAGAGGATGTACAATATTCTATTTTATTTGAAGAACAAATAAATTAAAAATTAAAATGAAGTAATTAAAATTAAAAATTATTTAAATTAAAAATTAATACAGAAAAATTAATTTTAAGGAATGAATGAAATTTTTAAAATTTTTACTGTTTTATTCTGTTTGTTTTCAGATTTTCGAATGAGGAAAGAAGCCTTACTCACCCACACATCTGCAGAGAGACTTACAGTACTGCTTGAAATGTGCCCGTGAAGTTGACAAAAAATTTTTTGGGGTCTAAAATAAAGTGATATGAAATTGTTACTCTTTTACCTTAACTTAGTGAAGGTTAATTCATTCTACCATTAATTATAGTACTTTGAGTTCTTAAAATTATATTCTAAAAATCATCAAATTTGAAATGTCATTTATTCTGTAACTGATAAGAAAATCTTATGTTGTTTCTTTGTCCCTTCAATGAAGTGGATTCTGGAGATACTTATTTTGGTTTAATTTATGTTTAATTCCAAGTAATTATGTCATTGTAAAATTCTCATTTAAGTAATTGTTTTTATTATTTGGAATTTCATCTTACCTACAATTTAGAAAATAGACAAATGTTTTAGAGAGTGTCAAAAAATTTCTATGTGTAGGGTGGGATTGCAGTTCTAAGTTTTTTTGTGGTCAAATCAAGGAAACAAAAGACCAATTTTCTGATTTTTTTTCCCAATACAAGAATCCACTATTGTTGTTAATTTATTACTTCTGATAATTTACAAGAAGTTGTGAGTGTGATGTATGAATACACCAGACTTGTTATCACACAAATTTAACTCGGAAGTTCATCCACTGAAACTCTGGTGTAAAACTAACTATGTGAGTCCTCTCTTTCAGAACATTAAAATAATTCTTTATTGATTTAAGTGAGATGATTTCATTCTAAAGTATGTTTGGGGAAGGTTTATGTATTTTGTGTGTTTCTTCTATCTGAATGTGCAAATTGTGTGCTTCTTGTTGAGAATAAAATAAGATGTTTTTATTTTAGAGTTTTTATTTTTTTAAATTTTCTGTGAGATTTTAATAATGCTACCTAAGGGAAAATTTAAGTTTTTCCATGTTTTGACTGCTGTTTGGGTCACCCATGATTATCCCGATAGTAGTTGAAATTGCAAATTAAGTATAAAACTTAGCTTAAAAGATTATTTATAAAATTTCTTTATTACCATGATAGTAGGGGGAAAATTGACAGTATTGCTTTCTTAATTAATTAAATTTCTCTCTTTTCAATGCAATTTTTGCCTTAAAGTAAAGATGGGAATTGAAGAAAATGTAACCATAACTGCGATATGAATGAATGAATATTTGTTGCTGACAAAATTTTTTGCAAGGTTTCATACAGGTGTTAAGTAAACAAAATATACAAACTTGAAGATAAAAAGTATTCATGTACAGGTTCAGCACTAAAATCTAACTAACACTTTATAATATCAATAATTTTGTTTGTAACAATTAAAACTAAAAACATTTGCAACCCATATTTGGTGTATACATGTTATTAATCAGAGCGTTCAAAATGATTTACTATCATGTAAATATTACAAATCATTATTATTCAGTTAGTCAACACGATTCATACAGTTAAGGAGATAGATTAAGTTTCAAGCCATTTCTTTAATATTGGTTGTTTTTTACTTTTTTTGCCTGACAAGTCTTTAGAAAGATAAGGTAATTTATTGAACATTCTCCTAGAAATTTATTCAGATGTCTTCTTGCCGACACACTGGATACAAAAAGGAATTGGAAGACTTGACTCAAGTGATACTACCACTATCTAAATTTAGCTTGCATAAATAAATAAATAAATAAATGTACAAACTGCGTATGACCACGTGGAGGACAATAAACTAATTTACTCTCCGGAAGCAAGCAAGGGACCATCCCATCAATTCCGATCAAGGGCCCTAAGGCATAGAATTGAAGCAGTTGATCTTAGATTCAAGAACAAACATGTGTATTTTACTGTTTTTGGAAGAACTTGCATATTTCTGTAGAATAAAACAGTTCTGGAGATTCTATCCTGAAGCTTCCAATTTTTCTTCAAGCAATTGGGGTAGACACCACCCCATGCTGTTGTGCCATAACTTGCAATACTGTGGAGAATAGAACAATAGATATCTATTAAAAAGCAAAAAGTAGATATCTAGTTCTATTAAATACACTGTCTACATGATAGTTCCATATATTATAGTCCATAATGACACCAAGATACGTTTGTTTCTCTACTTCAATAAAGTTCCATTTATATGTATGCTCAAATCATATGAGATACTATTAAAATAGTTACCAAAATCCATATATTATTTTTAGTTTGTTCAATGTAAGACAATTTAAATAAAGCCAATTATATACTATATTCAGCATTCCATTAACCTCAACATTAAAATTTGTCCACTCATCCATGGAGACCAGAATAATGGTGTCATCTGTGGAAGATATTTTTGGTTCTATACTTAACAAATTGTTTACATAAATAACAAATAGAAGGGATCCTAAGATCCTCCCTAGAGACACTAGTTCTTAGAAACCTACAGCCACTTTAAATAGATTCTATTCTAACATATTCATTTATGTTTATCAAATAATTGCTTAAAAGATCTAGTGCTTTGCCCTTAGTTCCATATATTTATAATTTATGAGTATTGTGGAGTGGTTAACAGTATCAAAAGCCTTGGATAAGCTAAGGAATACTGTGAGTGTTGGTGTGCTATTGAGCAAGCTGAATGTAGATATGATCCATGATGTTGGCTAATCATCCTTTATTATTAACAAATCCATAGTGGTGGTCAGATATTATATTATTTGTGAGGGAGGAGGCAAAAGGTCTAGTGAAATTGACCTTTTCAAATATTTTGGAAGTATTGGAGATTTGAGAAATAGTCCTATTGTTTACAACACTGACACCCAAAGTGGTCTATATCGACCCCAAGGGTCGACTATGACCTGCAAGGGGTCCATGTCAGCGGGGGGAAAAAAATGGAGGTCCACGAGATATAAATAGGGGTTCACAATAGTGGATCTCATCTAAGCAGGTCGTGACCTTAATTTTGGCTTTCCATGAATGGAATAATTCACATACAGTATATGCATGTCATACACAGTACCTAAGTACTTACATACTATTTTCTAATAAACACGTACATCTATCTATTTATTTTATATTATAAAACTAATTATGAAGTAAACATTTTTAAAACCTAAATGTTCATGAAACGTGAGGAACAATTTTATTAAAATTTAATTTATGTATATTTTCTGATATATGAAACTGTTTAAGAATTATTATAGGCTAGCAGGTGCCTGCAGGTGCACATGTACATTTTTGTTTCCTCCGTGTGTAAGTTTTTATTATGTGAAAAATATTTTTTCTGCGGTAAACTAGACTGTGTCAACTCTTTAGACCACCAACTTTATCTGTGCAAAAGATCACAGAGATTTGTTGCTTAGTTTCATCCCTCCCACTAAAATAATTAATTTTTTGCTTAGTTATTTTGTGTAATAGATACTAAATCTTAATTTGATAGGTTTTAAATTTGAATTCAATTAATATGTGTATAAAAAGTGACTTTTTTTTGTTATTCACACTAATTAGAAGTTTAAATCTATCAGTGAGTAGCACTATACCAGCTTTCAAAAATACATTTGAAGTTGATGAATTTGTAAAAATTCAATATTAGATAAATAGGGGGTCTACCCAAAACCGAAAAACATGGCAAGTGGTCTATGAAAGAAAAACGTTTTGCGACCTCTGATGTACAATACGTTACCAATCTCTCTGTCATTTCGTCAAACTTTCTGTCAGTGTATGGCATTTCCAGTTTGTGTCTAATGAATTGTGTATTTGCAATCACATTATTTCTAACTTAAGTCTGACTTCAAAGTATTGAAAATTGCATTGTTAGTTTGTAATAGGTTCATCATTAAATGTACCACATTTATTTGCACAATTTATGCACCCCAAATTTAGGACGATTTTCAGGATTTTTGAAAGTTCTGCATATTACGCTGGTTAATCTCGCCTTCAAAAGTTTACTGTGATGTGTGCTCATTAGCCTTGTTTCTGTTGCCGGTGTTACGGGCCGAGCAACAGGAAGTGTACTGCTACTGCGGTCATTCCAACTCCTCATAACGTATTAACTGGTGCCCCATGCAGCTCGCACAACAGGTCCAAGAGTCTTTGATGTCTGAGATTTTACCTACAATTCCCATAAAAGAATGGGCCACCCAAAAAATGTGTGTACCCAAGTAAATACTGTAAATACATTTTTAATCTGGAAATTTTCTTCTAACAAAAGTGTCCTCAAAGAATAGTAAGCAATTATTTCTTTCTCGGGCCTTCAGATTAGCAGTTTTACAAGGAATTTCCTAAAATTGATTGTTCTCATAAAATAATCCTCTTGGTCAAAGTTTGTCCTGGGAACTTACTAATGAGTCACCATAATAAGATATAGTTGAGTGATATTAGTTACACATATTTCTCTAACATTAATCACTAACTTGAAAAATTCCTTTGGAGAACAATTTGATTTCAAAAATTTGTTGGTTGCTTTCTGATAATTAGTTTGTAGGAATTGATGGGAAGAAGTGTTAGTCAATTAATATAGAGAAGTGTGTGACCAAATCATGAGTATTATTTCACTGCACTACATCAATCCACTAATATAAGCACAGTTGTCCTGAGTTAACTTATTTTTTCAATGTTAATGTTTATTCAAAAATAAAGTTCTGGTATTTTCAATATTTTCTTCGAGTGTGTGGAAAGGGGTGAAAATGTTGAGTACATTGTGACTTGCTCATTCATCAATGCAAAAAAAGCTTTTAGAAGTATGAACTTGAAATTTAAATGGTATTGCTTTAACACTTCAGAGGCTCACTGAGAAAGCATTTTTTGAATTTTCACTTTTGAGAAACTAAAGATATTGTATGGGTTTGTATGTAAACATGCAACTTCTCACTTCACGAAATTATAACAAAGGGTAACCTTATGTACAAAATTTCACATGCTTAGGTCTGGGCAGCTTTGGTAATATATGATATTAAATGTGATTAATGTAATTTATCATTGTTGATTATGTAAATTATCATTATAAAGACTTTATTGTGTGAAGTTCCTTAAGGATATTATTGTTTAAAGGAACATTATTCTGTAGAGAAAAGTACCTTACAACAAATATTTCCACCTATTAACCAGCAGGAACTACTAAAAAGAAAGTTGTGGCTAGTAAAAATGTAGAAGGGCTGTCAGCTTCATTTTTCCTTCCATATTTCTACTTGCCTGGCTGACAATTTTGTTTCTTCTGGAAGTAAAAAGTAATGTTAATGGGACCAATTTTATCCCATCAATATTTCCTTTTCCATAAAATTGATCCTTCACTTTTATAATGATAATAACGTTTTTTGTATGGTAGTGGGTGTGTGAAACTAAGTTTGCAACCTCAAAAGCCCTGGGTAGGCAAAAAACTCTTTTTAGCTTTTTTCTTTAAGCTCCTAAACGATGCCTCCTACAAAGAATTTTATGCATTTGAAAATTTATGAAACACAATTTCCTACAAAATGTACTGATCAAGGTCATGTAGTATTAATGTTTTCCTACAGAAGTTTGAAATTTGATGACTTTTTCAAACAAGTATAAAAAATGCAGGTTTTCTCACATTGTGACCTGTTTGTTGTAGTTAATGGTGCGATGTATATATTTTTTATAATGAATGTCCAATTCCAGCACTGGTTACAGTTTTGAAAATACAGAAATGTGTTCATAAACTATTTGCATTACATTATTATGACATTACATATTCATAAGGAATTTCATTTTCATTACTATAACATTACTTATACATAAGGAATTTATACACTTCAGAATATAGCCACAAGCACATTAATTGTTTCTTGACCTCTTACAATATCAAACACAAATATGAATTATAATATCCTTATTACTTAAATACTTAAATCAAGTATTACTGTTTATAACGTGAGCCTTATTTAAGGGATTACTTTAAATAAATCTCATATACAAACTATGAATATCTCTTTAATGAAAGGAATATTGTGACTTGATCAGAAGTTGATGAGGTCCAGCAAAGTTAAAGGGTGTCTTGCTAGTGGAAGAGGCTTTAATGATAGTCTTTTTGCCAAGTGTGACTAAAGAGAATATCCATCTGAAAGTATGTTTCTGATGTCATGGACACCTTTTCCAAGTGATAGCAGTTTCATGTGAGCAGCAGATAAGGCCAACCCTCTCGAACTGAAGATATGGTCTGTTCAGCACCCTATATTTACAATGAGTGATGCTATAATGTCAATAATAATTGTAGGTAGAACGTAGGTGAATTATTAGTCAGCCTTAAAAATAGGCAAGACTTGTATGGCAAAAATGATTAGTCTAATTATTAGCAACCTACATTTGAGACAAAAAGGTGAAAGTAATAACTGTATTTGTCCAAATACAGTCCCAACTTAAAAAATAAAAAATCATCTCAAACTGTGTGAATGGAACTATATTTGAATTTTAGGAAGGGACCGCTGCTTGGACAAAGTTTGTATTGTTGATAATAATGAACTTTATTGTGAAAAAAAACAAACCCAGTTACAAACTGTGTATGACTGCGTTTCATGGGTGAGTTTTGCAAACATAAACCTACAAACATAAAATACTATAATGCTTTTCACAAAAGCTTACAATAAACAAATCAATTCCATCTGGGCTTAAGTGCAACATAGTTTGCAAAAACTATTTCGGCACTTTGTGCTCCAATGCCCCAATGTGAGGAGTATAGGAAGACATTGACAAGGATGTTACTAAGGTAGGCGATATAGATGACGAATATGTAGTTGAGGAGGAAGGACTAGAGAATTAAGAACAAGATGCAGGAGTCTGCATGAACCTCAAGGATTTTCAGGAGATAAAGAACATCAACCTGGAACTTCAAAACTATAAAAAAATTAATTATCTCATATTTATGTGTAATTATTATCACTTCTCAAATGTTTGACTTTTTATACAAAGAATACCAGATTTTTTCTAGCTTCTCTATTTTCCTGAAAATGTCAAAACAAAACATTTTCCTTTATATATATGAATACTTTTACAATACAGGTATTGGTTATTTATCATCAATAATTATAAATGACACCATAAACCGTCACAAACAGGTCGAAATGTGTAAAAAGAAAAATGCAGTAAGATTTTTTTGAAAAATTTCATTGAATTTCTAAGTTATGCAGGAAAGGTCAACACAATATAAATTAACTTTGATCAGTGCATTTTCGAAGAAATTTTGTCTACTTTAATTTTGAATATCCATCTGAAAGTATGTTTCTGATGTCATGGACACCTACTTCCGAAGTACCAGCAGATAAGAATAAGGCCCACCCTCTCAAGCTGAAGGTATGGTTTGTTCAGCACCCTGCTTTCACAATGAGTGATGCCATAATATCCATAATAATTGTAGGTAGAAAGAAGGTGACTTATTAGCCAGCCTTAGAAATAGACTTTCTGTTGCATATCGTTGAAGAGTTACTAGCACAACGCCCAAAAATGTGTGAAAATTTCGAGATTCTCGTCTACCAAAAACCGTCAAACCATTCACGAAAAAAATCTTTGACCGGATAATATAAGTTGGATTATATCTATATGCTGTCTATATGTTCGATGAATGTATGTAGAGAACATGTAATGTATTTAATTGATGAATTTTATCGAATCGAAGAATTGAATCGTATGATGTGATATTTCGACTCTCGATATCACTATCGGAAAATCGTTTCTCGAATGATACTCGGTTGTAAATCCGAGAATACGATCAGATTACGATCCTCTTTGATCTGGTTTCCTATTTTCTTCTTCTTTTTGTTACTAGTAATATTTGTTCAAAAGGCACGAGCAGGGCACGAGTGTGTTTTCGCCAGTTCATTTCTTTGCCAAGAAGTACGTGTTTTGTTTATTTGCAAAGGGTCAGGTGGTTTCCAGTGTTGACAATGGCCAAGAAAAGCGCATTGTTTATTTGTTTGGGGAACATATGCCGGTCACCGATTGCCGAAGCTGTATTTCTGAACCTCATCGAATCCAAAAATCAGAAAGACTCGTGGACAGTAGACAGTGCAGCATTGGGGTCATGGCACGTTGGTAACGCACCAGACGATCGCGCCATGCATACCCTGCAGAAACATAATATAGTCTACAGCCACATCGTTCGACAAATAAAGGATGATGATTTCAACGAATTTGACTTCATATTTGGTATGGATGAAGATAATATGAAGAAATTGAAAAGGTTGGCACCATCCGGTAGTCGGGCAAAGTTGCACTTATTAGGGGAATTTGACCCCAAAGGAGAAAGAATAATTCGTGATCCTTACTATGACAGTGACGATCGAGGATTCGAAAAATGCTATGAGCAGTGTGTGAGATCTTGTTCTGCCTTCTTAGACAAGCAATAAATGTATTATATGATTTCGTCTGCTATTATTTGCTATTGGATTTCCAGTCCTAGATTGTACTGTACGAAGATATTGACAATATCAAGGAATTTTTTTGGAATCCTGGTACATTAAAGAGCACATAGTAAGACATGTGTAATAATTATATATATATTTTTGTTTATTGTGTAAAATCCTGTAAATTAAAATCCTCTCCTTACACTTAAATGTATAATATACACTTCTATATACTTATATGTACTGTATCAATATTGGTCTCTAATTGCGTTGAAAAGTGAAACCACACTAATAATGGAACGTGATAAGACAATTTAATATTAATGATAAGTATTTACCATTTTGAAATGGTTGTGTTATAAGTAAAGTAAAACTTTCATTAACCATCACTTTTTTTAACTATCAGTATTGTTATAGCAAAATAAAAATTCATGTCAACTGCACTGATGTCATTTAGCGATTTTTTGTCACTACTTAAAAAATGTATTACTACTTTACTGTAAATGTTTTGTAGTTGTTTAATATAAATTTTTATATTGCAGACATGTTAAATTGATATTAATACATAAGTTAGAGTCAATTGATTGTTTTTTAAAGGTTAAGGTATATTTTTATTGGTATTTTTGTCATCTGTCAATTGCTTAACTGTTGTCGGTCCTGATGGTGACAGTTAATTGAAGTTTTATTGTATATATAAACCTCTAAAGGGCTCTAAAGACCTTGACATTGATGAACTCGAAAGGCCCCTCACGAAAAAAAACAAAAACCTCCACATATTTTTGGAAATAGAAATGCTGTACTGGTGTAAGTAAATCATTAAAGGCAGAACAACAGACTATAACAAGCAACAATTGACAAATAATTAATATGTCCACTCAAATGGAGCCCCCTCTTGGTTTTTCCAAAATAATTTCTTCCCCTAGCTCAATTGTAGTATTTTTCAAGCTTTTCTATATTCCTGAAAACTATGTATTTACCTTTATGTATATATACTTACACAACACAGGTATTGGTTATTCATCATCAATAATAATAACTGGCACCATAAACCAGAAACAGGTCAAAATCTATAAAAAAGAAAACAGTTGTCAGATTTTTTAAAAAATTTCTTCAAATGTTTTGCAGATATTTGAAGGTCAACTATAAAATTAACTTTGATTAGTGCATTTTGTAAGGAATGTACTTAATTTTGAAAAGTATAAGATTTTCTGTTAGATGTCATTTAAGAGTTACCAGCAAAAAGCTGAAAAATATGCAAATTTGGAAAGAGTATATATCCCTTGTCAGATAGATAACGTTTCCTTGCCATAAACAATTACAAAATTTTCAATTTCTAGACCCTATATTTCCTTGTAATTAAGATGATACAATTACACTGAATTTGTTTGTCCCGATAAATAGCTTGTGTTGGTAATAGCTCAGTTTGAACATATGCTTCTCAAATCTTAAAGAAAAATTTTAATTGTATCTTAAACTGTTAAAAACTAAGAAAAATGACAAAACAGACAAAGATATGAGAAAATGAAATAGTAGGGATAGAAAAAGGTGAACATAGAAATTGCTAAATCATAAATCTATACTTTACAAATCAGTTTTCAGATGCAAGAGGGAACGTAACACTTTGAGAACATGTGAACTTTACTTGACAAGAGGGAAGAATCCTAATATTATTAAGATCGTTGTTATCAGATAATATGGTAAAAATATGGAGGAAAAAATTTGTGGTTAGATTTTTTGATCAATTTTTATATTTTATTTATAGTGTGATACACGCATGTAATATGATTCTATATAAAAACTCTTAGGGAGGTTATTATGTCAAACATAGTATAAAAAAAGATTAAATTATTTCAAAGCATGAATAATAGATCAAGTAAATGTTTCTGTTGATAAACAATAAATTAGTAATGATCCTATCATCACTTTTAAGTGGAATTCCACTATTAGACAAAATTATAAAAGAGGAGTTCAGTTACCTTGAGTTAATAAGCAATAGGCCAGTTGCAGTGTTAAATGAAAATCAATTTAGTTTTCAAGAACACGATTGTACTAATTTGGTTCTGCATGAAATCCCTGGATATTTAAAGAAAAACTAGATAAAAACTTGATGTCCTTGTTCTGCTGATTGATTTAAGCAAAATATTAAATCCAATAAATGAAAATAAATTAATTATTTAATAAGAAACAAATTGGATTTGATAGGAAAGTTTGTTGAATATAGAACTGTTTGACTAGCAGAAAATACTTGTTGAAACTCAAAATTAAAAAAGCAATGCTAAGATTGAAAGAACAAGATATGTTAAGCACTGAAACTGGGATCCTTGTTATAAGCATTTCAAGTAAATAAATATTCAGCTGAGTAAACAGAAAGATATTCATTTTTGCAGATAATACAGTTCTCATCTTGGCTAGTACAAATGTAACAACAGAATATGAAGTGATACTATAAAAAATTCTTTAAAAAAAGCACATTAATGATTTAACAGTAAGTGTTAAAAAATTAATTTTCTTTGAATACCATTAATACATACAAAATGAAATGTTAAACTATTAATTTTAGGACCTTAAAAATAATTATAGAATGTTTGCACAAGAATATACTACAACTTCATCTGAAAGAGGTGAAGGATAATTATCCTTGGGAAATTGTTCATAAACTCTGTTCAGATGGGATAAACGTTGATACATATATTGTATGCAAGAATTTACAATTATGTATCATGCAATTTATTACTTCAATAACATTCTTAAAATAGACAGACTTCAAATAATTTACTCAGTATGGATTTTGACAGTAGTGTATACATTAAGAAGAAAGAAAAATGTGTGCACTAATATGTAGGAAGGACAAAACACGTGTAAGTAAAAAGTCTCTGAAAAGTAATAAACAGCTAAGCACAAAAGTAATTATTTATATGAATCAATATTATCACTAGCTAGGCCCTTCACTTATCATATTAGTTCCAATTTTTTATTATTTTCATTTTTAATCTAAGTCTAGAAATATTCTTCGGTCAATACAACACAAAAGAATAAAGAAAAAGTAAAGAATTAATTGTACTTATAGCTGTAAGCAACAATTTGTCAAAAAACACTTTTATTAGCTAATGATGATATTATATTTTATTGTTAATTTGTTTCTTTATTTATTTAATTTATTGACTTACTTTGCTTGCTGGGGATTTTACCCATTCACAGAGAAAGGTTTTTTGAAATTTTGATTTTAAAGGGGTGAATTAGTGTGAAATATGTTAACTAATTTTCACTTTTGTCTCAATACTTCATGAAATAATTGACATTTAATCTCGGCTTGCATAAGTAAACTTATTTAAATATCTAATAACAGGTTTCTGTGTTTTTCAATATTTTTGGTGGTGGGTACAAAGAGAAGAGGTGAAGAAATTTTCTTGTCGCATGCCCTGAAGGCATGATTTATTATTTTCGCCATCAATTATTATCTTACAAAGGAATAGAGATATGTGTAAATAATGTTAAATTAAATAGTATCAAAAAATGTATTCTAGAATCGCGAAAGATCTTTTTTAAACAGGTGAAAATGTGTGGTACGTTGTCCTTACAGATACGTACATAAATACAAAAAGAAATTTATCAAAGATGGGAAAGCCTGAAAATACATCAATGCTTTTAAACATTTTGTTCTTTGAATACTCAGTTACTCAGAGTACATTACGTTTTCTTACAACGGTAAGATGTTCTTTTAACAACTTTGCTCGTAGAGGAACTCCACTTTGTAACTTGATAATGCCTTTTTTTAAACCATGAGATGGATAAATCTAGCCACGTTATCCTATGGATATATAAAGGGTTTTACGGTAAACATTTCTTTAATATCAACGTTAGTATTGGTACAAATTTTGTGAATTTCTTATAGCAAAGTCAAGCCTTATCACAGATATTCTCAGGTTGACAGACCTTTCCCACTTTCTTGATGGATTGATATTTAACTTGTAGAATGGAAAATCTTGAGATTGTTTCTTGGTAGAGTATTGTTAGATGTACTGGCTGATTGTCTTAATTTATTTTTCATTTTATTGTTACTTCCTTTTCAAGACAAAACCTTCGAGTTATTCTGCTCTCATTTGATTAACGCCTTTCTCATTTGTTAAACAGAATGATATAAACCTGTATAAATGAAAATCGTATGGTTTCTTCATAGATTATTGTAAATAGTTCATCCTCTGATACATCTTTAGCTTTTGGAGCCATGGTACTGGTGGATTTTCATTTCTTTATCATTTTGTTACTACATTTTCAAGTCACACGACAGAACAAGTCTTCTAGACTCATTTCAGGGATGTAGAACTGGTTCTTCTTTCTCATTTCATACTTTGATACCAATCGAAAGGCAGAAACATTTGTTTAGTTTTGGACTTAAGTTTCAACTGAACAATTATCAATCTTGTATTAACTTTTTGTAAATTAGTTTTACATCACCCTCATAAAATTTGTGGCATGTAATTTGCTTGTGCAATGAGCAGAGGGATATATGCACCACTGTGGCTGAAGAGAAAACCAACATTCCGTTGACTACTTTCTATACAGCCAGTAGAAGAACAAGGAATTTAATCACATTTCCCCACGAGTTTGATAAAATTGTATCACTTTTATGGATTTACCTGCATTTTTTTCTCGTGTGACTTGTTTTATCCGTCTCATTTATTTATTTATTTATTTATTTATTTATTATT
The DNA here is from genome assembly GCA_002313205.1 of Laupala kohalensis. Taxonomy (NCBI): domain Eukaryota; kingdom Metazoa; phylum Arthropoda; class Insecta; order Orthoptera; family Trigonidiidae; genus Laupala; species Laupala kohalensis. Next base: position 751,896 of record NNCF01126253.1, on the reverse strand, counting down.
GATTCGAATAGTTAGTGGATATACGTAAATGAGTACCTTATTGCAAGTATACCCCATTTTTGAATATGGGATAATATATTTCCATTCATATGAGAACGTACTGTAATCTTATTATGAATAAATAGAATTAAGAGCAAGTATGTATTTTTTTTGAATATATTTCCTGTGAATTGTGTCCTGTTTTCATTTTCTGTTTCATTTTCGAGCGCGTTCGATAGTATAAATAGATATGATTCATCGTAAGATTCGATTGGTTCGATCCGGTTCGCTCCAATAGTAAGTAATGGCGCGCGCTTTTTCGCACTTAGGGATATATTCATATACTCGTTGTGTTCTGGATTACTATGATGAATGTGAACTAGTGTGTGTGTACATGTCAAAGTGTATGTAAAATGCAGCGAATACATTATGAATGCCGAAGTTGAGCCTTGTGTGAGTAAGAAGGTACAATCCCGTTTGAGTAACTTTCTATCTCAAATGAATGAGGACACGGAAGAGCGGAGCTCATTTTGCAGTAAAGACGATGGTTTGACGAGTGGATGGGATGCTTTTGATGATTTGCTGGCTTTCGACGATTCTCTTCCCAGCAGTGTTGGTGGACCTAATTCCACTATCGAAAATGAACCTAATTCTACTATTAATGATGGGGATGACACCTGTACATCATTCAGTGGAAGTTTGGCGCATGAAGAAAATGTTGGTACGAACAAGATCAGGGTTAGTCAAGAAAAAATAAAAGTGGAAGCTCTTGGGTCACAAAACTCAACCTCACATGATGAGTTGGAGAATTCTTGTGATATTAGATCTCTCAAAAATGATTCAAGTTTTTCTCTACTTGCTGATGAGGTCGGGGACAAAAGGGACAAATATATTGAAATGATTACACATGATTTGCAAACGGTGTTAAAAAATGGTAAATCTTTAGGACTTGACGACAGTGCTGCTAATTTAATTACTGAGGGAGAGTCGCTTCTGATGTGTAATGACACTTCCATAGATTCGATTGAACAGTTTGAAAATGCTAAAAGTAAACTGCACAAATTGAAACTTTCAATTTTAGAGAAATTTTACAATGCTTTTGAAGCAATTCCTGTTAGTGTTTTAGAAAAATGTCCAGGATTTGATAAATGTGTGTATGATATGTTGAAAAATATGTATCAAGGAATTGGTCATAAGCTTTTGTTGATGGAGAATTTAAATAACTGTAGTCCAAAGAAGAATCCCTGTTTAGAAGAACTTTTCAAAAGTCCTGAAAAGTTAAAAGATTCTGTGAGCAATGCATTTTTACCTTCCAAAAGCCAAGCAGTGCCTACAGAATGCAATTATTCACCCAATAAACCTCTAACAAAACAAAATAATACATGTTTGGATTTGAAAAGAAATGAATCAAAATCTACAATTTCAACATCATTTAAGTTCAAAAGGCCATCAAATCTGACTTCCAGTCTAGCTTTAAAAAGTCCTTCAAGTGATAAGACCCTGAGTACAGAATTGGTGAGTGGAAATAAATTGATCTCAAAGAAGTTGGATTATAATGATGATGATGTTCGCTCTTTAGCATATGCTTCACCTTCATCTAAAAATCCAGTAACTAATAAGCTAGCAATGCCTCTTTTCAAGACAGTTGAAAAAAAAGGTGTTCTTGATAATAATAGTAATAGTCCCAATGTAAAAGATTATTTTTCCACATTCTCAGTCGATCAACATCATAGTGTATCTTCTGAAAAGGGAAGTAATAAGGATTATTATTTTATTGAACCTGCTTCTCCAGAACAATTAAAGGGTAAAGAATGTGTACCTTTCCAAAGTTCTAGTAGTAGTTGTAGCAGTAGTAGTCAGGTTCAAAACACTAATCATAATGATATTGAATTTTCGAATACTTCATCCAACAAGAAAGTCAAAAAACAGACTGCATCATCTACTGAATATAATTACATCGGAAATTTTTCTGCAGGAACTATTAATGATGGTGTGTCAAGGGAATTTGATGGTACTTCTTTTCCCCACTCACAGGAAATGCTAAAAATATTTAGAGAAAAGTTTGGACTTTTTTCTTTCCGACCCTGTCAACTACAAGCGATTAATGCGATTCTTTTGAGGCATGATTGTTTCATTCTTATGCCTACTGGAGGAGGTAAATCACTGTGTTATCAGCTTCCGGCAGTCATCGCTGCAGGAGTGACGATTGTGGTATCTCCCTTAAAATCATTAATTTTAGATCAAGTTCAGAAACTTAATGCCCTTGATATTCCTGCTGCTCGGCTGACAGGTGACCCGAAAGAGGAGAATGAGGTATACCTTGATCTATCTAGAAGAGAAATTCGTCTGAAGCTGCTCTATGTCACTCCTGAGAAGTTAATTGCAAGTGAACGTTGCATGGAAATGTTGCAAAGCTTATTTGCTCGTGACAAAATTGCACGTTTTGTAATTGATGAAGTTCACTGTATGTCTCAATGGGGTCATGACTTCAGACCTGATTATAAGAAGCTTAATAAGCTGCGACATACATTTCCTTCTGTACCTATAGTTGCTCTCACTGCAACTGCCACAGAACGTGTGCGCCAGGATATTCTGCTCAACTTACGCTTGAGACAGCCTAAATGGTTCATTTGTAGTTTCAATCGACCAAATCTTCAATTTGAGGTGTTGGATAAAAGACCAAAAAGTGTTGTGAGTGACGCAATTAGTTGGATAAAAGGGAAATTTGCTCGTGACTGTGGAATTATTTATTGTTTATCACAAAAGGAATGTGAAACTACCACTCAACAATTAAATCAAGCAGGAATTAAAGCTGGTTTTTATCATGCAGGATTGCCTGATGGTGAGCGAGCAAGAGTCCAACAAGCTTGGAATAGTAATAAAATTAAAATTGTATGTGCTACTATTGCGTTTGGGATGGGCATTGATAAGCCAGATGTACGTTTCGTAATACATCTTTCTCTTCCAAAGTCATTAGAAGGACTGTACCAAGAAGCAGGTCGAGCTGGTCGAGATGGGAAACCTGCAAAATGTGTACTCTTTTATAATTATTGTGATGTGTATCGTCATCGACGTTTAATGGACTTATCTTTCAAAGGTAGGTGGCGGAATGGAGGAGTTGCAACAGATTCTTCTGTGAAGGAAATTCATGAAGAAAATCTTAAACGAATAATTTATTACTGTCAAAATCGAACTGAGTGTAGGAGAGTCCTTCAACTCAATTACTTTGGCGAAATATTTGATAAGCAGGATTGCTTAAGGCATCGAAATACAACATGTGACAATTGTCTTCGTGCTGATGATTTTCAGGATACCGATTTTACCAAAGAGGCACTAGAAATAGTGAGATCTTACAGTACGAGTCAATTGGGTCATCGTAACATTACTATTGTTCAATTAGCTGATATCATTAAGGGCCGTCAAACTAGCAAAGTGAAAACTATGGGGTTCACTTCACTTCCATTGTTTGGTCTTGGCAAATCCTGGGATCCAAAGGATATTACTAATTTATTAATACATTTGGTTATTAAAGGATTTTTGGCAGAACATTACGTACAGACCAGAGCTGAGACAACTGCAGGTTATTTACGATTGGGTCCCAAAGCAGGATCTCTTCTGCAAAACAAAGTCCGAGTCATGTTGAAAACTAAGAAGAAAACTACTGATTCAAACACAACTTCAAAACCACAAACATTTACTGAAAATCCATTTGAAGAGCAACTTCAAAATATTCAAGAACAGTGCTATGCTGCTTTAATGGATGTTTGTCAAGGTTTTGCGGACTCTCTTGGTGTAGGTGCAAATTCTATAATGAATGTACAGGCTATCAAAGCTATGTCCGAATCATTACCAGTGACAGACAACGAAATGCTTAAAATTCCTCACGTAACTCTAGCCAACTTTGAAAAATTTGGCAAGTCATTGTTAGAAGTTACTCGGCAGTATTCTACGCAAAGATTTGTAGTTCTGTGTGAACAGGATGAAGCTCAGAAAGAAATTGATGCAGCTGCCAATGAATCTCATTCTGATGAGGATTTAGGTGATGACAGTGTAGCTGGATTTGGTGCAACTGGCAGCTTTACTAGTACGAACAAAAGAAAACGTGGTGGAGGGTCATCATCCAGACCTGCCAAGAGAGGTCGCAGGAAAGTTGGCCGAACAAATAGAGGCAAAAGCAATAAGAAAAGTGGCACAGGGCGTGGATTCAATTACTCGGGCTCTGCTGGAGGGAAAAACACTTCATGGAGTGGTGGTAGAGGGAGGAGCAGTGCTAGTACTAGTACTAAAAGGCCTGGATTCATGCCTATGGCTGTTCCATCCCAGTTTCCCCCCTCCAAACGACCAGGTTTTCTACCTCAACCAAAAGTGTTTACCCTTTAGAAGGAGAAAAAAACCTTTTACAATGTAAATATCTATTTTATGTTCATTTGTTAAAGCTAGTTGAGAAGTATTTATTTAAAATCAATGCTGTCTGTAAATTATTTTCATGTGATTTCCTGTCAAAGGAAGTATCTTGTATATGTGTAAATATATAATCATTCATAAGTTTCTCTTGTTTTGTTATTTATGATCAATACAATTTGTCATAGTTCTAAAGAAAATATGGAGAAAGAAAAATATACCTGGAAGAATTTTATTGACTGAATCTTTTGAAGCTAGATACTTAAAATAATAAATTTATTTTATTATCTACTATTGATATATTTATAATGGAGGCAAAGAAAAATGCATGTGTTGTAAGTCTTCAAACAAGTTTTTCTTTTTTCATAGTACTCTTTTATGGTAATGATAGGACATGTATGTTATCGATAACTTCCATGTTGAGAAATTTGATTTAACTTCTTGTGTGTTCAAACATTGTCAGAAGTCCCATCTACTTGTAGCATCTTTTTATAATTTATTTGTCGGTCTATTAGAGATTTTGTTTGCCAGTAGCAAAATATATTGCCATAGATTGAAACTAATTCTCAAATTGTAATCAATGAAACCCTTAGGTAGCCTAAAGGTTTCTTAGAATACCTAGGAAAGGTCTGTGGCAACTGTATTTGTATACTTTCAAAGTTAATTATTTGTGTGATAATTTGGACTATTACATGAGCTAACTCTGAGTAGCTATTCTGGATTTAGTATGTATCTAATTTCAGATGCGTACATTTGATTCTAATACTACACTTAGGGAATGAGGAAGAATTATGATTATTATTATTTATGGTTGTGTTTTATAATACTAGTTGTGGATAAAAGTATGGTTATAAAGTAGATATTGTACTAGGAAACAATAAATGTCAATTCTAAGCCATGAAAACTGCTCTGTATTGAATGTAGTTATTAATTATTTGTTATTTCTCCACAAAAAAATAGTTTTTTTTCTCGTCAGAATTCAGAAAGAGGTTTTTTATTTCTATTGTAAATGAATTTGTAATACAATGGAAGTCCATGCTATCTTTTTATCACTCATGCTGGCCAGAATGCATATATGATGAAGAGAATGTCCATATATTATTCATAACATCTTGTGTAGTCATTCCTGCCATTTATATGTTATGGTATATTTATTTATTACGGTCCTTAGAAGTAGTCTCTCAAATTTATTACAGAGAAACATTTTTGATTTCCTTGAATTAATAAAGATTTTAAACATTCAAAAGAGGAAAGGGACTCAATGTCTTGGTTTTCAGGTAAATAGGGAACATAGAGACTAAAGGGAACCAATCAATTGAAGAGAAGAACTTGTTATTTTCAGTTGATATAGCATTTTATGATAATATCCTTGTGGAAATGCTATGTTAAGAATAATATGGGATTGTGATATGAATAAAATGCCATTAAAGGAATGAGTATGGAATTTTTTATATTAAGGTAATGTTAATAGTTGATATATTTTTAATTAATGATATTTACTCGAGAAATAGAAATGAAAATAACTAATCGAATATAGTGAATGAATTTAATCACAGTGTTGTTAAAATTACCAGTGATTAGGATCTGAGTATGCTCTTGCCCTTTCAAGAATTCTTGTCTAATATACAAACTTTAAAACATAGGAAATAAATGTGTTGTTTTTTTTAATTAAAAAAAATTGTTTCTGAAGTTGGAATAATAAGGAGAAAATAGAACAGTAACGGCAGTTGAAGTGTTTACATTTGTCGTTGAGGATACCCTGGAATTCAAAGGATTATAAAAGTTGTTTGGTGGTAAATTATGTCCATACAATAAAGTTATTGTTGGTATGGGATTTTTTGAGTGCAATTAGAGAAGTGAAAAGGTTTGAACATTGAGTCGTTCATTGCAGGGGGAAAATATTAAATATACGAGTTAGGGTTGGAATACACAGCTAATTTGAGTAGAGAAAAATGTAAATTAGGAATTAAGGGATTGAAAGTAGTGTTCCTCTTAAAATGAAGGATACTAACAAACTAACATGTTAAATTATTTACTTTACTTATCCATTGTTGCCTACAGCAGTTCTCAAATTGCAATATGCAAAAATTACTTTTATTTTATACCCTCACCCTTTCATTAATTACTCAAAAGTTGTCATTACTTAACACCCTACATTGCCCAGGATGCTATACTTTATGAATGGCCCCTACTGAACGATAAGTTATTTTCACTACAACACACAACCGAATTGAAACTCTTTTTATGTAAATGTTGAGTCGAATATCTAAAACCGAAAGTCATTGTTGATATTTCACGTTTAAATAGGCGAAAATATTTGGTGCGTTGTCCTCACTGACTGCGTGACAGGAATATAAACGAAATTTTTCACGGGATATTGTGTTTCTAGAGGAAAGGATTTTTCGAAATTCCGATTTACAGGTGTGATGTAGAGTAAAATGTTTTTTTTGTCTCAGTGGCGGCGGTAAGAATTCACCGAAGATTTTTCATGGAGTACCCCTCTTCTTTAAAAAATTGGTCTCGTGACATTTAATTATAACCTCTTATCACGTAGCCACGGCGGCAACCGTGGGGGTGTGTTGTGGTGTGGACCGCTTGGCACCAAGAGATCATCATACCCCACCCCAGATCCCTGGGTAAAAGATCGACTCTCTTGGAGAGATAAGCGGTAGGATGATTCGCAAGAATCTCCGAACGGCGACTCGTCTCGTTACCAAGAAAGCTTGTTTAATACGGGTAGACCACTCCGTTACAGGGGGGTCGACGCAGCCACGACGATGGGAACAATCGTGGGGGAGCACGGATTGACTATTTGACGGGCTCTCAAATCGGATCTTATGAGTAATCCTGGATCTCGGTATTAAAATTAGTAGGGAGTCTCGCAAGAGATCCCGGCGGATACCCATCCACCGCAGAAGGGGTAACCTTTCTAACACGGGTAGGACTATAAAATTGTGACCTATTGGGACGGGCACCGCGCAGTATAGTCCGGCGAAGTGACCGCGCTGAAATCCCATCTCGGCAGGCGAATCACTGGACCTTTGCTTATCCTCGACTTTTGTACCCAAGGCTAGACTGACAACCTCGGTAACGGATCAATCCCGACGCGATCTCGTAAGTGGTAGGAGGACTGAGTTACTCAGCATTTTAAACCGAGTAGGCAGGGAAGGACACAAGTCCTCAGGTGCTCGCACCTGACGCCCCTATTTGGGTTGGACTACCGGGTAGTTCGGTTTCTCCACCCGTGGAGTACGGGAAGGAGACTGGTCTCCGATCGGTTGAGCAAGATTACTGCTCGGCTACCTTTAGCGCTGATAGCGGTAGAGATGTGGGCTAGGCACATCTCCGCCCACCCGAGTGGATGCTGGGAGAGTCAGGATTTTATCCTACCTCTGTGTTTGTGAGCATAACCCCTGGACCGACCTCTCCAACCAGTTCGCTGGACGGAAGGGGCCCTTCAGTGAATAGCTTCTGCTAATATACTGGGGCTACACGGGGTAATGGTCAAGTTGAGGTCCGTAAGGACATGGTGGGCTCAACGAATACGCGGAAATCACGTATCATTAATAAACTACTAAATTACAGTCAGTGTAAAACATAATTTTACATTATTTCTTATTGTTACTAATAATTTTACTAAAAAACCTTAATGTCTTCATGGTTTATTTAGATACGTCTCACAGTAATTTTCTACATTGCCTGATTTCCTACTTTGCTGGTAACAGATACACAAAAGAGAATTCTTTGAATTCCTACTTTGATATTTCCAAGGCTTTTGTTGCGATGCGATGAGCCGGAGTAGCGAACAACCCAATCTACGCGTAGCCACTAAACTTGACTTCCTGTCTGACTTACACAAATAACATATTTTGTGTTTATATTTCTGTTTATATCATGTTCATTTGCCCTGGTACGTTTATTGTTATAATTTGTTATTACTTGGTCACCTGACGAAGGCGTAAATCCACGTCGAAACGTAGTGAGCTATTCACGAAAAATAAAAATATTAGGTCCATAAAAGGTCGTAAGTTATTAATTATTTATTTAATATGTAATAACAAATCGTATAAGTTAAATCATACGTTCAATACAAACTAGTTATGAAAATTAGTTTCTACTCAGTTTATGTTGAAGAAAACATTTACGACAATAATTAATTGTTTTTTATTTGCTATCAAGTCGAGAAACATGTGAAATTTGTTAATTTTTACCTTTTATTTTAATTTTCTTGCCCGGATGGGTCCCTTAGACCCCCGGGTCCCCGCCCGCACCCCAGGCACTGCGAACCCGCTACCACCGCCACTAGTATTATTGAACTATCAGATCAACAAACTATCTTCTGAACATCATGACGGTTTTTGTACGTAAAAGTGCTATCTATACTAAATTATAACGAAGTGTACACCGTGCAAACTCGAGCAGGATCGTATAGTAATAAAAAATATTAAACAACTATTTAGGATTTTTTCTACAACCTTTATGGCCTTAGATCCGATTAAGAGTTTTTACTCAACTTCTTTTGAGGTTGTCTTAGCTGAAAAGAACTCAACTCTGGAAAATGTAAAACACCATCGAAACTCCTTCTTTGACATTATTCATGAGTCAGGCAGCATCAGCATTGCGACTTTTGTCGTAAAAGCTGGGATGAGCGCAACAAATCTACATGACTTCCCCGCAGCGTCTGTGCGCGCACGATTTCTTTGTAAATACTTCGAGGATTTTATTCCAGTTTTCACGTGGGAAGCTAAGGAGTTTAATTTCTTTTTTGATATTTCGTATCAAGTAACTTTCCTATGACCAGAGGCGGATTTAGGCATAGGTAATTGCCTAGGGGCGCCAAAAAAAAGTGTCGGAAAAATTATAACATTTGGAAAAAATGTTTGTTCTTTAAATAAGCTTTTTGTTGTTTTCAAGGTTTTTGTTGGATTAGCAAAGATTCTCTGAGAATTATGAGAATTAACTAAGTTATAAGTGTTTTTAGGTAGGTTTTATTTTCGGTTTATGATAGTTATATTGTTTATACTACATTGTGCTTTATAATAAAAGAGAATAATAAATAAACAAAAATATATAGTTATTACTTTGTTTACATCTTATATAAATAATATACAAATATTTAAAATATATGTATATATTTCGCTCGTATACTTAAAATATATGTATAATCCGCTCTCAAAGGGCGCTATATTTACTACTGTCAAGGGGCGCGAAACTTTTAAATCCGCCTCTGTCAATGACGACGAATGTCGAAGTCCGCGAAAATTAATTGTCGGAGAGAGGTTCGTAGTCGGACTTTTGGGCTGGTCGTGGGGCGATATGAAACATCTGATGGGGGTTCCAGACATTCGTCATTCGGCGAATCCCGAATGGCGAGTATCGCTCGTCATTGCTCAGTCTCCTTTGATGTGCCCGAAAGACCGACACGCTGCGGGTGGGGCAAGCGCCGGTATCCGTAATGCGGCAAAGAGGAAGCAACTCATCCACACTATTCGCTATTCGGCGATCTGTCGCTCGAGAATCGCCGAATAACGAATGTCTGGAGCAGCCTTAATCTCGTCAATGAATGCGCTGAAATATGACACAAGCCCATACAAAGGCCCATACACGCTCAGTTGTAACTGCGCAGTTTTTAGAACCTGAAAAACTGTGCAGTTTATCTGAACTGAGCGTATTCTGGTTTTTGTTCTGTTTTTTTTTTCGTCAGTTCACTCAGTTCTGCCTTGACTGTCATCCGAGTTGATTGTCCCCTCCCTGTGATCAAAATTTATTTATGTCTCCTTGTGTAAGAATGGGAGATAAACGTAATGCTTCTGTGATTTATCGGATTGATGAATATTTGATAGTTAATGGAGAGAGGAAGGCAAAAAGAAAAACAAGAAGGAAATGGAAATGTTGAACAAAGCCTCCTACTTAAGAAGAAACATGTCCAATTATTTCCTCCTGCTGAACGAGTTGAGGGATGACAAGGAAATAGATGACTGCAAAAATTACTTAAGAATGGACAATGTTACTTTTAAAGAGCTGAAGGCCCAAGTTTTACCTTATATTGAAAAACAGAAGACGTGCATGAGGGAAATTTTTCTAGAACTTTGGCTTATTGCCACTCTCAGGTCATTTTGATACTCAAAACGAGACAAAAATCCTTCTCGAACTGAACGAATACCGGGGTGAACTACGCAGTTCATTGTTGAAAAAGACATTTGTTCAGATCTGTGATCTGCGCAGTTTACCTTAGCGCGTGTGGACCCCTTGTCAAAGGTTCCAGAGCTCGTGGATTTTCTCCCAGAACCGGCGGGGATTGCTGACAGGATAATATAACTAATTTCTAAAGTAGTGATGATCTCACCCCCTTTTTTTACAAGCTTTTATTTAACTTCTCTTGTTAGTTCGTGTGTTTGGGCAAAATCTTGTAGCTGAATTTTAAGCCAGTTCCTCTCAACCGATTGAACTGAAATTTGGCACACTTATATAAACCCTCTGACAATGTAATATTGTGATGTCTATTTTAAATAAAAACGCTTGGAAAGTTTTTTTCATAACGATTTTATTCCGAGATAATTATTTCCGGGAAGCTTCCCCTGAAATACAATCCGTCTCTCTCACACACGTATAACGCATTGCATAACCCACGTTTTTCATTTTAACTTCTTATTTTACATTAGGATCGTTTCTCAAAAGATGTTTATGCTATCGGAAGGTGTATCTCACGAATGCTATATCGTTTCTGCTATTAATTTATATTAATACAAGTTTGTGTTTGAGTATTACAAATAAACAAGCAAGATCAATTATTATGACAAGTAAATAAACAAATTATAAAACTAAAAAGTATAAATAAAATAATAAATAAAAAAACTTTTTAAAACAAGCTTTTATTTAAGGATATACTAAAACGAATAAGATAAGTTAAGATTTTGAAGTTAAAGTAATGCAACGTCAAATGCTAATACCTCNCATACATATTTCACATAAGTAAATTCTAATAAAAATAAACGTACTTATCATCTTTATCACTGTAATCATTATCGCAGAAAATAATTTAATGTTGTGTGTTGAATTGTTTGTTTTCTAAAAACTTGTTGCGCGAACCGTAAATAAATAGATACTTCGGCAAGTACTTACCAACCCGTCACTGTCCAATGAAACTTATTGCAGTGCACTTTTATGAACATTTATTTATTTCATAAAAAAACATTTATGAAAAGCTTGTTTGTAAAAAGTTTTTTTATTTATTATTGTTCAAAGATATATTGCGAATTAATAAAACATATTCTCATGTGAATTAATTAACAGATGTGTAATTTACACCCGGAAAATTGAATGGCATTCATGTCGGCTTTGATTTTGTGATTTTGAGAATATGTTTTATTAATTTTGAGAATATGTTTTATTAATGGGGGGTGGGCGCAAGTACTTCTCCCTGATCCCCTTCTTCGGCTGACAGCATGGACGGAGAGGTATCTTGCACGCTGTGCGTAAATAGCTAGACGTACGTGAAAAGTATGACATTTGTGTACTGTGGCAGAACGGGGTTTAAAAGTTAATAATTAATAACAAGAAAATAATTTTGAATGGTTACAAGTGAATGCCCCGGCTAGCTCTTCTCAGGGGTCCACAATACTAAAAAGGGTTCGATTTGTATCTGAAGGAAAAAAGGACCATGCAAAGGTTCCAATTAAGGAAAACGCAAGGCAAATAAATCCATTAATAACGCTATTTTAATACCTGGAGACATTCCTCACACAAACAAATCACCCCCAAAAGACAAAAACACAAATGGAAATCAAACATTCACATTACACTAACGCCAAATTGACGTCATTCCCACCAAAAAGACACACTAAATTACACTGGCTTTAACCATAACATTTACTAATTAGCAATTTCATCTACTTTTCTCATACCAATCACAAAGGTCTTACACTGACTTTAATCCTATTTAATTAACAATTTAATTGAACTTTCTCTTAATCATAACAATTCACTGAATTTACATGGCATCATTCTATTAACAAATGAGTTCAGTCTTGGCACTGATTTGGTCCAGAGTTCGTGCTCTTTTTATCACTGATGCCAATTACTCTGTGACGCGCAAGCGCAATACGATGTTGGCTTAAACATTCACCAACCATCGCACCATACCTCTCAAGATGACAGACTAGGCAGGTCGTAAAGTAGAGCCCTCGCAGAAGTCAGCACGGCTCCAATTCTCAGGCACCTGCGAACGGCGTCGAGCGACTATCCCAAAAGTCGCCGTATTCGTCTTCTGTGTAATCGGCTCCCCCGAACACAGCGTCAGTATTTACAAGGCCCGTTCGAATAACCACTCGAAATAGTTTATGTGTGGTTGGGATCGAGGTTGGCTTATTTACTCGCCCCGAAGATCAAATCAAGATCAACAATTAAGTCTCGAACGCCAAATAAACATCTGACGAAACGTAAGCTATAAAAAAGACTCTGAGCAGTAATGAGCTATCGGAGCGACATCTGACCTCCTCCGAAAAACTGCATTGTGAGAAACGAAAAATGAATCTTTGAGAAAACGCATGAATGAGCTCCCATCTGATCTCCTCCGAAAACTGCGTTGTCTTAGAAAACGCATGAAATGAGCAACAAATTAGCTAACACATCTAGCGCATCTGACCTCCTCCGAAAAACTGCATTGTGAGTAACGAAAAATGAATCTGTGAGCGAACTACGTCAACTCCACCAAAAACTAAGCTGTCTGAGAAAACGCATGAAAGAGTCTGTCTGAACGAAAAATGAATCTGTGAGTGAACTACGTCAACTCCACCAAAAACTAAGCTGTCTGAACGAAAAATGAATCTGTGAGAACGAAAAATCTCTACGTCTCTCTTAAATAAGCTCCATCCCTTCTTTTTTCCCAAAATTTCCAAAATTTTGAATGTCACGTGTGCCGAAAGCTCCCAATCCGAAATAATTTCCCCTTCCTACGCCCGGGTTCTCATTGGACCTTTTAAAGGTCCTTCTAGAACATTCTGAAAAAACGTTTAAATCTCCAACGTTCTTGCGAACAAGTTCGGGCATGTCCTCGCCCCGGCGGCCACATGGTGTTCCTAAGGATGGGTGGGACCTCCTCCCCCGCCTCTTGCTCGCTTCGATTTCTAAAGGGCCGTAAATCGTAATTGATGTCAAAGAGACTACCGCCGACGACCGCGACCACGGTTGTTGTTCCCAACCGTCCTCCGTTCAAATTTTTCAACTCCTCGACCAACAAAATTCCGCAACAGAATGATTAAATTGGTTAATTATTCAAATCTCACAGTACATCGCAAATAATACGCTACTGCATGTGTCCTATCTGAGATGGTTAACCCAGATTATCGATGGAAAGATGTTAAAAGTAGACATGTTCAAATGCTTCAACTGATGCGAGCAATAACAAGAATATACCCCATGAACTAATTTAGTTATCTTCTCGGAATTTGTGTATATACGTTGTTAATTCTTATTTCTAAAAACGCATTTTTTTCATATTTCATTCTTAGTTAAGGAGTAGGGCCTAGGTAGGTTTGGAAGTTTGTAGTTATAGCGATTACGACATGGTATACTGCTTTCGTTATATTTTAGGAACTAATTGACATATCAAATTTTGTTATATAAGAATTTGTATATTAAATATTTAAAAGCTCTTTTGTGGATGACGAGCCCTAAAGCCCTTCAAAAAACATGATCTTTTGTGGATTTTTTAATGTTTCAATTGTTCAAAGCACAGAGAAAAATATTAAAGATAGGATCGTGAAATATTGATGGAACATTTTTTCTGCATTTTAGAGGCAGCCTGAAAAAGGATATTTTGAAATTCCGATGTTAAACGGTTGAATGAGAGTGGTATGTGATTTTTCGAATTATCGGTAAATATTACAAACTATGTAGGAATCATTAGGATTTTTTGTACGTACACCCGCTATTTTTGTCTCACTAAATTGTAAAGAAATGTATGCTGTTTCTCAAAACAAATCACGTAAAACAAACTATGCGACACTGGATCAAGTACTGTATACTCTATACACAGTATATTCTGATTTTAATCATATGATGGAAGACGAGTGTTTTATGAAGATGAATTTGGTCTGTCATTTCTACACTTTGTTTCATTTGCGGATGGTCGCTGTTTATGCCTCCATGATGGAGAAAATAATAAAATTTAACACAGCACTTCAAGTAATGTTTCCTTAATTATTTATCGGACATGAGAATTTCTATAGAGACTAAGTGAATCGAAAAATACTTGTTATAAAAGTTTAAGCGTGTATACTGAAGAAAGTAATTTCCATTAATTGTAATGTAATTGTCTTAATAATGTAATGTATCAATAATATAAGGACATTAATTATTTTGATGTGTCTCCTTAAAAAGACATTTTTTTGGTTCTGCTCCTAGATTATTGAACGCCAACAAATGAACGTATTTCCAATACACAAGCTGCATGTATGAGACTTATAGATGGGAAATCGAATATCACACCTATAAATAATTTTATTTAGATATTAGATTTCAATATTCCAATAAAACGGAATTATTTTCTTGCGATAACTTATCACATTATCTTTCAACTCATCGAGACTACGGTGAAAATTTGAATTCTAAAAGATTTTGTAGTAATACGTATCGAACTTTTTCGATTCTTGAATAAGAAAAGTGTCACAATACAGATACATTCAAAGAAGAGTCAAGATTTTGTATTTTGAGATACGTCCTATTCAAGACTCCATTAAACGTGTGATTGACTGAACGGTTCGAAACATTTGAATATAGTATTCTGACAGTTGAACGAGTCAAATGTGTTTGGATCCAATGATGGGGCTACGCTATTCATTACCACGTTGCTTGAGAGGATTGGCTCCGTTTATGATAACTACTCGTCTTCTGGGCCTCGCTCCGTATTCCGTACGACATCAACGTGTAGAACTTAATATTTCAGGCCTTCTCCTATCTTTATTCGCATTGTTGCTTCATATCTCTGTTACAGTGATTTGGTTCACCAAACCTGAGCATCGTGTTTCAGAAAAAAGCTCATGGTATTATCCGAACTTTCTGGTGTTTTTACTCTTCAATATCTCATTCCTGCTTAGCAATGGCTTGCATTGCTACGGAATTGTGTTCAATGCCACCCCTTTGGCTCGAGAGTTGTGCCACAACCTTCTGAAGCATTTGGCGGAAGCAGAGGAAATTCTCCGTGTCTTTGGGACTCCGCAGTTTGTTCGTCAGCGTTGGGTGCTTGGTTACGACACCATCTGTATCGTTTACCTCATTGTGGAAATTATTTATGCACCCCCATATTGGGAAGCTTCACGACCTTTTGAGCTATATGGTTGTTGGAACGATTTTTACACTTTTGTAACCTTCCATATCATCGTTGTCTTGATCCTCACAATCAAGAAGATGTTCTTTGTGATAAAACAGGAGATAAATAACATAACTGATCACTTAGAAAATCAGAGACACATGAAACGCACTTTGGCGTGGAACAAGGATCGATGGATCATCTTAGATCACGATAAAGTCCCTCCATTCATCACGGTACCGTCATCCCTGGAAGAAAAAGTGGTCGTTCTTCGCGAAGCCCATTTGTTTTTGTGTAGAACCTTCAAGAACTTGAGTTCGCTCTTCGGAGGGTTTCTGTTCGTGTTTTACACGAAGCTGTTGTTCGTGACGGTGTGCTCGGTGTTTTACATTGCCCAATCCCCATTGCACACGTTTCAACTCGGTGTAATTGCGTTGTCGGCGATGGTCTGCGTGGTTGTGGGAGCGATGGTTGCTTGGGCCGCTGGGAGCGCTGCCAGTACCGGTGGCGACACGACGGCGTTCTCAGTGACAGAGCTTCTAGTGGCTTCGCGTGGGCGACGCACTCTCGAGCGTCAAGCGTCGCTCTTCATGAGGCAGCTACGCGCTGCGCCACCCGCTCTACACGTCGCGGGTTTGGTGAAATTGGACCTTCGCTTCTTTGGGGGACTCTTGCTCACAGCCTTAGGATACATAGTGATAGTTGTGCAGTCTGTGCCGTCACCGATAGAGATGAAACCTACGCAACCCACGTTCGATAAAGTTGAGTTGGGGATTACCGGGAGCTGACTGGAAAATGCGTGGCAGCGAGGAGTACAGCTATCACCAGGTCCCTCACCTCTTGAGCATGACGATCACATTTTAACGAAACTTCCGGTGCAATCTTTCTAACAAAGCTTGTCATCTTCTTCTCTTAACAATTCTGGGTGGCTCCACAGCTAATTTGTTTCGGCTGATTGTTTTGTTTGTGCAAGAGTGGGGAGCTTCGCCACCAGTAACCGCATTCCTCACGCGCGCCTTCCAGTCAGCGGTTTGCCTCTGGCTTGTCTTGGATGTAATTATTCCCTTGCTTGAAGATTAACCGGGTGAAGGGTGGAAGTTGGTAACAACGATTCGAGAAGGTTTTTTAAGCTTAGAAGTTAACGAAGTACGAAGTAATTCTCAAAGGAAACGACCATGGTAGAAGTACGCTAAATGTGAGTTAGCGAGCAGATCCTTCTTGGATTTACTATTTATATTCTTAAAATATAAAATAACATTCTGAAGCAGTATGCTAAAAAACGAAAACAACGTACGTTATCCACAGATCAGAAAGCTAATCCTACTTATTATACAGTAAAGAAAACTTAGTAGTTCTGATTGGTTAAATTCCTTTGGAAATTTCCTGATTCCAGTGTTGTTTCTGTTCAAATTCCATATATATCATATATTTCAAATTAAATAAATAATCGAAGACTTACGACCTGTAACGGATGAACAGTATATATTTTGTGATTCAAAGCTCACGACGTTTCGACTTCTTGTCGATGTCGTTGTCAGATGTTACATACTAGAGAATTAAATATTTAAGGCGAAACGTCGTGAGCTTTGAATCACAAAATACATGCTGTTCGTCTGTGAAAGGTCGCAAGTCTTTGCTTATTTATTTTATTTTATTACATAAAGGACATTAATTGTAGTAGTTATCAATTGTAGTAGTAGTTAATTGTAGTAGTTTTGTCGTTTACAAGATAATTGATATGTTCGCATACTCAGTATGTAGGAGGAAATTTTTTAAGATTTCATTTTGTTTTCAATTCTGAATAATCGAAAGAAATGTACAAAATGCTGGTGTTATAAAATAATGATTGAGCAAAATATTTTTGAGATGGTCCAGATTTGTGCTGTTACATGTTTCTTTTATATTATATTGGTAAGAAGTATTCCATTGTTTATGCAAAATTATGATAAAGTAGGAGCAAAAGGGTTGCTTCGTATTTTCAAGTTTATCGCAACTGACATGGTCCACATGATCCATGGCATATACGTTTCAAAACACAAAACAATTGAAAAAAATGTTCAAATTGGCTACTTTGGGAACACGCAACATCACACACTATAAGAATCTCTAGTGTTGTATGTAGTATATACGAAATGTTGTATTTTAAGAAATACAATGGTTTCACGTAGAAAAAAAAGTGTTAAAATATCTTACAATTATTTAGGCGTTGGTTCATTCATTCAATATATTTTTCTCAATAAATCCTTTTTATTAACATCTGTTATATCAAAGTTAGGGAGATACGTTGAGGAATATTTAATGACCAATGTATGCTAATAGAAGTGAATTCTATGGAATGCCTGTGACATGGCAAAAGTAATCTATAAAATTATTTGAAATTTCAAATGACTCTTCTTAAGCAATTAAAATACAAAGACGGTTAATATGGATAATTACAAGAGCAAACCAACAATTAAATTGGTTGCCAATCAGTAGAAGTGAATCTTCACTTTCATGATTGTTGATTACGAAGTTAACTAATTTGTTCACCCCGAGTTCAATAGCGTTACTTGAGGCGAACAATCCTCGGAATGTATAATCTAAGTGACCGAATCTTCGAAGCAAAATTACATAAAGGCTATGAAAAACATTGTTTTCAAGCATATAACCTAAAAGTAAAATGAAAACGAAATAATTCGGAGATCTCAACTGTGCCGTTTGTTAATTAAGCATTCTGTGTAAAGTGTATTTTCATTCCGCCTGGAGTTTAAAATAATTCGTAATTACGCACATTTTAGCATACAATACTGAAAACTTGTGTATATATCTGTAGGTTTTCTGCATGATATTTAATTTAAAATAACTCGAAAATAGAGAAATATGGAAACTAACAAATAAATTTAGAATATTATACTATAACCCCAGGAAACACGGGGCAAACTGAGCTAAGGAAATCTATACCTGTCGAGAGGTTTTTTTAATACCCTCTGTTTCGTAAAATATAGCAAATCACAATCTACATCTGTCTTTGTGCGTCGATATAATTTGTTGTCTTTTTGTTTAGCAATGAAAATAAATATTTTTTAATGTTTAATTTGTGAATGGTTTTAACATTTTAAGGTTCAGTATTGTTTATTTTAAGTTTGTTTTCAAATTCCGGGCAACGCCGGATATTTTTGCTGTTAATAAATATATTGACATTATATATATTATTTGGGAAAATGTTTTAATTTTAGATCGGGAGCCAAATTATTATAAATGTATAATGTCAGAAATTATACATATTAAGTTTACAAATAACACATTAAATTTACAAACTGATACTGAAAACTTATCTAAAATGTATAGTTGTTTCCAATGATTTTTCTGTTTTGAAGGTTTGTGTTTTCAAATGATTTATTTTTCTTTGTCATTGTTATATTTGTATATGTTGTTAATTTGTTTTTATACTTGTAACTAAGATAAAGCAAACAAATTTGTTGATATGTCCACATACTAACGTTCGCCTGATGGTAGATTGATTTAATAGTTCAATTAATAAATGTAAGTCAATGGATAAAGGCATTGTCCCACGAAGGGTGTGCGGGTGAAAATAGTACTTTTCATCAATTTTTAATGTATTTTATACTTTAATATATTGCTTAACGATACATAAAAATAGTTCAGTAAATGAAGTTTCTTGAGAGTGCTCATATATGGATCCTGAAACAGAAAAAGGAAAGATAATTAAATAGGACCAATTGAGGATAATTCATGAACGTAAAAAAAACCCGTTGCCATTCAGATGTAACATGCAGCTTGCAATGAAATACAGTTCTTAATAAACAATTATATTTGCAATAACTATGACAATTTTTATAAACCTTTACCTTTACCATTGTCACATTGAAGACCACATTAGTGTACTGTACATAAGCAGTGCAACTAAGGTGAAATGACACATAGATTGACTACAATGATTTCGGAATCCTTATCATAACCCATAGGAAAAATTGAAGGAGTTTATTTGTTTTCCTTTAGTATTATTGTCGACATTTTTGTTGGGTTTTTTTCAGTAAAAAAGGAAAGTTATGTATAAAATATGTACAATTAAAATAAACTGTTCCAGGATAGTGAATTTCGAGGATACAGATATTGTTCATTACGGCAGAATAATGATCATTGTCTCACTTAACTTGCATGGTTTGGATTTGGGAGAATATAAGGATTTCAACTACATAGCCTCTATCACATAGCAGTTTGTGAAGTTGCATGAGACCTGTAAGGTGATAACTACTTTGACGTCTCTCATCTAAGCTGGTTACAGTGCACTTTATATTACAATCTTGAGAACTGGAACTACGATTAAAAGCGAACAATGAAAGCACTACGAGAATGGACAGAACAGCACATTGACTCTAAGACACCAAGGCACATGAATCTCGGAATAATGACACCGAATGTGAAAAACGAAACTCCTATTATTTAGAAATTTGTAATTGTAGGAGCTCACCATTCTCTCAAACGTTGGAAGAGATGGACTAATATCGATCAGTAGTCTCTGCATGAAACTACTGAACTACCTACAAAGGTAATTCCGAGCCTTCAGTTTCATCCACCAGAGAAATCAAACTCCCGAAAGGATCATACCGAGAGGCATTTCGGTGTGTCTTATTTCCTGTGGAATGAGTAGGTCTCCGAGAGATCAAACGAGGCAAAGCCGGCGCGAACTTATTAATCCTTTCATGAGTGTTCGGTGTGTTAGACGGTGTTTGGTGGAAGCAAGCTAGAGATGTGCTGGGAAATTCGTACCCTGGATGTGATGGAGGGAGGAGTGCAGTGTCTGAATTTGAAGACTGCACTCGCCTGCCTGATCTGAGAATCTGTGCCAGTAAGTGTGCACCCTTCACTTCGTCGGCGTTTGTCTCCCGCACCGAAGCTTCGCGACCGGAATGTTGGCCTCCCTGCCGAGATTCGGGGGTTCCCGATTGAGAACTTCTAATGCGACCTGACGTTCGAGAACCTGGGTCTGCTGAACGATTAAGAAACGCGCTGAGTTCCTCCACCACTGATGCCGAGACGGACGACTCCGTCGAGTTCTTTCTTTGGGAGTTGGCAGGCGAACGAGTTTCTCTCACAGGAGTACCAACTTCTCCTTTCAGAGAACTTTGTCTCGACAACGCAGAGGTGATGCTATTGCTACTATGTGACGAAGCTGTCCCTCGTTGTGGAGACGATTGTCCATCTTGAACAATTTTGCTGTGCAAACGCAAAATGAAGAATTATTAATCAATGTGTGATTTCATCTTAGTTGACTAACACAAATGTGAAAAGATGAAGGTGAACTGTACGCTTACAAATTTCTGGATTGTAAACGATCAAAATAGTTTTGGTACGAAATATCATACGGAATATTTTGCACATTCTTGAGAAAGAAATGTCACAATATTTGATACATTTATAAAAAGCTTATAATTATAAAAAGCATAATTATGAATTTAATTCTAATATTTACTGCTGCAAAGTACTAGGTAACTTATAAGTAGAACAAACAAAAGAGAATACTTAAGGTAGTACTTCACATAAACTCGAAAATTTAAGATTTTGTTTATATTTCGTAAACTTATTTTTATTATGACTGTTAACAAATGGACAAAGTTTCATGACCTTCACGAGAATAGTTTGCGAGTTACTGCAACTTTAATTTAATATGGTCTATTATGGGATTTCACGAATTTTCAAGTTTAACTGGAAAAAAAACTATATAAGGTAATGTAGGAATTTCTTAAAACTTTTATAAATTGTTCACTGGTATTCTGAAAGTATGAAAACCCTATAACAATCATGAGTCGCGGGATCTAAAATGAGATATTCGATAAAAAGTAAAATAATGTCAGGTCACTCGAGATTACAGTAGTGAAACGTCACAACGCCGCACTACATCAAGCGAACCACGTATTTCGTCTTTCGACACCAGTGCGAAAACTAATGTCACGGCCTTCTAACTTTCCCAATACATGAATTTTAAAGAAATGAGAGCATTGATGTGTAATTTTCCATTTTTTCAAATTGAAATTCAAATAAATTACTTTGAGCTATATGTTAATGGAATACTTTTTCAGAGACTACTTTGCCTTTCCACATAAAACAAGATGATTTTAAAGACACTCTATGAATAAACCACGTTGGAAGTAACCTCAAAAACTTTCAACTATTTACGCGTTGTTTACAAGTAACAAGCTCAGCTATGATTTACAATGTCACCAACTTTAAAATATAAAATACAACGTTGCCGCGAATAAAGTGTAATATAACACTTATTATTTTCGTTCGTATTTTATTGAAATTCATGGTTTAATACATGTGACATATCTCGAGTAATCTAATAAGTTTTAAATAAGTATTATTGTTATAGTTTGATATAAATTAAAAAGCGTGGTTTAAAATTTTTTTTTCTTCTGTAAGTTACAAGCCAGGTACAGTCACATTAAAGGTTTGAAATTTCGAATGAATTTTTATCATTTACGACCATATGCACATTTTAATATGTTTAAGCATGCTTCTCAAGTTATTTTGAAGAAAATTTTACCGTATGAGTGAGTAATCTAATTATAATATGCCGTAATAGTGAAGTTCGTGAACTACATGAAGTCCATTGTGAAGTACTAGCTTAAGTGCGAGACTACTGACGTGTTTCATTCAACTCCAAGTAAGAATATTGGAGTGAATGATTAAGTCTAGATTTTTCCATATATACTGTTCAGAGAGAGGGTTTGAAAGATAATGAGGCGTGTGTTTCGTGTCACTAAGTTATAAGTCATATACGTTTGGACATATGCGCACAAAGGGCAACTCAAAACCCATTTTTCCGTGATGTACGATGTACGAAACATTGAAATCCGTTAATATCTCCAGTCAT
The DNA here is from genome assembly GCA_002313205.1 of Laupala kohalensis. Classification (NCBI taxonomy): domain Eukaryota; kingdom Metazoa; phylum Arthropoda; class Insecta; order Orthoptera; family Trigonidiidae; genus Laupala; species Laupala kohalensis. The sequence goes on along the minus strand of NNCF01126253.1, from coordinate 729,331 downwards.
CGCCATATGAGTACCATCTCTACATAGCGTAACGAAGAGAAGGCGAAAACAATTGCACCAATTTTCCTTTATTCTATTCAGCATCCCCTGAGCTTTCCGTCGCTGGCCCCAAGAAATGGCTCTTAGGAAGGGGTGCTCCATGAACAGCATTTTTGATACAAAATTAATAAACATTGAAAAGTTGTTGATCGGGAAGGTGGGTACAGGAGTTGGGAAAAGGGGGTGGAGGAACCAAAATATGCCCTACGCCTCCTAAATCATTGGCGACCGGGTGAGTGACATGACCGACCGAATTACCAAAACCAAAACGTAGTCCGTGCAGGACTTTCCGCAATTCTTACGTAAACCTAGGGCATATCAATTTCAAATCCGACCCTGTCTGTCTCCATCGCAGTAGTACCGAAGTGTATGATATGACGTTGCTTACGCTGGAGGATCCTGACCCGGCGTGATGGCTCGTCGGTGCTGAGGCCCGTGGCCGTTTGAGGAAGCGCTAGCTGCTGAGCCGCCTGAGGCCGCGCTACCTCCCCCACTGCTACCTGGAGGCTTAGCGTTGTCCCAGGAGTTATGGCGAAGGTGGCTGCGCTCGCGGTAGTTGTCGGCTATGTTCGTCATGCTGCGGAAATGCGATCAGATTCATTTAAGGACCGTCAATAAATTACTACCGTTACAAATGAAAAATGTAGTGAAGAAATATGTTCGTCTCCATGCTTTCATATGAACATTTATTTATTTCAAGGTGAAAATTAAAATACTTTTACCTTGTTCCGATCCGCCGCCGATCCATCTCCTTTTGAATCGAGTCAGGTAAACGATGCGGGGGCTTTGCTGATTTTCTTCCATCGATTATATCTTGCTGTAAAAGAAAAGGATCGATTTAGATGTTTTTTACTACAAGGCACTCAAAAATAATTTTTGTTTGTAAAATGATTTAATTTTGTTTATTCACGGCCATGAAGAGCTGGATGACGAAGTAGAGAAAAAAATAGTAAAAGTAAACGGAAAAGAACGGGGGTGAACTGATGATTGGTTTCTATAAGGTTCCCAAATATTGTATGGACAATTTCACGTCAAAGAGTCAGGATTGTGTGGACTGATGTGAAAAATTGATCATAGTCCTGGTAATTAAATGAAGTATTAAACTGCTCTTTTGGCAATATATAAAAATTAAAACGTTCGCTTATGGAGTGTGACCAATCCGCAGGAGACTCCGCAGACCCCATTAATTCCAACAAATTGTACTGTATATGCGTGGAACACCCTGGAGGAAACTTTGGTCGTATTTTCTTCAAAACATGAGTTGAGTGCTTGGGTTACGGTTAGTGAAAATCGTAACAGAGCCGTGATAAAGTATTTTTAGTTTGAATATTTTATGATATTGCTGCAGAAGTGATTTAAACAAGATGCTCTGTGCCGAACGCCAACCGCACCAATGAAATCACTGAACGATTAACTTAATCTGGTGAATAGTTGATTTCAGAGCTCTTCATTGGTTCCAAGAATTGTGTTATTTAACCCCTTCCAATCACTTGTCAAATTCAACTACCACACCAAAGAATAACTGGACATTGGATGCCCAGGACGTATTTTGTCGGAAAACATCGAGGCGGCCACATGCATTCAACCGTTCTAAAATTATATTACCATGAATTAATCTTGTGAATAAGAATGGGAATTTTTCTAAATGTGTCATACTTTGTCCAATTCATTTCTATCGGACAAAAAATATAAGTTACGACCTAGTGGTTCCAAAAGTAAGAAGAAGAGTTAAAGAGTTATGTGACGCGACAATTGAAAATTAAGACTCCAAAGCCTCCAAAGCCTCCTCCTTCACAAGTGTTATCAGCGAAGGAAAAAAATGCGCCAGGATTCGTAGAGGAATTTGTGAAATTATCCATAGATTATTCAGGAACATTTTAAGTGAAGTGGATACTTTGTTTCACGGAGAGCTTTTTCTTGTCATTAGTTGAATGGTATGATATTTCCATAATTTATGAGACAAAGAAAGCACGAGGTGACCGTGTAATTTATAAAAAGTGATTGATCAGAAATTATTTGTAACGCCTCATAGAATTTGAGCAATCCAAATAAAACACAATGAGATAGACTTGATCAATTAACGTCTAAACGTAATTTTGAAGTAAAATGCACATTTTTAATAAAGACCAACGTTTTTCGTTTTTTGTTTTTTTCCCCTTGGGTAAAATTTTAGTGTCAACAACCTTCTGTTGTGTGTAAAACGTCAAAAGAGGGCTGTCCTTATGAAGCAATTTTTCGCAAGAATATTACATTTCTCAAAATGNAAAAAAAAAAAGGGAAATTAAGTAGTAAACATTCAGGGACACAACGAAGATTCGTTGCCCAATTGTTCTCGAGACGTTTCCAATAAGCCTTCAATCAACTTCTTACGACGCCGGCAAATGCCTCATAATTTATATAAGAGAGAGAGTGACGATCAGCTTTACATTGATTTTACGTAGGTAAGTCAATAAATAAGTAAATGAAGTGCCAAATTAAGTAAATTGTGTTACGCATCACGAATCTTAGTTAATATTGTTAGTCCACTTATTTCCCGTTGCGCATATTTTGCAAATGTCTACTCCCATTTATGATATGGCGTTATCTTCTGAAGCAATTCCGGGCTGATCGTCCAAACTTTCAGAATTCAAAAGAGGATTTGAGTACTCCATATTGTTGACCCCAAATTTTATAATATAAACTGGTTACTAAGATTTGGTCGAAAAAAAAAGAAAAAAATAACACTTTCATACTGCCTAATAGTGTCATTGTTTTCTTATTTGGACCTAATCTCAATAACCAGTTTATATCAAAAGAGGATTGTTCGGATAATTTGTAAATATTACCCCCGAAACTCTTGTCAACCTTTATTTAAGGAATGAAATATATTAATACTTCCCAGCATTTATATTCACGAAACGGTCGTGTGTGTTAAGACCGAATTACTGAAGCGCCACCCTTGTTTCGTACAAAACAGTCTTGTTCACGAACACAATACTCGCAATAGGAATAATATCCATCGTCCTAGAGTGTCAACCGATCTTTGCCAAAAAGGGCCATATCATTTGGGATTCGTTCTATGCCCAGAATATAAACGATATTATTAAATTTGATCTCTTCAAATCCGCGGTTAAAGCTATCTACTGCACCAGTGCTCTATAATGTAAAATAATTTATTGATTTAAATTAAAATTAAAACTAAAACCATCTTTTACTTTATCACGCCGTTGTTGTAGTACTTTCAAGATAACTGATAGCTATTTCAAAATTATTTTCCCGCACGCTTGTATTGTGTCTTATTATTCATATACATTTAGTAGTATATGTACTCAACCTTGGCACGTTTGTGTACACTAATTTTGTAGCCCCATCCTGGCCTGGGTTTTTCTCCGGTTTTGCTTCGGGTAGAGGCGGATATTTTATAAAGACTCACTAGGCTCTTGCCTAGGAGCGGCATCTATTGAAATAATTGTTCGCGAATCTAGTATTATTTAATAGTTACAATTTATCAACAATACTTCTCGAATGATCTATAGTTTGATAATTATACGAACTTGTGAAATGACTTTTTTGTTTTATGAAAAACAAATTTGTTGTAATTATGTTAATACTATAATACGTGTCGAACTATTTTTTATCATTAGATGTATGTTGAAATGTTAAATCCGCCTGTGCCTTAGAACGCTTGATCGAAATTGATGGGATGGTCTCTTGCTTTCTTCCGGAGAGTAAATTAGTTTGTCCTCCACGTGGTCATACGCAGTTTGTAACTGTTTTTTTTACAATAAAGTTTATTTATTTATAAATAAGTCACAAATCTGAATAGAGACAATAATCAAAGTAACTTCCTGACATTTATTTCACTTTTCGACATAATCACCCTGTACATTCAGACACTTATCCTACCTCTTTGAAAGTCGGTGGCAAAGAAATATTTTTGTTGCTGTCACAGCTAAAGAGCAACTTCTTGGATTACGTCATGCAGCTTCAAAATGCCGACTACCCAAATGGATTTTTAGAGGCTCTAACTGATGAATAATAGTCATACGCCGGTCATTACGAATGATCTGTTCCACATGCTGTACTGTGACTGCAGTTGGCACTTCCGCTGGACGACCACGACGCTCCCCATCTCTGTTGCTTTGCCTTCCCTTGTTAAACTTCAGGACCCAATTGATCGTAGCTTCTGTGAGAAACCGTTGTCACGATACGCGGGACGCATTTCGCGATGCATTTCTTCTGTGGACAATCCTTTGGCTCACAGAAAACGCACAACTGCACGCACTTCTTCTCTTGTACACTCATGCAACACGAACGCCATCGTGCACTGGCTGTCTCTGACTGACTGCGTGCCTACAAGATATGACGCAGCGTATACGACAAAGCATACACATGCTGCCATCTGATGGCGAAGAAAGCGCTCGTAATTTAAAACGGTATAAGGGAAACTGACGTTTGCGACTTATATGTTGACTTGCCCTTCGTATTTTAGTTACGAAGAATTTTACCTTGAATTTAGGTCCCGGCAGCACATTTGAGACGGAGCCCTGCATCGTGGACCCGAGGCTGCCGTTGAGAGGGTTGGTCCACACGTTGGTGGTGGCATCGAAGTCCCCGTTGAGAGACATGTTGAGCATCTCAGCGGAGTATGTGGGTCGCGCAGGGATGATGGGAGACCGACAGCAAACACTGGAGGCAAGCACCAAAGCACACCTGGATAAAGCTTTCCAGAACTGCCACTCATCCTCCCTGTTGCTTAAGGGGACGCTGAGAGGATTCACGAAGACAGAGGCATATTTTGATTTTGCCCCTCTTTGTGCCTCTACCAACTCTACCACTACTCCCCCCTCCCCAATGCAGGTCTAATGTAGCATCTACCGTCGCTGTTCGGCTTCTGAAGCCAGCTTTTGTTGTTACAATATGAGTTATCTTTGTAGTTTATACAAAAATAGTACTTTTACACACGAAAACCTCGATGACGTAAATAACTTGAGAGATATATTGGAAATGAAAACAACAACATATTTACCCTAAATAATCATTTTAAAATACGAATTTCGAAACACCCTTTCTTGATGATCCTCTAGAATACAGAAATAACATCCCGCCAAACAACGTATCAAAAATGTTCACTAATTAAAAAGTGAAGTATCAAAATTGCGTTATGTAGGGGATGTTAAAAATGGTAATTTTGGTGTAATATAAGGGAAAATTGTGAAAAATTCGAAAATATTTTATGAAATGTTAAAATAAAATAATTCACTTTTCCATGCTTGAAATTCGCTTTTATTTGATAGTGAGATATAAATAGGGACACAGCGAGATTTTTGATGCAAAATGACACAGGTACAGTACAATTTATCAGTGGTGAAATGACGTCAGAAAATGCGCGGTAGACTACTGCCGTGGTGCGCATGCTCTACTTCCCCACTTCCCTTTCCGTCACTAATCGTCTCGTGCTTTTTTTTTTAACCCTCTTCCATATACGTTGAACTGCATACGTTGTTTCACCACAGAAAAACCATGCAAATACTTCATTATAAAAATCATACAAATACTGCATTAGAAAATTGGAGGGTAGTTGGAACTCACGAGTTGACATCTTCCAGTTTCCGCAGCAACCTTTCATTCTCCCTGCACACGAGTTCCTGGTCGCGAACCAGGATCTCTCGGGTGGAGAAGAGCTCAGCGTTCTCCTTGCGCAGCGCGCCGTTCTCATCCGCGTACACACGTACCAACTCCACCAACTCTTGGGCGTCCAGTTCTGCCAACTGCGACGCGTCGAGTACGGGAGGTGGCGGGCGCGCGCTGGCGTTCAATGACCCTACTGCGCCTGCCGCCACCGCAGCCAGACGACCTACGACAATGGGATGGATGAGAACGGAAACATTGTTACCATTAATTTATATCGTATCTTTGGAAAAACACTGACAAGAGGGGAAATTCATTAATTGTCGAGAACATGCTAGTCAATTTTGTTGTTGATGAACATCGTTCAATGGTGATATTATAAATAATTAAATGATACACATTTATATTTATGTCAATGTTGGTTTGTCGCTTTCTGACACCTGGGAAGTGGATCATTCTACACAGAAATAGCCACCATCTAACAAAGAAGGGAATACATAATATGTGAATGATATGGAAATAAGTTTTTTTTCTATATTCACTCTATATTGAACACCTGCCCAGAACCACAAATATGTGACAAACCCTTATTTTTATTTAATAAAAAATACACACCCAATTACTTCCACATGGGACAGAACTTTCACTCCTGTCGAGGGTTCCAAACATTCCCTCTTTAGTCACTGTTCCCCTTGCTTCCCATCACATTCTCTTGTATGCTGAATTTTGAAGACGCTAATAAGTTGGCCTCCAATAACTGGAAGACAATAGTTGACGTCGTGTGACTGGCTTGATTTTAGAATCCAATGACTTTCACAATTGGTATACCAATGGGTTGTCCTGCGGAGTAGACTCAAGCCAACTATTGGTGTCCAATACCTCCCCTTCCACCACTTCATGCTGCGTTCCGTGAGAACAGAAGTCGTGTTTCAGCTACTACGGCTGTACTACCAGCGCCCAAGCGGTGCATCGTGCGGAGAGATCAAGTCCAATTGGAGAAGCCAACTATTGTCTTCCATTCATTGTAAGCTAACTATTGGCTATTTTCGTTCGGAACAGAGTCTTGCGCGTCACTTACCCACGGCGGTGTCCACAGCGCCGTCGCCCGCCGCCACCGCTGCTGCAGCCGCCGCCGCGTCCGCGTGCAGATGCAGGGCGTTGCGCAAATGCACATTCTCACTTTGCAGCGATCCTACTTCACGCTTCAGACTCACTATGAGTGCTTCACGTGGATCCTGCAACATTCATCCCACGGGATTTCATGATGTGTATTGTCCACCGCCCTACCCCAGAGCATTAAATCAAGTCCCATAAAACGCAATTTAATTAACACAAAGAAATACAGTAGATGGATCACCCAAGAGATAAGGATTTCTTCAAAAAACAAACGACGTTTATATTATCTTTCAAAACGCTATAACTAACCACCCGAATTCCATAATTATTTTCGTAAATATAAGACTATTCTTCGAAAAGTAGTCTATGCAGCTAAAGTAATGGAAAGCGACAGGCATATACTAAAATCGAACAACCGGATGAAAGCCATGTGGAATATTGTTAAAAATTACACGTCAACTTCTGAAAATCGCGAAGAAAATGTTTCTTTACTAAACGATGGCAAAATCGTAACAAATCCTCAGGACATCGCAAATTTGTTTAATTCTCACTTCTCAGAAGTTGGTAAAATAACGAACTCAATATATCCAAATCAATGTCCTCCAATTATATCCACCCACGTACCCAATTCTATGTTCACTTCCGAAACTAACGCCAGTGAAGTCATGGGAATCATCAGCTCATTAAAAAACAAATTTTCAACAGGCGTAGATGATATACCTGAGTTTATTGTTAAATTTTCGTCCCATGCTATATTAAATCCACTCATAAATATTTTTAATAGTTCTTTATCGGAAGGGGTGTTTCCTAAAATATTTAAGGGAGCTAAAGTGATACCTTTACTCAAGAAAGGAAACAAACTCATTATTGCCTTGCGCACTATCACGGCTAGCGCAACCCGAGACAGGACACACGTGCAGCCAAACGCGCTATCAGAACCAGAATGGCAGATCTACCTTGGAGATTAGAGAGTTACTAGACCGATGGATACTGTGAAATTTATTCGCCAGTTTGTCGCGTGTATCCGTACGTTACAGTGCATATGTCTCTGTAGTTCTATCTAGTGTTCCGGTGTTATACTTTCTCGCGTGCAATATTGATTCGAGGCTTAAATGAAGTGTTCAACTGGAAAAATCTTGTTTGACTTTTTCGCAAAGAAATAAAAGCTGGTAGCAACAAATGATACTGAACATTGCGACACCGCCGCCGTTGTAGGTACTGTTTCTACGTTTAGTTCTGTGGAGTCTGTTTCATTAAATACTGAAACAGAAGTTTCAACTATTTGCGTGTCCAGCGTGACTCATAGTCACTGTCAGCTTTCATAGTCATTTTTCATTTGCTGATTTATGTAATTATGTTTACATCATATGAGACATTATATGACTATTGTCTCATAAATCCTGTATTCTCTTTCTGCCACCTGATGTTTTTGAGTTTACTCAATAGTACCGCGTATGTACCCCAACCTATCTCCATTCCTTTTTCCAATTTCTTTCCGACGGACATAATCTAAATACGCGCTCTTTTTCAAAATTAGTTCTTTTAATTCCCAGACACAGAACTCAGAAATTTTCTCGTTCTTTCTTTATCGAGGCGGCCAAACTGTGGAACAGCCTTGATAATAATATAAAGAAAATTTCAACAAAATACTCGTTCTCCAATACATTGCGATCCTCTTTGCTCTCGGAGTTGCATTAACACAAGGACCACTGTATGAATGGTGATGGATGAATGGGTGGATGAATGAGTTATTCTTTCCTTTCTTATATCTCTTCCTTTTCTATTTTTCTTAGTCTATTTTTTATCGCATAGTTAATGTCATATAGTTATTTTACCATGTAAATGTATTCACAAAAATGTTAAGTGTAAGAGAAGGCATTTGCCTTAACTTCGCCTCCAAATAAAGATGCTTATTATTATTATTATTATTATTATTATTATTATTATTATTATTATTATTACTACTCCACTACATTTTCAGTGCTTCTTTAATCTCATATATCTCATCTATAAAGCAGCGAAATACCTCGTATCTTTCTTTAATATCGATCATGGTATGTGATATCAAGTATCATCTGTAGTTCCGGCTCACCGGTTCTTGTCGGTATTCATTTGTTTGCCCCCCCCCCCACTTTTGATTCCCAATCGTCGCCACTGTACACACTAAATTGTTTCACACACTTCAACTAATCGTCGAAGAATTCTCAAGGTTGGTAGTGGTTTTGCAGTGCATTATGGGTAATTTGAAGACAAATGACGGGCAAAAAACGCATCTCGCTCATCAGTGCCACCAAGGGACACCGGAGGAAGCAGCCGGCCTCCCTCGCACCACTGAACATAACAGATAAATTGAGTCACGAGCAAACAAAAAAAATCGACGCCATATTTCTTGCACTATGAAGAAAATCGCTATTTGCGCTGATAATCGAAGGGTCTCCGAGCGATTAAGTGTAAGTCACGATTTTCTCGTAAATCAAAATTGGTGGAACGCGCATTTCCATAATCACGATTTACTGCACAGAAAATCTTAAAAATTATATTTTGAGCGAAGGTGGTTTATTTTATCAGGGTTTCGAGACCGACAACCATCAAAGTCGCCCATCATTATTAAGTACTATTGCACTGTCAAATGCTTTAAATACTCGACGTTTAAATTGGGGTGCTTTAAGAGTAAATAAGTTTATGGGAAACAGGTCTATTGCGACTAAAATTGATGGTATTTAGATGAGTCTGGCAAGATCATGGAAGTGTTAGTGAAGAGATTTGATGTGATTTTTTTCTACTATTAGCACTAATGGATACATTAGAAATATATATTACATACATAACTAAACTCATATCACAGTTATAATTTCTAAATTAGAGCGAAATTAAAAAAATGTACGTGACAAAATAATATGTAGGTGCATTAAAACACATTGTACCTAAATAATTGTATTTGTTATATAATTTCCTTAATAATTGATTTGGAATAGGTAAACTGTGATAATTCGTATTATTAACTATGTGTGAAACGTGTAATAAAATCAAGCAATATGATAAATTATTGTATCGATAGATTCTCTGTTAACAGACGTTGAAAAAACTCTCTTTGCATCACGTCTTTATTACCATTCTCATAGTTTTATGATGAATTTAAGGACAATTTTTTATGTGAAAGTTAAGTATTTGTAATTCACTGGCTGTATGGTTTTCACATTACTTTACATAAATTAAATTGAATTATTAAGCTCTTTTATTTATTTATATCTCACGAAGATCATTTTTAATCTTATTCGGTAATACCACTGAATTTTTAATTTGCCATACTTGTTCATATTTCACGAATAACTTAAAAATACCTCTATGATACAAAACTAAACAGATTTTCAGAAACACATTATTTTACATTGGACTACCTACTTCTGAGTACCGTCTTAGGGTAGTTGCATACATGAAAACGTTCCAACCATTTTCCGGAACAGTTGAACAGCACAAGCTGTTGTCAGTTAGCACATCGCTTGACGTGATCGGTCGAAGTGAGTCTCTGACCTTTGAAGCAGATCGTCGACGGTGGAGAACAGAAAGTGATTTCTGAAGTTCGCGGAACACGTAGCTTCGGAAATGACCGGTATGTTGTTCTTTAATTTAGGATGAATTCGAAAATAATTTTATCATTAACCAAAGATCTTAGTATTTGATGGTGAATTACCTCGCAAAAATGTAAGCATTGAAGCTGTGAGAGCTAGTATAGCACAATTGTAAAATGATGTATGTATAGTGGCATGAAGTGAATTTGGCTTCAAACTTTAATTCTCATTGTATGAGTTTTTAAATGTTTCCCTCTTTAAAGTTAGCCTATTTTAACATTTAGAGTATATTTCCTCATTCTTTCAACTTTATTTAATAGAAATAATAGAATTACTACGATTATAGATCTGTATGTATTTTTAGGTATAAATTTGTATACATTTATCGATTTAATGTGGTTGTAATAGCTTGAAGCTAGTATTTACACCACAATAAAAAATATTAAGTGGTGAAACAACCTATGTAATTTAAATCGAAAACTCTGGAAATTATTAATTTCTTTCTAGAAAAAATAACTTTGGAAACAATGAATGACATACGAGGTCTGTCTCAAAATTATCCGACCTTGTTACATATCTTCACGCCTGACAATCTTAGCGCCCTCTGCCGGGTACGAGTATCAACTGCACAGCTTGACTAACTCCCTAGATGCCGCAGTTGTGGCCGCACATCTGTTGATAGTATCCCACGCTCTGGGCGGCCTTCAAAAGAAAGAAGAAACAGTCGAAACTAATACGACGAACGCTCTAAAGGCTATACCAAAACAGGAGTTCCAGGACTGCTTCCAAAAGTGGAGAGGCCGTTTCAGCGTATTCTTCAATCAAATGGGGACTACTTCGAAGGGTGCCACCAGTCCGATGACGCAGAATAACACTAGCGGGAAAACGTGAAGGGTCGGATACTTTTGGGGCAGACCTCGTATTGTTATAAAATAGCTAGATTATTTAAAATGTAAAGACGTTGCATGGGGTTGTTTTGTGGCGTATTAAGAACCATGATGTTCCTTGTAATACGAGTACTTGCAGTTCGTCCTTATTGATCACGTAACTAATGTGTTCTTCTCAGCAAGGAATAAATCTTTCACGATAGATGACCATCCTGTGTTGAATACAGTTATTGTGTAAAACGGAGTTAGTGAAGACAACTGTGCTTCGTGAAATGAGAAATATGATAATATTTAATTTAAAGGATTAGTTTACTGACAAAAAATATGCAGAAACGTTTAAAACGGTTTTAGCTTGCAACGAACCAAGGTGCATTTCAGTCATCAGAACAATTTAATTAGTGTGTACTCTAATTCATCATTTTCATATTCTGGTGGCACGGCTTTTATTGTTACGCCTCTGAATTCCGCCTTCCAGAATTCCGCCACTCGACACAGTTCGTGCCTCTCCGTTCACGTGGCGAAAATTGGTGGCATAAACGTCTACCCAACGTCTTTTTAAAATAACCTCCAAATTTGATGTAACCCATTCCAGCGCACATGTTGACAAAAATTTGGAACAACAAAAATTATAAAAAAGACTATTTTACACACATTTTTCTTAATTCCAGTGAGTTACATTCCAACCACCCCACACTATTTCGAATTTCTGGTCGTGCACAAAATGTGTGGAACTACGCGTTAAAATAGGCTTTGGGTCATTCTCATTAATTTCTAAGAGAAATTTCACCTTCCTATCTGACAGCACAAATGGTACACTAGGGAGTATTAACCTTGATAACTTTGATTACCTGGAGGAGGGGGGATTTTGGATATCGTTACACTGCGGGGGAAAGGGAGTGGATTATTTTTGTGTTACACAACGCCAAATTTATAGCGCAGTTTTAACATTTAAGTTTGTCACTATAATCACATTTTCTGAGAAAATACAAAAACTTAACAAGAGGAGGAGGAGGAGGACGGGGAAAGACTTTATGATTTGTGGGTAACAGATATCGTCATAGATCTGTCATGAAGGGGAGGATGGTGTAAAAAATCGTAATATTTTCGTTGAGTTATGTATGTCCGGTTCCTGAAAAAGTTATGTTAACATTTTCGTAAGTCGAGGATGTGGGCTAGATTCTATTTCTTACCGGACCGTATTCGGCCCGCGGGCCTTATTTTGAAGACCCATGTCCAGGGGCGCAGTCAGGTTTTGGGGCAAGGTTGATTTTTTGTTATAAGATTATCTTTGATGATTTTGTGAAGAAAATTTCACGTTTCTTACAAAAGATTTAAATTTTAAGTAATAGAAAATTTCAATAATGACACCATTATCTGATAAAGTATGATTCAGAAGATAAAAATATAAACATTTTTACTCTTTGAATGAGCGTTTTTATTTTTATTTGCCATAGTAGATACACCATCTCGTCTCTGCAATAAGTTTGCTGAAACACGAGGCAAACTCCCATGAAATGTTCTAGATATTTGTCGTGCGATATTTGTCTACCAGCACGTATTGCAGATGTCAATTTGACAAAATGTTGATATCGCCCCTTGCAATTCATTTTCTATAAGGTATTTCAAATTAATCAAATTTGTATTAGATTCGCAAGTGAATTCATTGACCTGATGTGTCAATTACTCTAGGACTATTTGAATGTCATTCAAGTCTACTTTTTTCTTTCATTTTGGTTTTGTAGTATTCGGAGTGGGGGGACTTCCCCCCTCTGCTCACCCCCTTAGTTACGACAATGCTCATGTCCGATATATTTATCCGTTCTGCTGAAGACTCACCATGACAACGACGGGTTTCGTGCGAATGCGTTTGGCTCGCGCAGCGTAACGCAGAGTGTTCACTGTCTCGCTGGCATTGGAGCGCGCGGGAGATATACACGCAATCTGCAACACAGAAAATGACCTCTTCAGTCTTTTCGTCAGGATTTACATGAGGGCTCACTGAAGTATCCAGTGAATCAAGATACCAGGAAAAAATAGACACCAGACCTTAGACCATTTTCGATTCAAAGTGAAGGATAAAAAAACTTAAAAGTAAAGTGTTACAATTAAAAAATGTTTTAAAATAATTTATTACAAAATTATCCCCTACGAAATAATTTCATTACATTTATGCTTCAGAATAATTCATTTAGAACGCTTAATATTTTTATTTTTCGAGTGTTTATAACATATCAATTTTACATATATTAACAATTTTTCACAATTGCGGAAAAATGTGACCTTTGATTGTATTCGCGGTCAAATGGTCCATTCTAATGTTTTTCATAAAGCTACGAACTATCTCTTGTTTACGTTGACTGATCGCTCCGAGGTCGGACTGCGCCTGGAGGCACGGTTACTAAGTGAGTTTGCTTCAACCTTATCAGAGTCTTTTTCTTCACAGATACAATCAATGAAATAATTAAAAAGCGTTCGCACGATTAGTATATTAAAAATGTTCGTGTTAAAGAATAATATCTAAACATCTATACAATATTATCCCGCAAACTATACTAATAAGATCCCGCACGTTAAACTGACATTGGTTCGTATTTCAACTAGATGAGTTAAATTGAAATTGATTATAAAATTTAGTAAGATGCATGCAATAACACAACGGATAACAGACGTTTGTAAATACGAAAATAAGTCGATGGAACAAAATAATGAAATTGCAGGGAATCTATTCTTTCGAATAAGTTAAAACATTTGCGACAGTAATAATTTTACTGTATGAATCAAATCAAACCAGAAACTTTCCCTTAAAAGTAATTACAGTTGGATATTTGTGAGGCTATACTAGTATTCATTTTTAAGAATAAATGGAAGATGTAGTGTTGTCTACTAGTAAAATAGCTATAGTAATAATAAATAATATTTATTTTATGGTAGATAACTCCAAAAGTAATTATATCAAAATTAATTCGCTGACGTACCATGAGTGTTACTCCGTTGCCTGCCAGGCTGTCTGCTAATAGTTTGGTGAGCTTGCTGTCACGATACGGAATATGACCAGTCTTCTTCTTAGCATCACTCAGCGATGCGATACAGTAACCTGCGAATATATATGCGCTGTATTAAAATTGTAAAACTAAAATCATAATGTATCAGAACCTAACAGACGAACTGGTCGAAAAGTGACACGTACGATGGAATAGGATGGAAGTGGGACGACAAACTAACAAATACATGCACAAATACAATCCAGCAAATGAATTTTTTTTGGGGGTGACACTTTGTCAATCCCCCTCTCCATAGTTTCGTCTTCCGAGGAATCATCCGTTTTATTAATAGTGAAAATAAAATACATTTATGGCAGAGGAAATGTTTATTTTGTTTTTAGTCTTTTTCTTGCATTTACATGGATTTTTTGAAACGAACTTCTGTGAACAATAACATTGCGCTACATATAAAAATCCTTTATGATACGGGGCGAAATGCAATGGAAAGGATAAGTAGTGACAAGTAATGTTAATCGCGGTGATGCTATTTAGGAACAGGGTTCTATGTATTGAAAATCAAGTGAAAAATATATTTAATGAGTGGAACGCGCTCATTTATATTTTTTACTAAGTCAAGTCAAATTCCTGGTGGTGGTGGGGGGCTATATTTCACAACTTGGATCCGTCACTGCACAGCCCTGAAGGGTACTCAATAAATATTAACAGGTCATGGGAACTTCGGGCATTAGTTGTCACGGATAGGGAAAACGACAGATACGACACGTGTGGCCAAGGGAAAGAAACTGGCACATGTGTTATGGGATTGTATACTACATGACGAAGAAAGACGAGACTAGATTCTACAAAGATAATATGACAACAGAAAATACGAAACTGATAGGTACGAAAGACGACTTCACTAATTTTGCAACTTATACTTTGAAGATACGTACGCCGCGGCATGCTCTCAAGAATGTGATGTGGTAGGGATGGGCGTAAGGACGTAAATCAAGATATGTGAAATATGAAAAAGGAAATTCTACAAAGTGACCTTATTAAAGATGCGCAATTATAATTTCGTATCAATCAGTCCAATTTATGTTAAACACTTTTCGACTAAGAAATAAAGGAAAAATATTGTGAAAGTTTCACGGAAACATAATATATGTTTCTTTAAATACATAATTTCAATTAAATAATTTTGTGATAAACTTACAAACGGTGTATACCCTCGTTGACAACAAAAAATATCTGGAAAGTGAAAAGTAGTAAAACATTAAACTGAAAAAACTCTACTTCCTGCGAATGAAATTGCAATAGAAATACACTATAACAACAGCAGAATAATAAAACCATCACCACCGCGAATAAATTCACTAATTTCGAATTAATTACTCATTATCGAATATCACGCAAAATGTAGTTTAAAAATGTAGTTTTATCAATGTTATTATAGCGTAAATGCTTAAGAGTGTCGAAGAGACCAGCACATGCTCTACTACTGGCTCGCTCTGAACAAAGAGGACAACTGCTCACAAAAATTGGCACTTCTCCTCTTAAAAAAACTCTTAATTCCATTTTCACTCCCTCGTTTCACAATCCTAATAGCTTCACAGAATCTTCAAAACAAAAATTTTCACTATTTTACATAGTATTTCAGGAACTTACACCTTCCGCAACAAAACAGTTCTTGTTGTTTTCACTGCTGGCGCCGGAGTTGCAAAGGCAACTGCTGCCGAATGCCCTACATTTTGGAGTCTGTTCATAAAATTTAAATGAGTCTATTTAAAATAAATCGATGCTGCAGATTCAGCACATAAACATTTTTAACGAACATAACTCAAGGTCTATTATTTGTAACGTCTATTAGACATGAATTCTGGATTTAAAAAAAGGTGATGACAAAATCATTCATTTGTTTATGACAGTCTCTTAATATGAACAAAATAATTTTATGAAAATGAATTCAATGAACACTTTGACTGGATTCGTGACAAATATCCCGAAATATAGGTCGTATATAATAACTTGGTCAAATAATCACAGGAATAACGAAGTTAATGTTTTAATTATACTTAATTACACTTAATAAGACACAGCTATCCACACCAACGTACATTCGTCCCGAGCTTCTTGTAACTAGTGCGCATCTAGTAGTAAGGAGCAGTTCGAATGAACGCATGTAATATTAAGTGCCGTAGATGTAGAGTCGGGGCTTGTCCAGGAGACGGCCCGCCGTCGATGGCCGAACGGGTCTCGCGTGTTAAAGGATTCGCATTGCCTCCTCGCCGTGACAAAGGTCACGACACGAGACCAGAAGTTCATCGATTCTCAGATTTATGGGAGGTTTAATAATAAAGCACACCACTGTTTTGGACATAGAATAAACACATTCAGTGGAGTTACGAGCTTTGACGTTCCGGCAAGTGGAAATCTGAACAGGAATGATGAATGACGGAGTTCCGAGTGTTAATACCGTACTATCGAGTTTTTGACCTATTCCCTTGTTCAATTAAAAGTGTCAAAATTACTAATTTAAAAAAAAAGAGGGAACTCCGGAAATTTGGATTAATAAAAATTATCATGATATAGTTATGAGTTTCTAATTTAAGGAATGAATTGTTAATGATTTAATATTAAACATATTTAATAATTTCTTCCATCGAGATATATTAATTATCTTTTTAAATACGTAATATATTGTAGTTAAAAACAGTAAAACTGTCCCATAACTGGCCCTAAGGATTGCTCATGGGGTCCACGGAGAGCAGAGCTCCGCAATTACTAAACCTCTGCACAAGGAGGAGATGATGTTCTGAGTGCCTGAACAATAATACCCTAAAATAACTTTATTCCCTTTAACAAAATGTTTCATATTGCGTGTAAAGTATTTTCACCTGTGATAACTTTATTTTCAACTTTCTATTCACTGTCTAGGATAATTACCATAGAGCCTTGAATGCTGACTACTTTTTCTACTGAAATTCTTGATAGCAATTTAACTATTAAAAGAGGCGGGACGGGCGTGAGTGTTTATTTTTTCTTACACTTCAACCGACGTTGTACCTTGGCTCCTCTATACTGATGTGACAAATTAATAAATTGATATCGATTGTATGATCTATGATGTATTTCTTGGTGCTGCCAGGAAATGTAACGCTTTTAGTTGCTAGAGAATATCAGAAATATAATGTATTATTGAGAAATTCAAGGTTTTCCTGGAATAGGTCCTTAAAGTAAGTACTTTTTAATGAATTAAAAAACAAGTACTTTTTTAATGTGATACAACTCATTAACAAATGATAGAGCAAAACAAAACTTGAGATTTGAATTTGAATACATATGGAAGAGAAACCTAAATTGCCGAACCACATCTCCAAATGTCACACAGTTTTCGAGATGAATCGAGAAATTTGATCGCAAAAACGTTATTACACTCCAAAGACACGAATATTGTATAGGATAACAATCGTACGAGAATTAAAATCGAAATCATTCACACCAGTAATATTTCAAATTTCCGGTAATTTTCTTTGCAGGTGACTTTCCTATCACATAATTGTGATCTATTGTCACAGTAACCACACTATCTGTTGACAGCAAAATTGTTGTTTAAAATCTTCTAAATTAAGTTGCCCCTCTGATGGCTCAGGGCTAGCATATATGCCTCTGATCCACTCCGGGTCCAATTCCCGATGGGGCCAGAAAAATTGTAGCTTTTCATTTCAATGTCCCAGTTTGTATAGCTATGACGATTGAAAAGCAAACCCTTCTTCTTTGATCCACCTCATACTACTACTAGTATCACTAACTCTTACTATTTCTAAAAACTCTTTCTAACACCTCCACGTGGGCCAAGTTGTTGGTAAACCCATCAAACCGACCCACCTACTAATAATAGCCTCTACCACTCGCCTTCTGTATTCTATCACCCCATGTGGATGAGTTTCAATAGCACGCTACATTTCCCATTTACAATGGGAAATGAAAAAAAAAATAGGTGGTTAGGGCGCTCTCCCTCTATTTCTGTGAGATTCCAGTAGCAAACTTTCCCACGACGTGGTTCGGTCTCTAACCTACAGCTGAAAGAGTGCGCCATAGACATCCTCGTGTTTTCTGATATGGATTTCAGGGATCGTTTAGATGAAATGAGCAGGTTGTCTACACATGAAGGTGAATCACGATCTACTTAATCATACTACTATTATAGTACGTGGTAGACCTCCGCACATCGCATTTGAATTAGAGCCTTATCTTGGGGTATGTCTGTGATTGCATGGTGAGAATTTGAACAACAGTGCAATAGCTGAAAGTTAGTTCAAGATAGTACTAGTGCCATCCCTATCCTTTGTATAGCGCTACTATCAAACTCTCCCGCGACTTGGTTCGATCTCCGACCACCACCCCAGGGACGATTTTCTGACGACTTTTCTGTGATATGCGGAGGTTGTATATATACGATAAATTAGTTCGTACGATCAAATAAGTTTTGAGAAGAAGAATCTGAACTAGTTTGTTATTTTCTTAAGGTGTACCAGCGTAAGTAGAATTAAGTCAAATGAAAATATCTGAAATCGGCGTTAATTAACAGAGTAACACGTACTTATTGTGATTTCAACTTCAAAAACATACCTCTCCGGTCATTTAAATGAAATAATTGCAACTATAATAGATGATGTAATACATTGCGTCTTACGGAGAAAACATTTACTTTTAAATCACGAAAGTGAAGGAAGTTTACTTTGATTTGCCGTAAATTTTTGGTAGTATTTTTTACATCAATTTTATCTATGAGTCACCGGACATTTGAAAAATATATTTTACTTTTTCTGAGGTGAGTTGCATAAATCACGAAACCGTTGAGCTCGACTCCCGTGTTTTTACGTGCTCTTATGCATTTCAAACGAATCAAGCGAATTCCTGAATATTGTTTATACTATAATATTAATTGATACAAAGTAAATCATGTTTTTCTTCGTTATTATTCGTATTGTTGTCTTTAAAACAATTAGAATAATAATAATGAAACAAACACACATCTCTGTAATTTGACCAACCGTCACTGCCCGTCCCTCCTTAAGTTTGATCCTTTTTTCGATCTGATATTAGGATGCCTTGACTTTTATTGTTCTTTTGTTATCCTCTCCTTCACATGTTTTCCGCTGGACGTTCATCACGAACGAATTTCTACGGCCGTGTCACTCACCTAGCACCATGAGACTCTTGTTGATGTTGTTGGCCTCTTCGAGCGTCTTGCCTTCCGAATGTGTCTTCTTGGTCATCTCGCTGCCCGCCAGATCCACGAAGTTGAGTTTCCCTTGGCGCGAGACGAACACCGCTTCGCCGTCGTTGTTCACCTGCTGCTCTGCCGTGATGTGCACCGTGAGGATGGTGTGGCTGCGACTCGAATGCTCGTTCATGCTGTGACGCCCCACCGACCGATTGCGCATGCCTACGCAACCAGAAAACACTTCGGTTACGAAATACGTTTCATATGTTACAGTGAGGTTCGTTCCAAAAAAAGTCTGCTCTTCTACGTAATTAGTGAGGAGAGATGTTAGGTAGCCCAAGAACTTACGGTACCGAAACGACATCGGTAAGGAGTAGGTTAGGGAAACCCCAGCAGAAAACCTCGCCTGATTTGGACGAACGGGGGATAATAATAAATGCAATAATAATAATAATAAATAATAATCATAATTGAATCGAAATCATTGACCACGTGTATCAATAAGAACGTGATATTTTCAATTTAGGTCATAATAAATACATCTTTCCTAAATCGCCAACGTCTCGACTTTTGTGTCATTCTCAGGGCTCTCTGCAATATAATTGAACCCCATCACCATCACTACAACCACTTATCTCACTACATTCTGCTATCACGTATCGCTATAGTAGTTCTGTCATAGTGAATCATCCAGGATGACAAAAACCGAAACGTTGGCCACGTGGAGGACAGTAAACTAACCGGCACACTACGCGCCGCCATCTCATTGGTGCACTATCGCTAACACTACACAGCGAACTTTTAAAGAATCGCGATAATATATAAATTACACCGTTCAGATAGATCATTATGCAAGAATAAATATTTTGTAATAATACTATATGATAATTTTCATTCTTGTTTACAATATACGATTAACTTACAAACAATACTACAGTACGACACCTCTAATTCCACACCTGTGTGACAGGGTGTATATGGACAGGGTACAGGGTGTAGCAAAAAAAGGCCCCATTATTATCACTATCTACCCAAAGTAAACAAATTCATATATGGAAATGGTAAAACTCGCGAGTA
This sequence comes from Laupala kohalensis, assembly GCA_002313205.1. Lineage (NCBI taxonomy): Eukaryota > Metazoa > Arthropoda > Insecta > Orthoptera > Trigonidiidae > Laupala > Laupala kohalensis. Next base: position 708,822 of record NNCF01126253.1, on the reverse strand, counting down.
ATAGCAACAATTCACGCAGAACTGCAAATACGTAACTCTTCAACCGATGCCGGATCATAGAGGTAGAGAAGCGGAGAACGAGTGAACGATGGTGAGTAATCAAAGAGTTTTTGGAATCATCACGCAACATGTGTACGAGTAGTTTTTGGATACGTGAGGGAACGAGAGAAATATCTCTTACATTTGACAGGAATATGAACTTTTATAGTTATAAAAAGAAGCTGCGAATCTTTTCCCGACCCAAATGCGAGTCAATTTTTGATAGACAATTAAAGTAATGGTTAA
>NNCF01126253.1:660893-708434 GCA_002313205.1 Laupala kohalensis | reverse complement strand
TATATATATATATATTGAAAATTTATTTCCTGGGAGCTTCTCTATAGTTAGGGAAGGTTAATAAAGGACTTTTTACTAAATTTCGTGTAATTGTTGCATTTATTTTAATTTTCAGCGTTTTTAAAGATTAATTGCATCGCATTGTCAAAAGACTCCTAACGATCAATTATACATTGCCTTCGTTGATTATTAATATAGTTTCACCCAGAGTATTTGTGTTGTTCCCCTTTCCTTAGTTCTCTGTTATTTTCAATCCATGAAACGACGACGAATGTATGTTGGGTATTATATCAATGTAGTTATTGTCCAGTGCATGACTCAAACTTCTCGGAGCCGCGGTCTCCTTCTCTCTTAAGCCAAAAAAAAAGAAACAATTCAATAATTTGCTCATCGATTCATACTATTCACTATCATTGGGGAATATAAGAAAAAACTCCACGAGACGAAGGAAATATCGAACGCTTACATTGTGCGTGGTCATTTCAAGTAATTTGCCTCGGACAACTGTCATATTTTCCTTCGTCTTCAACGGAATGATGATCTAATATGTACTTCGAACAATGTATACCTTGAGTAACGGAATGATTTAGGTCACTTTTCTTTTACATTCCGATTAAATACGTAATGTACAAAAAAAAAAGAAAGAAAAAGAGTAGTAATATCCGAAAAACGGTAACGAATTATCTTTGAAAATTGGGTCTACACGACATTGTTTGGAACATTCGTCATCGTCCCAATAACAGATCTTTAATAAGGATAATACAAAAAAATAATTTTTTTTTCGTACTTAAACTTAGGATCCCTTTTTAAACTTCGGCTATATTCTGCGCACAGATGGTTGTTATGATGAATACTTTCATTCACTGAAGGTATCGAATTATATGAGTTGAAAGCTGATTAATTTTAAACTGGTTACTTTTAATTTAAAAGGTGTTGAGAGATGTCTGCATAACAAATTCTGTAGAAATGTTTTAAATTAAAATATTCGTACAGAGCTCATATCAAGTCCAGTTAAGAGCAAATCCTAGTTTAGATTTTGTTTTGAAAACTATAAAACTACACTAGACCACATACTCACGGTAAGTTACTTCATAAGATAATGAAAATTAAATATCTGTTCCATAAAACTTAAAAAAAGAAAATAGTGTACAGGTGCTCAGAAAAAAATTCGAAAAAATGTAAATGAAGTAAGCTCCCCGTTTTTCAAGAACCAACATTTGAACATACTAGAATGAAAACTTAAATCAACTTGTAAAAAAACCTTAATATTAAAGGCATGGTGGTGCAAATGAGATGTTTTGATGAAATATTAGATCGACTATTTCGTTAAATAACTTTACAATGTGTTGTCAAGGATTATGAAGAACATCATCCCAACGTGTTGGCCACCTTTATTTTGGCGCTCGTGAGGGATAATTATGAATAATTTCATATCACTTATGTTCCCTCTCGTAATCCGCACCTTACTTGTTTGCACCACATAATCCTAGCGTTGCTCTGAAATACGTAAGGATGGTGTGGCTAGGATGATGAGGTGCATATAGGAAAGGTGAGACTCGAGAGAGGGAATGTACGTGATAAGTATCCCTGACGAACTCCGAAACGTTAGCATGTTTTAAATAACCTGTCTATCATTGACCTACTCGCAAACATTAATCCAACATGAGTATATTTCGTGTATCCTACACGTGGAGAAGATATGTGACAACGTTCGGTCAGGTGAAAATGGCTACGAGTCGGTAATCGAACCCAGGATTCCTGCTTTTGCAGGGTTGTTAACCACTAAACCACCCGTTCACCTTCCACAACTGTTCACTATTTCCACCCAGACCCTGTCTGGGGATGTATATCAGGTCTTCCGGGGTTTAGGTCTAGGTGAAAGTAATGGACATTTGTGGAATGCGAACGGGTGGTGTAGTGGTTAACATCCCTGCGATCAAAGCAGGAATCCTGGGTTCGATTACCGGCTTGTCGCCATTTTCACCTGACCGAAAGTTGTCACATTTATCCAATATATTGTCCAATATCCAAGGTCGAAAATGTTGAATAATTCTCTCACCTTCCTCGAGCACAGCCAGAAGGTCATCGAGCTCTTCGCAATCCACAGTGAAGAGATTCTCCACGAAGAAGCCACGTAACCTCTTGGACCAACGTACAGCCAAGGGCTTCCGCGCAGATCCAGGATTCAGCAGGTCAATCACCTGCAAAAGGGAGTGCCTCAAGGTACTCTTTTATACCAGAGCGCTGAATTTAAAGATGTTTGGGTGATCCAGCTAATTTCTCGGATGGCAATGTGTAAAATAGAATGGAAACGTGGTTCTTAATTAATCATTAATTATAAACTTTGCTTTGGTATGTTCTTTGTTATCTTGTTTTAGTTTATTCTCTTATTTGGCGGGAACTCATTCATCCGCCTGGAGTTTGAGGATGACCGCTATGCGATTGAAGAAACTCTCGTTAAATAAGAGAATAAACGAAAACAAGATGCCAAATAAAAGTATTTATTCTAATGTATCCGTTAATGCTTTACAGAAGTATATAACCATGGAATATGTTCAAAACATTTCCAGGTTACAGATAAGCACAACATGTTAACAAAAAAGAATCAAATACAATTCTCTATCTATCAGTGGATCTAGAGGTCATGAGACCAATGCACTAACCTCCTAGACCACGCATTCAGGAAGAGGAACACATGTGTGAATCCTGCCCTAAATGTCATGACGGTTTCCAAAACGTTTTTATGCATATTTGTGAAAATTTTCTCGAGATATTCCCTACGCGTTTCACAATCTCTTCCCAAAACTACACCACACTTCCTTGGTGTTGCCTTGGAACGCGCCCCAAGGACCAGAAAACTTATTTTTTCGACTGGTTCTCATGTTCCAAGGACGATACGAATAAAAAGAGAATTAAGAAAATTAAATTCCCAATATCTTTTTACCACATAATATTTTTAAGCTATAAATATGACAAAATTTCGTACTAATGTGTCAAAAATTAATTTATATTAAAAGTCAATTTATCATTTAGTATCCACGTATTATAAATAAATTTCCAAAAATATTAATATTAAAATCAGATGTGAATTTTAAAACAAAATAAAATCAAAAATTTCACGACGGTCCAAGTTTTTGGATATTATTTACTCAGTGTTTTTTGATGATCAAATACTCGGAATGAAGCCAACAGCTAGCGCTATACGAAGGTCAAGGGAAGCGGTCGTTTGTATTCATCTGTTACCTGTCAGAATGAGAAGCGTTCACTTCTCGACAGATAAGTTATTGATGTCTTTCCTCTAAGGGTTCAGTAGTTTCAAAACTTAGGTCGTATTCCATTCGTTACTCCATCTTTCTACTGGTCATCGATCATATTCGAAATCGTGTTCAGTAACATGGTCTCTACAATCACTAAAGGATATTGTTTTCTCTCTGTCTCTGAGATTTTAAAGTTTCAGAGTAACCTTGTATTGCGTCCCTTGTTGTATTTTCTTTCCTATGATTCATAGAAATATTGATCAAATATTTGTGCATTCTTATTATCAATTAATTTATAGTTGTCTATTATGTACATATTAAATGAGATTTAAGATCATCCTAAAACGTAATTATTGTTAATTAAAATTACACATGTTGAATGCCTGAAAGAAAAAATATTTGGTAAAATCGACAGAAAAATTCGTTAATAGAATCCTGTTGAATAATAAACATCAGAGGAGTTACATAACACGTAACTGAAAACAATTAAAATAACAGAAATTAATATGAGACGTACAAAATATTTATAGTAAAATAATGAAGTTAATAAATATATTTTAAGAATACGACTTATATAAACCTTTACTTTATAAACTATATTATTTAATATTATTTGTTTGCAATCATGACCATTGTCACACTCAGATGTGTTTAAAAGAGAACGAACAATAAAACTACTATCCTCAGGAAATTAAAATAAAATCCTTAATTGATTACGGAGAAATCAATTATAAATTAACAAAAACTCATTTTCATTGGTCAGTTGAGCAGAAGATTAGTAAACCCCTTCTATGTTATTCACCAATGACATATAAATTTTGCAATCTTATGTGTGTTTGTCTACGAATTTATATGTAGGACTGGAAAAATTTAATGCGAGACAAGGTACGTCTGGTTAGACTTCTTTATTTGTTTTGATCTAAGACCTTCATGTTCATGTATTTAATGATTTTTTTTTATTATAGGTTTGAGATTTCCACCGGGACTTGACCAAATCGAGTCAATAACGTTTTCTATATCTTTTATTTGTCGAAATGACGCTTGAATATGAAACTCATTGATCATAGTGGTGCATTAGATTACTTACAACTCACTCTTAACCCGAGAACATAAAGATTTCTGGTACTATAAATGAAATAGCTCTGACATGACAAAATACCATGACTAAAATTATTGTCTTAGAGTAAACACATCTATTTTTTAGAACCATTCAATAAGTCTCTCTGACAGGAAACATTTCACGTTTGTTTCTGTTCTATGGATCAAAGAATATCGTTCACTATTTTCTATTCAAACACTTCAGTGTACACAAAGAACATTCTCAGAGGGAATTATAAAACAAGATGGAATTGTCAAGGGATTAGGGGGCGTTCTTGCTAAGATATTTTGGTTTAGGGGACAAAGATAAACTCTCATCTGTTTATAATCAATATTATCTTTGTTTCTTTCAATTATTCTAATTGATTTTAAATATGAGTAATTGATGATGAAATACTATTGCTCAAAATACTTATTGAATATTTTAATTTTACTTTTACGAAAATAATGTCAACTTAATAAGATGTTCATTACTTTTGTTTTAAGTATTTACGATTTAAGTATTGCCTAGATATAGAAATAAATTACTATATTTTCATAATTTCTCTCTGAGATCCCGGGTTGCTGTAGTATGTTAGCTCAGTAGTTTGAAATACAAGAGAGTAGTATCGATGACCAGAGTTGAATGCGAGAGGTTGTCATGCTGTCTACCTTACATCATCCGTACACGGACCGACCATTTTGCGAGTCGAGTTTGGATTTTGTTCTGACCGAAGTTGCATATGCGTTTTGCACGGCGAATAGGAAAATACTGTCGTTGTAGGAATTATAGATACCCGAGTTTTTTAAAGAATATGTAGTGTCTTAGATGTCCCAAATGAAAACTAGATATACCAAAATTTAGCTTATTTTATTCTGCACTGATCAATATATAGCAAAACATTTTATAGTCGGTTGAATTATAATTTCTGGTAGAACAAAATAAAAGCGTTTTTCGGGAAATCACAATGCATTTAATTTTTGAAAGTTTGTAATATGTGAATTATAACTTCCTTTGAAATCAAATATTACAACTAGTAAATGCATATTACAAATTTAATGTTTTATCGACCCAAAACAATGTTTTATCAAGTTTTTAGTTTTGGATTTCTCGGTGGTATATCATTATAAAACTTCAAAATTGGTCTCGTTAGATAGCTCTCCACCCTTATATACAGTTAATTGTTGTTTATAAATGGTAAATCATTTAATAGAGATCCTCAGGAAAATTGGAGACGCGTTCTCACCACCGCATCTGTAATAAAACCGAACGATCACGAACGCGCACCACCAGTTCGGACGTAGTTCGATGCAACACTGGATCTAGTCACAATTAGCTTCCCAAAGCACTAACAACATATTTTCTAGCCTGCCTCCACGCTACAATATGCTACACTTGAACAACGAAATTAAGAAAGCAAACATCGCTCTAAGACGGAACCTGGCAGACACAAACATCACATTTGTTGACCTGCAATCCCACCTTTCTGCCAAGGACTTTACCCGACACGGCCTTAATCTGAGACCGTCTGGGAAACAACGCTTCGCTTCTCTCTTAGATACATACCTTACCTCACGTCCTCCACCTACACCAAATCTACAAACCACCCCTCTTGCTACCTCGTCACTTTCTCCATCTCTCCCCACTCCCATCTCTTCTCCAGCCCTTGATCCGTCTCCGCCCCTTATCTTACCTCACCCGTCCAAATCTATTTCATCGGCCCCAACCCCGACTCCATCCGGCCCCAAACACGGTAATAACTTACCGTCGAGTGTACGATCTGTTGCTCGAAGATGACAATTAAATATATATTCTCCTGAACAATCTGAATTTCAATTTCATCCGTCGAGAAAATAAAATAAATAACTTACATCATAATGTTCAGTCGCTTTCCAACAAAGTAACAGATATTGAAATTCTTATACTAGACTATTCATTTGATTTATTATGCCTAACAGAGCATTGGTTTTCTGACAATGATATGAAAAGTATTTTTATTCCAAATTATTCTTTAATTAGCTTTTACTGTCGACAAAATTTAAAAGGTAATCATCTTCACGGCGGTATCATGTATCTACGTTAGAAATGACAAATTATCCTCCCCACAGTTAGGTTACGAGAAATACTGCTTGGATGGTATTTTCGAACTCTCTGCATTTCATTTGACCGATAAAGGCATTGTAGTTTTGTGTATTTACAGACCTCCTCAATCACATCTTGAAATATTTTTTCTAAATTTCTAAATCGTATTAAAACATCTGACACAGAAATACACGAAATCTATTGTTATCTGTGGCGATTTCAACATTGATTTCCTCAGTGAATCGGATTCCGCGCACTGAATCCTAAGAATCTGTTCAATGATCTAATCAGTTCCTTCAATCTTGTTACTACGATAATCGACCCCACTCGCCTCTCTGCTTCATCTCAAACATTGCTGGACCGGATAATTGTCAATAACAGACTCATATGTACTTCACGAGTATTTAAACCGGGGCATAGCGACCACTTTGCCCAAATAGTAACTATTGAAGATAAATTAAAACCACGAAATATCCTCTACAAGATTACCAGACAGCTCAACGAAAAAAAATTAACAATTTTAAAAAACCTTTTACATCAAGATACGCAGGATAATAGTGAAAACATCAACGATAAATTCGACGTATTTTTACATATTCTTGAAGTATTAAAACTCTTGCTTTCCAATAAAACGCATGTTAAAGAAAACAATCACAATCGATGGATAACACAAGTGATTAAAATTTCTCCCCCCCCCAAAAAAAAACGTAATTTATATTTTCTTTCAAAACTCAATAACCAACCACCCGAATTTCATGATTATTTCCGTAAATATAAATCCATTCTTAGAAAAGTGATCTATACATTTAAAGTAATGGAAAATGACAGACATAATAGAATCGATTAATCATGTTACGTCGAATGAAAATGGTAGACGGGACCGGGATTCGAACCCGGGACCTTGAGCTTTACGCGCTCATNAGCTCAAGGTCCCGGGTTCGAATCCCGGTCCCGTCTACCATTTTCATTCGACGTAACATGATTAATCTGTTACCTGGCGGTGAGGTTCACCGCAATCTAGGAGATTTCTATAATAGAATCGAACAACCAGACCAAAACCATGTGGAATATTATAAAAAATTACACGTCCCCTTCAGAAAATCGTCAAGAAAACATTTCCCTACTAGACGATGACAAAATTGTATCAAATCCAAAGAACATCGCAAATTTGTTTAATTCTTATTTCTCAAAAATAGGTAAAATATCGAAATCAGTAACTCAAAACCAATGTCTACCAAATACATCCACACACGTACCGCATTCCATGTTCACTTCCGAGACTCACTCAAGTGAAGTTATGAGTGTCACCAGTTCTTTAAAAAATAAGTATTCAGCAGTGATAGATGATATACCTGAATTTATAGAAAAATCTTCCTCTCACGTTATATTAATTCCACTCACTCATCTTTTCAATAGCTCCTTGTCAAAAGTTGTGTTTCCTAAAATATTTAAAAAAGCTAAAGTGAAACCGTTAAATAAGAAAGGAAATAAACGTGGTGTTGGAAACAATCGACCCATATCACTATTGCCTACTTTCTCAAAAATTTTGGATAAACTCTTCTATAAGACATTTTTAGATTTCTTATCGCATAATAATTTTCTTTTAAACGATCAGCACTGTTTCAGGAAATCCCTTTCAACTAACAGCGCATTTTCTTTTCTAAATGATGTAACCAACTTTCTTGACCGAGGAGATAATCCACTAGGTATTTTTCTTGATTTTTCGAAAGCATTCGATGTAATGGGTCACGAAATTCTTCTCTCAAAACTGCGCCCGATAGCAAAATGGTTCTCTTTGCGAATGACACAAATCTGCTATGTAAACATGTCAATGCGCAAAAAGTTATATCTAACCTCTCGTTTTAGTTTCATTTAAATCATCCCATCGTTAATACTGATAAAACTATTCAAATCATTTCGCAATAGTGTAATGTAATCTCTTCCTCCTACATCCCTTCGCGAAACGGAACCCAAATAAAAACAGTCAAGATAACAAAATTTTTAGGGTTTCATATTCAGGACAAACTCAAATGGAGTTGCCATATTGATAACTAAGCATTCCAAACTAAGCAAATTATGCTATTCCTTCCGAATTTTAGCCAACATTGTTAGTCAACACGTTTCTCGCTGCATGTATTTTGCAAATGTATATTCTCATTTACGGTAAGGGATTATCTTTTGGGGCCAATCCATTCATAGTATTCAAACTTTTAGAGTTCAAAGAGAATAATTNCGATCTATAATTCGGATTATATGTAAATCTCACCCCCGAAATTCATGTAATCCTTTATTTAGAGAATTAAATATTATCCCTTTCCCTTGCATATACATTTATGAAGTAGTCGTGTTTGTTAAAATCCGACCTCTGCTTTAGAAGAAATATTCTAGTTCACATACACAACACTCGTAATAAAACTAATATTCATCGTCCTGGCGCGTCAACAACTCTTTGCCAAAGAGACGTTTATCATTCAGGAATAATTTGGTATAATTCCCTTCCCCAAAGTCTAAAAGATGTAAATAAATTGAATCTCTTTAAATTCGCGGTTAAAAGCTTTTCTATAATGTGAAAGAATTTATAGACTTTAATAAAAGAAATTAATGAGAGTTTCAATTTTCTAATAAATATTGTTTTCCATATGACTTCGGATGATGCGAGAATTGTAAATATCTCTTATATTCATCACATCAATGTTTTAATACTCTAGATACTGATTAAATTCCTTTTTTTTCATACATATTGATTTTGCTCCTTTTTTAAATAGTCTATTTCTAACCATTCGCAACCTTGGCACGGTTGTGTACATTATCTCTGTAGCCTCATCCTGACCCTGTTTTTGCTCCGGTTTTCCTCCGGGTAGTGGCGGATGTTTGGGCGGGAATGTCATGAATGCCTTTGTTTTATTGATCTCGAATTTTAACTGCACAAATATCTACTATTTATTTTGAATAATAAATGAATGGAGTAGTATTTATTAAATAATTTCTTTCATGTATATTAAATCCGCCACTGTCCATGGACTCTTGATCGGAATTGATGGGATGGTTCCTAGCTTGTTCCCGGAGAGTAACATAGTTTTTTGCACTCCACGTGGTCATACGCTGCTTTTTTTTTACAATAAAATTTGTTTCTTATTTATTTATTTAGCATGTTGGTACTCTCCACCCTCTTCCGGGTTTTACGTGTTCTTCTGAAATAATTGAAGTCAATTATATAATACAAACAGTAGCAGAAAAGGAGAAATCTAAGTGAATAGTGCCCTAAGTATAAGAAATCTAAGTGAATAGTGCTATATAATCTATCCTACAATCAATTGAATTTTCCATTATTTTGTCTTTGAATATTAATTGTTTGCCAAGTTTCGATCTAACATTAGTAAAATAATGTTGTAGTAATTACGTGTTCTATATACAAATATATTCTCTATAGATCTAACATTTTTATTGGTCTTAAAAAACATGTGCATTAATATGACATATTTGCCCTACATTTTGACTTCTTTTCGTGTTAACAGCAGGTGTTTGACAATAGAATTAACAACTTAGCAACATGACCTGCAAAAAATAATCGTAAATAATGTTATATTTAACACAATAAAAACAAGGAAGAATAAACATTATTACAAAATGTAGTTGTACTCACTTGATATATTATGGAGAAAGTATCAGAAAAATATAATTAATAACCGTAACATCCCATCTCCTGTAAAGAGCACGTATTTTGGCATGTTTCGAATAATACTACACGCTTTGTTTACACGAGATTACACTCTGTAAGGATGTACGAGTATACTAGAATGGGCCTTAAAAATTGAATTTGATAATTGTTGTGATTCCCCGCTCAGATCACTTTAGAGTGTTAAAAAATGAAGCGCGCAAAATTTCAGTCAATTTGGACGCATTTTTTAGAATAAACAGTTAAAATGACTTATAAAAATTTCATTCTACAATCTAAACATGTACAAGAGCAAACATAAATCCAATCCTTTTTATTCTAAAGATAATCAAAGAGTATGCGAAACATTTTATACAATTCAATCTATGTTGAAAGCAACTTTTATTTGACTCTTTTACACCGAAATATTGTGCTTTCCTTGGTGTAAAATATTTGCATTGTAGTGATAATATCTCGCGTCTCTTTACCCCACAATTAAAGAAAATGTTGAAATGGTCGACCACATCTAATGACATGTCGTAACATTGCGACACATCATCTTACCGGTACGCGCATCAATTTTGTCTATACAGTAGCGTCTGACCAAGGATACACTGACGTTATGGTAGTGGCGCAATCGTAATGGTGCACCAACGAAAAATAACATTTTTTTAATTTCAGGAGTGTCTGGTCTAATTTAATTGACGAGTGTCTGCTCTAATTGAATTGACGAGAGTCTGGTCTAAATGAATTGACGAGAGTCTGGTCTAAATGAATTGACGAGTGTCTGCTCTAATTGAATTGACGAGAGTCTGGTTTAATTGAATTGATGAGTGACAGGTCTAATTGAATTGACGAGTGTCTTGTGTTATGTAATTGAGGAGGTGACTTGTCTAATTTAATTGAGGTGACTAGTCAAGAAAATTTGACTTCATTGTCATTTATTTTTTATTTGAAAAAATCTTTAATCCCCTTCAAACATATAAGGTTGTATTTGGAATGCAAACGTTTGAAACTACTTACTAATCCTCCATCAAATGATAAATAATTCCATGGTTTCAATTAGCCACTAGCTCGTTGTTGCCGGGTGTATCACTCCACTGACTGGTATCACTTACATTTCGTTCAGTTGTTTACGGACAACGGGTTATCCGATCAATAACTCTCTATGAATTATTTGTCGTAGTGAAATTACTGTGTGTTGCATATTACGGTGTAACATCTGGACCAGTGCAGTTTATAGATTTTTGAAATATTAACATTTTCAAGCATTTTGCTAGCCGGAAATTCCTAAGGAGATTAAGGGTCGGGCCAGTCGCCGCCAAATAAGGAAAAGCTACTAAGACTTCCCGTTCATTGTGTAGAGGCTGAACAGTTCCCACTTACTTCTGAAAATTGAGTAGGAACGCCCTCAGAAGAATGTGGCCGAAGCGCGTGGCAAGTGAATGGAATATTTCTAGCGATTGCCAAAAATAATGGTCAGCCCAAAAAGGACGCTGGCAGATCGGAAAGGACGCAGTATTCTCAGAAGCTGAGGGGTGACCAAGATGACTCAGTGCGTTAGCGAGGGCGTGATCACGTGACCTCCGCTTCGGTATATATTGGGAGGATTGAAGATCCTAAGTGACTTTCAGACTAGAGACTCTGCGGAGGGTGTGGAAGTACCCAGGTTATTGGAGATATGACTTGGTTAGTTTTGGTCGTCAGACCACTGAGAATTGCTGCGGTAATTCTATTACATTGCTATTAGGCGCGAATGACGTAACTTGGAACAGTTAGTTATTTCGGGATAGTATCTTGTAAATTTTTTGAGATCCGGATAATCTGGGTAGATTTCCGAGTGAATTGATAACACCAGTATTTATATCTGTGTGTAATTGTTGCTTTCAGATAGCAATAACTCTGTAATAACAAATTCAAACTTGTATTTATGATTTGAGAGTTTGTCTACATTTGTAAATATTCAGATCTCTATTTAATTTGAATTAAATATTTTATTGTTATTACACGTGTGTTTGATTGCTTGGGGAAACCAAGCTGGTGGCAGCGAACTCTACCATAAAGGTTGTGGTTTATGGTTGAATCCCGCTTCTACCCAAAAAATACGCACATCGCATCTGGGCTTGCGGTGTGTCGTAACATACGGGTATTAGTAGTCGTATCGTACAGAAGGCAGAGGAGTCTCTGGTAGAATTGGTATTGTTAAATTGGGACTCAAATTACCTCTTCGCCGTGTGGGGCAATCATTATTGGTCTGTATCAATAGCGATCGAAGAAATAATATTCGTAGACGAATCACATGATTCACGCTAGCAGTGATTCGGGTTACGAGCTTACTAGCGCTCCACGTAAGTCAAATAACTGAGAAGTGTAATTGTATTTTTTATTCTAATTGTTTTATTACACAATATTTTGAATTATAATAAAGAAAATTTTGTACCTATCAGTTAATAGCGATATAAACTCGCTTGACTTGTTTAGATACACAAGAGCAAATAAAAGTGTGACTGCCAAACGTAACAGTTTCGTGTTTCAGATGTCACAGCTCTGAAAAGGTAAAATATAATTATGAAGTGTTCGGTAACATATAGACCAAAGTGATGTTAAAATTTTTACGGGTAATTAACCACGAGATTAACCAAACCTGTGGCATATTTGTGAAAGAGAAATCAATCTATTTTTGAAATAAGAATTTTCCCCATAAGATGTAATGCCATGAATAATTATCACAATCATTTCGTTCAAATGGACAGCGAAGTTAAATTCAAAATAAATTCCATTAATTCTTTTTATGCCAATTTAAGCCATTTTATTAGTGATTTAATGTTATTTACGCTATATTGAGAGAACAGGCTTGGATCTCACACCCGTACTGTTTTCTCAGTGTAGAACTTTTTTAAAAGGAAACAGAGCGTGCCAACCTTTTCGTTGTAGATCTCGAGGAAGGACGCCTTGAGGATGAAGTGACACTCTGTTTTCTGCTTGATCAGTTCAAAGAGATGCACGAAGGCGCGAACCACGAGCCCGTGTTGTTCGGCATCCGGTGGCGCAGGTCCGCGTTCGAACTGCAACAGGGAAACAATATTGTAGTGCATTGATATCAACTTCGTATCCCAATCATTACGCATGGCTCTCCCACCTCCACAGACTGATGACGGGAAATCCTACCGTGGCAGATCCTCCGCTCTCACTGCTGACGGGATTTACCGACAACGGTCTCGGTGTCGTTAGGGACTATTTTCGATATGCCGTTTGTCGACAGAGTTTCGGATGTGTGGAACTCCTTAATTATTTTTATCTTGACACGAAATAACGGAGATGTTCACTGAGGTAAAGAAAGTGGGAATCGTCATCAAGAAATGAAGGGATGAAACGAAATCTTGGTAAAAAATATCTCTATTGCGTGGGAAATGTTCAAACGGGAAAATTGTCGGCCATGTTGACAAAAGTGAATTTATGAAAATAATCTTCAACAGAGAAAATCTATCCATGAATCTAGTTATCACCAGGTCAGCGCGTTAGCCGATACACTGCCATGACCACTTAAAGAAGGAGTATTTTTCATTTTTATATGTTACAATATATACAAGCTAATTTCTATTCAACATTAAATACCAATGTAAAATCATCTCCCTCTACCAATTAGAATTGAAATCGACAACAAATTTTATATTGTTCGCATCAACTTAAGCTAGAAAAATCTTAATCTATTATTGAGATAGAAACTCCGGTGGACTAATAGAAAAACCAAGTACATCATGACAAATCTTCCAGAACAAATTAATCGCCGATCACCACTTAACCTGTGAATGTTTTTTCCCAGAGTGTATTACCAAGATTCGTGATACATTTTACCAGAATATATTTATCAGATTGCAACGTCATCCTAACATAACCTTCAGTCTTTTGAAGTTCACAATTAAAAATCTTTGTGTACTCAGTTTCGCTTCCTAGTCATTTAGATCCTTTCCCCGTTTCCTGAAGGAACTAAATACTTATTTTAAATTGGGATTCTAAGTAAGTCAGTCAAAATGTATGGAGGCAAGTCCCATGACTCTATTGAAGAAGAAATTGGGGCCAGTATATCGACGCCCTATATTCATTCTACAGTTAAACGCCGAGTTTTTGTGAATGCTCTAAAGTAATCGGTCAATTAATGATTCCAGTGAACAGAATGATATATTTAGGAAATGACATAAAATTTTCTTTTTCGTTGGTTTATGAAATTGTTGTAAATATTACTTTTAACTTTATTAAGGACTTTTTCTGTTCGGTTGAATGATATTTTTTTTGAACGAATAAGTCAACGAGTAATAATACGTGTTCCGAAATTAAATGGACATGAAATTCCATCTGACATTCATCATTCGTGAATTCACTTCGGAGTGAAATATAATGTAATACAAATAAACGTTGAAAAATTACGCGCATATTATCCATTATTATTATCAACAGGTTCTTATCAGTACATTTATATTCGAAAACATGATGCAACATGATGAAAGACTTCTTCGACCCTGGGTTCCCCATTGGCCAGTGGCTGTCAATTTTGGAATAACCTTAAATTTACATTTTCTTTTTAATTAATTCACGTATTTATTACATTTTTGTCGGTGTTAAACTTCATTTTCTTACTTAATTTTTATTCTGGGTACGAATTATACTCCCTATTTATCGTTGATGAGTCAGGTGAATAAGCATAACCGATGATTCGATGTTGATCGATGATTGTGAGATATGTAGGTTACAACGCGAAGATGTTGCAATAAATACGTCACAGCTCCTTAGATAGCATTATTATTTTATAAAGCATTGGGTCATCTTTTTATGTGGGTGGAACAAATAGTTGGTGGATTTTTTTTGTGGGGCTTTAAGGGCTCGTCAACAGCAAGGTCATTAGAGCCCATGCAGATGGGAAAAAATGCAGTTTAGCACCATACAGAAGAGCCGTAGTGACTCTTCCCCGTGTGTGGGAGTCGACCATATCCACTAAAAAACCTTCCTGAATTCAACAAATATCTAAATACAAAGATGAAAGAAAAGAAAACAGATGCCCAATACATTATATCATAAAACAGAAAAAAAATTCTAAAAATTATATTTTCTGATAACAGAAACGAAGGATGCAAGGAAAGAAGACAGGAAAGAGGAAAAAGGAATGCACATTTAAACCCTCCCGAGAACTTGTGGGAGGAGCCCCGATCTACTCATAAAATTCAATAGTTTATTAACATTAACCGTTTTATTAACCTCACCGAGAATTGTTGGTAAATCTGCAGCCTGATAGTTGGTGGAGTTAAGATGCGAAGGTACTGGAGAAATTTGGGTTATTATTTATAATGTCTATTTAACGTTTCTGAATTATTCCAATATAAGAAAATAAAGAAATCGAAGATTTGACTTACCAGGCCTGGTGGACCCGTAAGCGTGTGGGTCTTTCCGCTGCCCGTTTGTCCGTAACAGAAACAAGTACAGCTGAAGCCATCAACAGCCATGGCCAGAAGACGCTTTACTCCACTGTACTGGAGGACGTCCTCCTGGGTGGCACCAGGTTCGAATACGACGTTGTAAGAAAATACCCGGGGTCGTTGCCCGGGCTCCGTCGGATCCAACTGTAAATACACACATAGATACGTATTTATACACTTTCATGATTTAATATGAATTCGATAAGCAGCTCCTCCATGACTTCAATTTAGTAACGCGATAAAACAAGTATGTTACTAAACAAGTTGGTGAGCTGGGGGCTAGGTTTTATAATTTTTTAATTATACTATTTTGGTGAATTTAACTATTTTTTATTATCATTGAAATAATTTCTAACGTACGTATTCTGTAATAAAAAATATGAATCCAAAAGTTTTTAGAGGTGTGGTTCCAAATGTGGTAGTATAGTCACATAACCAAACCTCCCCATTATACCAGTCTTCCTGATATTTTTAATGCTAAATGGGGAGTGTTTGGGCTATGTACACTTTAATTTAAGTAGATAATTAGGATAAAAATATGTATTAACACCGAAGCAGCGCGGGAGAGTCGTAATACTCATCTGATTTTGGGCTCGACAGTCCTTCTTTTTCGAAACAGATCAGGCGGTATTACCCTGCACTTAGGACTATTTTTCACCCGATTGTCACAACACTAAATTTTTTAAATGGTTCAATTCTTAGATTATTAGAAAGAGCAAGACGATAGATGGTATGACTTATAATTTAATCAAGATCACATATTTTGTTAAAACAACTTCTGAATATAAACTTGAAAATAATAATTTATTGGGATACGTATAATAAATAATATCAAATAGTTTATTCTGATTAACTGTAATATAAAATTTATTTAACCAGTATCACAAAGCGTCATCAGAGTTGCTCTTTAAACAAATAAAAGAAACAGTGTCATACTGTAAAAATCTTAACATACTTTTATCATTAATGAATTAAAAATTCCATGTAGTCTTCATTAGATTCACTGTTTTCATCTTCCCCGGGTAAACAAAACCACTTTTGTGTTTCGGAATCTTCGAAATGTGTTAGAACCTTCGAGATATTTCTTTCCCTATGCAAAACCAAAAGGTGCGTCTACTCACAACCGCGCGATTAGTCATTCTGAGTGACACATGATGGTGTTACGTAACAGGGCCCGTTTTAAGTTAACCATTTAGCCCATTTATTTGTTACTTGAAAATTCCTACTTGTCATTCGAATGCCATTTGTTGATTACTTACTTTTATTACTTTATAATCAATACATCTTTTATCAACATAATTTTTCGAAATCGGTAATTCTAAAGGAGAAAAAATCCCACGTGTTTTGTGGTTTGAAAATTTTTTAAAAAATAAATAAAAAACCTAAATAAATTTATTACCTCTTTATATAACATTTTATGGTTAATTTTTTTCATTTTTTCTATGTAATCGGTGAATTTTTGACCCAACCCCAGACCCCCAAACCACCGTGCCGCTCTTCGGGTCTTCGCCTCGGCATGGCTCGAATCCCGGGTAACGCCCAGGCATCTATTAAATGTTGCGTTACTATTCGCAACCCAATGCTTTCTTACAGCGTGAACACGGGGTAATTTCCTGTATATATCGTGGTGTGGTGTGTCGAGAATCAATAGAATTGTGATTGTCAAGATCTACGCGTGAACTCAATTTTCGTTTTATGCTGAGAGCTTTAAACACTCTAAAATTGTGTCACACAGTTAGACGCTTACCATTTTATTATATTGCATCGAAATACAGAGAAATCTGTACGTAACATATTAAGTTAAAATTAGACCTAGCTTCTACAATTTAAGTAAATATACTTTATTGTCAAAAGGACAGTTGCAAACTGCGCATGACCACGTGGGAGACAATAAACTCCGGAAACAAGCTAGGGACCATCCGATCACTTCTGCTCAAGGGCCCAAGGACAGTGGCGGATTTAATACTTATAAAAGAAGTTATTTAATTAATATGTCTTATTATCCATTTATTATTTCAAAATAAACTGTAGATTTTTGTGCAGTAAAAATTCGAGGTCAGAAATAACAAACTTATTAAATGACATTCCTGCATACGGAATCCGCGCTTACGGAAACCGAAGAAAAACCCGGGCCAGGATGGGACTACAGAGATAACGTACACGACAGTGCCAAGGTTGCACAGTGAGTGAAGCATGCCACGCTGTGTTTTCTTGATGTTCATGACTAATGAGTTTCTATGTGTGCATTTATGGCCGTTATTCTGATCAATGAATCAATTCTAAAGCCAAATAGTTTAATCAATATGCTATCAACTTGTGGGCTTTACGATGGAAATGCCATTAACGTCTTCTCTTTAGGACGTTAAAATAATTTCGTGCCCTTTCGAGGGGATGATTTCCTCTTAAAGGGCGGATTTTCATTCCCCGAAGATAAGATGCATCGTTAATTATTCCTCTATTACCTTGCAACTGTAAGTTCGCTTTATTTACAGACTAATTGATCTGTCTTTTCTCTAACGAGAGACCTGATAAATTTTTCCAATCTTATTATTAACTTTCTCGTAGATGTTCTTTGCCTGCTCCCGCACAAGTGGTTGATATGAAGTAAAGAATAACTAAGGGAGAATTTGCATTTTATCCCGAGGGTGTGTTAGTATGTTGTATTTTTTACGATATGTAACGTAAAACTACCTTACAATGAAAAATGTTAAAAATGAATTAAAAAATTAAGGTTAGTGTCATTTACTATCGAATGTGTGTGAGGAGATTATAATTGAAATAAAAAACTACATTAATCGTCTCAGTTACTAAAATAAATGTTGAACAAAGAGACTGAAAACAATTTTTTTCCGAAAAATACATCTGAAAATTATGCTGTGTTTCAAATGAGACAAAACAATCTACATAATTTAATTGTACTGTCAACATATATGTCGCGTTGTATGTTACAATGTCTTATTCCACTTCGACGGATCAACTCCTTTGTGAAGTCATTTTATTTATTTTTTTAATTCTGTACATCAAAACTCAAATTTAATTTCAAAATTTTGAATCTGAAAATCATGTTTGATAACTATTGTGTGATTCAATTAATTAACTATCTGTTGTACTGCTCTTGTACTCCCGAGTAAGAAACAGTTTCAACAGTCAGTTTTTCTATTCCAAAACATTATTTTACCGAAGTGTTTCGTTTCTAGTAATAAAACCAAACGCTGGGAAAATTTGATTCCGTCTTTCGGAATAGTGTTCCGTAATGGTCGATTGCCCCGGGTCCCTTTTGATCTTAAGTCCAGTTATGAATACCTACTCATTCTCATACTCATGAATACTACCTACTCATTCTCAACTTTTTCCCATCTCAATAGAAATGGAGCCTAGGTGAAGATTCCCTGAAACACTTAAAGATGTTTTTTTCTAAATAACGGAGTAAAACATTTAGCGGAAAAATATTTCATAAATTAACCAAATATTTATCAACCAACACATCAATCAGAGGAATCTCGTAACGAACGAAATGCAATAATGGATATTTTTCTGCCTATGTAATAATGTGGATAAAATGTTTCAATTCCATTACACGCATTGCGTTCCACACATAAGTTTTATTTAATAAATGGGAGCAAAATATTCAAAATTCAGAAAAAATGAAAAAAATAGACATATAAAAATTACACGTAGCTGTGTATTTTTACCCTACGTAAATTCCGTGTAAATATTTCCACGAATTTATCGGAAAATTGCCAAAAGGAGTGGATGAAAACTGAACTTTATTGCCTATAAAATAATGATTAATTTATTTTTTCAATATTATTTACTTTGAGTGTATACGTTACGATTATGACGGTCGATATATTTATTTATGCATTTGCGATTGTATTAGGAAATGAAGTTTAATTTCTGTTTTCAGTTATTTCATTATGATGCGCACTTTTTAGTTCGTGTACCGTATTTTTAAATGCATTTTCGGAAATTGACTGCGCCTTAATTATTCACTTTTAAATTATGTAATTGAAACTGACGTATAAAAATAAATATAATAGAAAATTAAAATTGTTAAGTAATACAACGTTATTATATTCCGCGAACCCGTAGAGCATGAATGATAAAATTTCCCGAGATACTAATGTGATCACTCACTTAATTGTCAAATCTCATCAACAGGGATTCCAATATTTTCCTCTTGACATAACGCGCGAGGCATTGCGTCGCCCGTTTCATCACTGACAGATTTCTGCCGAAAAAAATTCATTAACGAGTGACACACTCGATCGATTCAGTGATGAACCGGGGCGGGGGACGACGACGAGGACGACGGTCTGTGTGTCCGCATGTGACGTGGCGTTGCCCAGTCGAATCCAAAATCGACCGCGAGGGCACGCGACGTCCAAGGACGTTGCTGCGTCGCGCGCGTCGTTCGATAGCAAGCCGACGTCGGAGATCCACGCTCACGAGATCTCCGCTGGGCGCTTCACAGGCATCATCGGGATTTATCACCTCTGCCGTCTCGTCATTCAAATAAATAAACATTTAACGGAAGATGGGGGGAAAATCTTTATTATATAGTAAAACCTCTTTAGTTCGGTGTTACATAATTCGGCATCTTCGACAATGACAGTTATTTTAAAACTGGCTGTTTTTAATCAATTTTCGTGTATTATCCTTGACATTTCAGTCCTTACATTGCCCCGAAATTCGTGACATTACCTCCAGTATTATGAATAAATAAATAAATAAATAAATAAATTTATTGTCAAATAAGCAGTACAAACTGCGTATGACCACGTGGAGCACAATAAAATAATTTACTCTCCGGAAGCAAGCAAGGGACCATCCTATCAATTCCAGCCTGTCCTAAGACAGAGGCAGATTCAAAAATTTCAGCAAAAATTCCTAGATAAGATAAAAAGTTAGCTACGAGTTACAATGTTTACAAATCATAAGAATTGAAATTACACTAAATTCACGATTTATTGTTACAATAAACACGCCCCTAGACAAAGCCTAGAGAACCTGTATAAGAAATCCGCCTCTACCCGAAGGAAAAACGGAGAAAAACCCGGGCCAGGATGGGGCTACAGAATTAATGTACACAACCGTGCCAAAGTTGAGTACACATAAAACTAAATTAATATGAATCATAGGACACAACAATCATTCAAGAAAATAGTTTTTAAAATTGTTATTTTAAAAGTACTACAGCAATGGCGTGATAAAGTACAAGACGGATTTAACTTTTATTAAAATCAAAAAAATCTTTCACATTGTAGAAGCACAGGTGCAGGAGATAGTTTTTAACCGTGGATTTTGAAGCGATTCAATATAAATAGCCGTATTTACGACAGAAAAAAGATGTTAAATGGATGTTAGTATTTAATTTACGACAAGCTCCTTTTGAAAAAAGTTATCTATATTAAGTTTTTTGCCTTTAAATAAATGATTAGAATACAAAATAAATGTAGTAATAATATATGTAATTCTGATTCATTTATGTCGTTTTCAGAAAGAAACCTCTTCTAAGTGGGAAAATCACTACAAGGCATGCCTCGGGTTTTGAGCGTGCAAGATTAAAGAGAGGGTTGAATTTTATACGTAAAACCTTCAGCACTGGAAAGCAAATGAAAAAAAAAATGTGCTAGGAGGAAATACTGAAACCAAAAGAAAACGATATGTAAGGGCTTTTTGTGTGCTTTGGTACTGAAATATCTGTTGGATTATTTAAAAAAAGTACGAATTGCATTAAATTTTCTTTGTGTATATTTACGATGAACATAATTACCTTCTGCCTTTCTTCATTTTCCTGTTTCTACACATGTTCATGTTGTTTATTTTGTTTCTTATACGTGGTTTGATTCACAATTGTTTTGACAACTGAATCTTACGCACAATTTCAACAGGGATTAAAGAACGATTATTTACGCGCAAAATTCAAACCCTGACGTGAAAGTATGGGAACTCTACTACTAATATATGAAATTAAAATAATTTTGTCGTTTAGATACCTAAGAATATTAAAACGTAATTGTTTATAGATTTCGAAATGGTTTTTAGATTTTTCATGCGAAGAAGAAAAATGCACTGATTTATGGAGTTGGTTTCATGATTCATGGAGGCAATGTTTCTCAAGTTTTTTATGAAAAGTATTTGTTCTTTAAGGCAACTGCTGTGGCAGGTACTCAGCAAAGTCTGTGTTAGTGTTCGCCAATAATGCCACGCGTTTTCATACAATGTGTGAAATTGTCTTTAAGTAACTGTAAGCACTTAAAAAATTCTTACCCGGCTCCAGTGAGCGGAAATGGTTTTTTTTCGTGCTATAGCTCTATGCTTTACAGATGTAAAAGATAGAGAAAGAAAGGCAGTAAAATTAAGAATGAATTGAAAATGTAATTTTTTTTGCAAAGCAACAATAATACTTTATTGTAAAAAAAGTCCTCATATATATATATATNATATATATATATATATATATATATATATATATATATATATATATATATATATATATATATATATATATATATATATATATATATATCCATTAACCTTTCCGCGACGGGTAATGATGCGAATAATTATCAAAATGAATATGCTGATAAATCAATTTAATATCGACCAATCGTGAGGAACTGAGAATGGGAAATAACACAGTAGTTTAATTAGTCGTTAATGTGTCAAATGTGAGAGACGAGTTAATGGTGTATTTGTGTCTAGTGTGTTGTGCGAGTCGTTCCAACGAAGGAACCTTACAGATGGTTAGATTAGCAATGTTCTATCTTGTTGTAACAATTTCAGACGAAACTCATCACAAGACGAAATCCTCATCAACACTTTAAATTAGCCAGACTTCGTTATATTATAAAAGTAAAGGCCATCCTGACGAAACTTTTGGACGTCAAGTTTTCTTTGTCTAGGGTTTCGTGTTATAGTAATATGAGGGCATGTACAAAAAGTTATCTGTTTAAAGAATTAAAATTTTGTGCGCTTGTTTTGGACGCTAGTGGACATGGGAGTCCTAGGACAAGTGGACTGACATTTGCTTACAACGCAATTTAGGGTTTTAAGGTTTCGTGTAGGCGAGGTTCTGCTTTGTTGTCTTACCCCCATACATTGCATGTCACATCGACCAGTCCAAAACAAGCCGGAGATGGCTTTACATTAGTTATACGCTATTTGGTACCGTTCTTTTACGTAACAAATACTCTCCTCTAACCAGAAGTATTACTTATCTCCAACAAGTATAATTTCGCATTAACGTATTGAGAAACCCATAAAGAGCTTTGATTGTTTACGATAGAGGACGTCTGATCTGACTCACTTTATGAATTTCAAATAACACTTTTTTCTGTACAGCAAACATTATTAGTGAATAAAAAGATAAGATTAGAGAATAAAAAATTGAAATTTTGTTCTCATGATAAACTTTGTTTCGTGGGTCACACTTATGTAAATAAAAAGAATATAATAGTATCTAAAATGTAAATAAATATTATGCGTCATTTCTTGTATATCATTTTAGTAACATCATGTGATCAGACGTCAAGCTCCTTCTTTGTGGTACCATGTAAGAGTTTTACACACTCAAACTATAAAAATAGAAGAAAATATTGGTTCTTTTTTGGTAAAAGACCTTGAGTCAAAAATAAGCACAGTCACAATTTTCTTTATATTTGGCACACTATACCAATTTATACATAGGAAATAACTCCGAGTTGACCTCATAAGATAGCTTTCGATTATCGTATTCGACCCAAAACGAAGTACTTCGTAAGGGAGTCGCCTCATATGAGGAGCATAGTCTTTAGGAGACCACCTCAGTGGTCTTTGGGTCTCGCAAGTTGAATGTTAATGGAGGACGGGCCCGGGTGGCGAACGGGATGGCGCAGTTGGCCATTTTCATTCAACATAACATAATTAATCTGTTACCTGGTGGCGAGGTTCACCGCAATTTAAGAGATTTCTATGTGAAACATCAATAACCTTTCACTAACGGAGAAGACGATCCTGTATTGATTGACTTGAACTACTTATACGACCAATTAGAATAAATACTGCAGAATCATGTCAGAAATATCACCAGATTGTTTATGAAGACGTGAACTAAATGGCAGTATTATACATTTCATTTATTTGAATTGGACTACGATAATTTCTAAAAATAATGAGACCTGAAAATAATAAAAAAAATTGTGGTATTTACTCAATTTTTGACACACTTTAAATGTTAGAGAATATTGGGGTTTATATTTCATTCATGTCATTGATAGTTTTTAAATAAGGTACCGTGAGCAATTAACGCCCACCTAATTCAAATCAATTTTTTTGTAAACACTGTTTAAATGAAAAACACAGATTTAACGTAACTTTATGAATTGAAAAATACTATTTTTGACGTGTGATTACTTACAATTTCTTTGACAGTAACACCTTTTTTAAACCTTGTCTATGGCGTCCTAAGAAATACTATGTTTATTACCGCCTGTTCGATCAATAAGCAGATGTACGCAATAATACATTCATAAGGATTATAAACATTATAAAACATAGAAGTCTCATAAAACTTTCTTTCTTAACATACAAAACGAATTTAAGAAATCAAAATTCAAAGTATAAGAAACAGGACTCCTTAATACACGTAACGTAACTTTTAACTTGAGAAACGTGAGCTCATATGACTACGTTTGTTTGAGAGAGGTGTATAGTGACTCTTGCACTCATTTTTTTTCATTTTTTTTAAGTCAAGAGACATCATATGACATATCTTATATTACTAACTTTTTCATTATGTAACTACCTATATCAATTTTTCAAACCTTCCTTCACTTCCCACAGTAGTGTTCTATATTTATTGAAAACCTCATAATTCGCCTACGGTGAGAAGTCTCCGTTATCAGTTCTTTAGATATTATTTGTACATAATATTGCCTCCGTTCTACTCCATATAACTCACATTACCAAATTACGTGACCCAGTGCTACATCCCATTGTAAGCAAATATGTTCCTCCAACTCCCGTTTTGAACCTCTTTAGAAACCATGGTCCAAAAGTATTTCTGTCATTGGATACCCTGTCAGGGACTATCTCCTTTTTGTATATGTAAATGTCACATCCGGCATACATTTATATGCCAGCCTTCCTTTGTCACTACGATTGTGTATAATTATGTAGCCCCATCCTGTCCCGGGGTTTTCTCCAGTTTTCCTTCGTGTAGAGACGGATTCTTTATACAGACTTTCTAAGCCCGGTGTCCACTGAAATTAATAATATCGACGTTATTTTAATAGTTACGATGTATGAACAATGTTTTCCGAATAACCTGTAGTGTGATAATAATACGTACTTGTGAAATAACATTTTTGGTGTTATTGTGTTAATATTACAACACGTATCCATCCGCGCCTTTCGTTCCTTGATCGGAATTGATGGGATGGTCCCTTGCTTGCTTCCAGAGAGTAAATTAGGTCATTGTCCTCCACGTGGTTATAAATTTATTGTCTAAAATTTTCTTCATCCATCCCTTTTCTTTAAATCGTTTTGCCACGCCTTTGTCGTTTCTTCTCCGTTCTCATTGCACTTCTCAAAAGCCCACTCACCACAATCTGTCCGTTTCCCGGGAACTGCACGACGGCGTCGTCGCCCATCCGCGTCTCTCGCGCGTTGAGCGGCCGCACGCGCACCGCCACGTTGATGTTGTCTTCGGGAGGAGGCGGTCGCCCTTCGGCCGCCGCGGCCGCCTCCGCCGCCGCGCGCGCCGCCCACGCACCCGTGCTGGCACCCACGCTGTCGTTCAGGCTGGATCTACGGCACAGGCACCGCTTTATTTATACTCGCATCGGCGATGGTTCCAACCAACGAAAGCAATTTTAGAGATAATCACCGGAAATGGCAATTTTTGGGGAGAATCGGGAAGGCAGAGACGAAACTATGTTTTTGTGATCGAGAGGATGACGACGAAGAACACATTTTACTGAATTGCAGTTTGTACGACGAGGAAAGGAGGGAGTACTTTATTGGGTTGATGAGGCATGGTAAAGCAACAAGATCAGAAACGGAGTTGATATCCGCCAAACAGTTATATACTCACTTTAAGGAACTAAACACTAAAATGTGTACGTTATAATATGAGATATAATAAAGGGTGATACGTAACCAAACATGAAAGCTCTCCATGGTGGGGACACGTGTAGCAAAGACGACGACATAAAGAAGGAGAGGAAAATGCACATGGAGTCGTTTGAAATATGGATTTAAAAAAATGTTCAAGTAATGTTGGAGGTTTTGTGTATAGAATGTTTGTGTAATATAGTTGGTGATTACCAAAAAGTACGAAAGTGAATTATTTGGGATGTCTGTAACATGGAAATATGGAGAAGTAATCGATGAAACTGTTTGAAATTTCAAAGGACTCTTCTTAATAGTTATTGTGGCTAGAACACAAATATAATATGGTAAATTGTGATGAATTGCAAGACATCACTATTAAAATTGACTGCTAATCAGTAGATGCGAATCTTCATTCGCGTGACTGTTAACTATGAAGCTTAATAATGTGTCCGCCTGTGTTCAGTTGCGTTACTGGACGTATAATCTAAGTGACCGAATCGCAGAGGCAAAACGATTTAAAAGTTTTCAGGTATATAACCTAAAAGTGAAACGAAAGCAAAGGAATTCAGAGGTCTTAACTGTCAGCTTTTTCCGTTTCTATGTAAAATATATTTTTCTTCTGTCTGGATTTTAAAATAATTCGTAATTATGCTAACAAACTATGCGTATTTTGTATGTTTTCTTCGTGGTATTTAAACTTTGAAAAAGAAAGTCGCATATATTACTGAAACTTGGTCTATATGAAAATTCAAGTAGCCTGAGTTAACAAGCAAAATAGTTTCCTTGAGATCACAATTATTTTCAAGTAATGTACGATTGAAATTCTCCTTTTTGAAGGTGAGTGTCAAGAACTGAGTGTACTACATGTTCAGGGAAATAAATATGTTTGCACTTCTAATGGTTCTGCGATGATAGAATTTGGTATGCAATTAGTAAACACATATATTTATTTACTCCGATGGTTAAATAATTGTATTTATAAAACTTGAGGTTTTATTCGTTACTAACTTCATACATTTATGTAAAAAAAATATGGACCCTCTTTACGCTTTAAAATATGTTGGCAAAGCTGAAACTTAATATAACTTGGAAGAAATATCAACTACCCATTTCTTAATATATTCAACAAATTTCGATTGTTTTTTCAAATTCAAACTGTATTTAAAGACATAAAACTTCTGTATGTTGTACAAAGCTAAAACTCCATCTGAACCAAAAAGTGCTTCTTTGTGTATAATTAGGTACTGCATGATACACACCACAAATGCATTAATGTTTTTCAAAATACTGTAATAACGAAGACAGTTGGAAAAAATTATGTACTTTATTGATGAAGCTGCTTCAGCATACAAGAACAGAAAAATAATTTGGCCATCTTGTGAATCACAAAACAGATTTTGAGATTTAAGCAGAGTGGCATTTCTTTGCCACCGGTCATGGTAAAATTCCGTATGATGGTGCAGGTAGTACAATAAAGCACCTCGCAGCCAAAACGCCAGATGACCATTACATTCTAACAACAAATGATTCGTCTTAATTTGTCGAAAAAAATATTCCTGGAATAAAGTATATGTTTATCACTCGGGTACAAGTATTAAAAACTGAACTAGAGGTACAATTTACGTTTCACCAACTTCATGACAACTCCACGCACGAGGGAAAATCAGTTTTTTCTGGTAGTCTCAAGTTTTCAAAGAGTTTGGGTCAACATTTTTATCAAACACTTGTCTTCCACACTGTATGAACAAGACTGATCCAGAACAACCGGATATTTTTACCTCCCATCAACTCGAGTGGAAGAACATAATGTTTCGCTGAGTCACGTGGGAATCGGATGAAATGAAGCGGAAGTTTCCCTGAAGGCATCATGCCACAAGAATCGCATTAATTTCACCACGATTCCAAAAAGGGACATCATAAATTTCTTCAACTCAAGGATACTGAGAGTATGACGTAAGGAGTGATTGGCTGTTGAAGGGAATAAGCTCCAACTTATGATGTCCACTGTTAAGTCATGGAGCAGTTTCTATAGGTCAGATAAGCATGGGGAGGCTTCACTGACCCGTCTACACATAAATCATGCGCCTCTCAGCGGTATCTATTGCAACTTGATCCCCCCCTATTATGTGACGTTTGTAGTTCTTCTTCCACAGTTCGTCACCTACCAACTGACTTCATAAAATACACTACAATACAGACGAAAATCAAATTACTGCATTGTGTATGTAATTGCATTCGAGAACATAGGGGCTTCGAGATCTGAATGTGCAAAAGGTATCATTTCTTTATCGAAAAACATTCAATAAATTGTGATTCTAAAAACTACCCCCCTGATTGGAGAGCTTATAGCACGCAAACCATTGCAACAATTTGAAAATTGTTTTCCATTTTTTTTGGTGGAGAAATATTTTTTTCATGTAGATACCTTTCTGGAAAATCTGACCGCTGTACGAAAACACATCAAAAACAGCTAACATGGGGTTTAGGGGTGGTTTTTAGGGATGGGTGGTTCCGAAAAAATTGTAACAGGGTTGTGAGTGTGAGCAATACCACATTCTACTCTTAATTACCATGTTACAAAACGTAGTGTATTTCTTCGTCTATATTCTTAATTTCCGTTTACTATTAACTATGATGGAAAATGGAGGATAGGAGCTTTTATGAAAAAAACAAAACAATGAAAGTTGTGATTGCTTTGTAAAATTTTTGCACTCTGCATGACTAACTAACTCTTTTCACTATCCTTAGAGAGAAGATACTTGCAGGATCAAAACAGGGGATATAATCACAATAATAAAACCTCCTAAAACATGAAGAGGACGTCAGTATAGCTTCGGTAAAAGTCAGAGAATGTAACAAAGCTCAAAAGGGTTTATATGTAAAGCATTCAATAGAATGCAAAATATGTAAAATGATGGTTAGTAACAAATAGTTTAATAATATTCTTAGCTTAAACAGCAAATTTTGTTTCATTACACACCAAAGAAAATAATTTTGTTCCTTCCTTTAAATTACGATGTTAAAATAAAAATGAATAAACAGCGTTTTGTATATAAATAGTAGATCTATGTGTGAAGTGTATTTCGTTTTAGTTTTAAAGGTCTACTTCAAAAAAATTAGAGAGCTATGCTATTTTAAGTAATACGTTGTGAATAAATTGCGAGTGCCAGTAGTCAAATTTAACCTAGTTCTTGTTTCAAAACTATTGCTACTTGAGACAAAATATTTTGCAACTTTTATCTAAGTGCTCATATATTTTGTCAAAAAAATAAAAAAAGTGTGCAACAGCTTTTGGACTAAATTTGCCGTTTTGACATGGAATGACAATGTGTTTAAATGGATTCGTTATATTTTTGTGTTAGTTGAAATATTTATTTTCATAGAAATAATTGCTTGAATTATCACGGTAAATATTTGCCTTATATGTTACTGATTTGCGAGTGTATTCGGGGACCAAATATATTTGAACACATTGTTCTTTATATTCTTGTTTTGTTGGTGTTATCTTTTTAATGCTAGTCATAATATTTTATTGCCTATGAAAAGGCACAGAAATGACGTAAAACTGTTAAATTCTGGAGAGCGAATTCTGGAAGAAATTGAAAATAATAATTAAATTGCGTTAAAAGTAATGAACAAATGGGGTGATGTAATGTTCGTGTAACGATTGGTCCACGTATTAATAAAAATGTAGGTCAATAAAGCAACATATCCTTATAAGTCATTATTTTCTTAAATAAATGGAGTTTTTTCTCAACATTTCTTAAATAAATGGAGTTTCATAATTGCTAATTTAGAAACTTATGGAAAACCAAGAATACTGTGGGAACGTCCTTGAAGGAACCACCGGACATAAATTTTTATCATATTAAAAGTAACGTGTTATTTCTTCATTGCGTAATCAACTTGAATCGGGATCGAAATATTCGTCCCTCCTTTCATACAGAGAAGTGAAATCCAATTATATTCGATTAAAAAATTTAATCAAATGAAACATTTTATCACCATAGTGTTATGTTTATATTGAGTTTCAGTTGAAAACATTAAATTTGAAATTATTTCGTAAAAAGTAAGTTTTTAATTTACAAAAATTCTCTTGTGCGTCTCAAAATTGTTATGGCATCAAATAGTATTAGTTTCTTTCAATTTTAGGAGTTTTCCAATAACGTTGAATCTTATATACATTTTACCTTGTCAATGATAAATTACGTATCTCAACAAAGTATGCAAACTACTATGCTGGGACAAAAGAAAACCGAAATGTGTGCGTCGACGCTCATCTCCAAGGCAGTCCTTTAATTCGCCACGTGTTTTCATTAATTCAAGGCGTCCCCGCGGGAGGCGTGCCGGCAGCGTGGTCCCAATTCCCGCGGTCGGGCAACGAACTCACGCTCCATTCTCCTCAGACTATGAAGAAGGTCACCGGCCCTTTTCACCAGGGACCTCTTTTGTACTCTGTTTGGAGACAGGCACTTTTGTGAGCGACGCGTCATGAAAATATGTTAGAACGACGAGAATATATCGGATGGAATTTAATATGGTGATTCCTCGGCTGTCTTCAATTATTCGTCCGGACGTTATCGATAAAATCCGTAACCGACGAAAACCGATGCAACTATTTGCATTTGAATAAAAGTAACTAATTTGTTCTAGACACACCAGTCTACATACCAAAAAAAAGTTTTATAGAGAATAAATATTTCTTAATACTGAAGAAATTGGTAAAACTCGAACGTGTTGGCGTTTATGCGTGATGTAAACACATATGTCGTGTGGCGTGAATATTGATAATGAATTATTTAGTGACTATGAAAGTTTAATTTTTTCATGACTCATTCTGTGGTAACAAGTCAAGCATGATATTTGAATAAATTGTACAACAACTATCTATATGATTATAAACGTGATAAATACTTTTATTTTAAGAAGAAATATTGCTTGGTTAGTTTTGCTTGAAATTATTTTTTTTAATGTCTTCGTATGTTAACAAAATTATAAATTTATCAGAAAAAAATTAATGCTAGTTTCTGTCTTTTCTTGTCTTGTGCGCTTTATTTTTTAATTTTACGTGCCTTTTCCTAATTTTTCTCTTTTTCATCTTGTTTTCTCATTATTCTTTTGACTCCAATTTTATTTTAATTCATTCACAAAACTATTCACAAATACTTCTGTAACCCGGGGACGAAAAGTGTGAGATGAAATGGTATGGAGTGAGATTTCTGCGATGCATTGTCACAGACCCATTCTTCAAACAAATGTCATATCACCACATATTGCTGCAACAAGATTCTGTCGAGGTCAAAACTGGGATTGTTGTTTTAAAAATCGCTGCTTAATCAAACTAGAGAGTTGAACTGGATCAAAGAAAATTTGTATTATCCTAGGAGATCGAACAAAAGTCCGGAATAATGAATGCGGAAGATATTGCTAGTCGAAACGAGAAAAGGAATTGATAAACAACAGGAAAAACGATAATGAAAGTGATATAGGAGGAAGAGTGAAAGCGGTGTTCGTGAGGACCGAGCAGAGGAACTGCATTACACTTTTTAAAAAAATTAAAGAGAAGATTTTTTTTCTGGTGAACTATATGATGAAATAATTTTTTTTTCGAATCTTGTTTACGATAAAAAAGATACGAAATTATAAATTATTTCATAGTCAAATGCATAGTTCATTTTATTTAATTTCGATTAGTTGAATATTTTTCCTGTTACGTTTTAAAAATTGTATTTTGGGACAGTTCCTGAATAAGAAGAAAATCAAATGGAGACCATCCCTAGCATGAATTGATTGAAGTTTCCTTATACACTCCAACGTCAAAAATTAATTCGAATTTTAATGAAACTGTAAATAATTTTAAATGAATAATAACGATCTCTTCGTTGCCTTGGAACGGTCTATATACTTATGGCAGCGAGTGTACTCCCACCATTTCTTCCGCTTTGTGCGAATGATGCTTTCTTTCGCCAGTGAATAGCTCGCACTCATCCATCAACTGCCGTCGAAGACTAATACAAGGTAGGTAGAGCCGCCGCCGCCGCCGCACCTGGTTGCTGATGCCACCACGAAAACCCCTTCTATCATCTCTCCCTTCTGCGATATCGACATGTTGCGAAGGTTATTCGCCAGAGGGAAGGATAAGAAATGCTCGGCCACTTTCATTCAAATAAATAATTTATAGTAAGGTAAGACTAGATGGCTATATGTGAAGAAAGTAACTTTTGCTAAGGAAAGGATATATCAGTTTCGGCAATACCGAATATCGAAATATTTTATTGATACTTCATTTATGTTCGTTTGATGATGTAAAATATTTGAAAAAGTCTCCGAGTGTAAGCTCTTAGAGGCACTGTTTCTTTTCAAAATCCCTTCTGATTTATACGTCCAAGGTAAATTAGAAAAACAACTTGTGAATTCTCTCAGAAATGCCCTATAAAATAATAAGATGGAGAATCCATCATCAAATTAGATACAACATCATCAAATAATAGTTTCGTTATTTGTAATGACAGTAGTGGAAAATGAAGCTAGAGGATTTGATCCCGGATAAGACTTCAATGTTCGTGAAAGCTGACTGTTTTTCATCTTTCATACTTAAATCGACCATCATTGTAATTCATCTTCCCGGAATCACGCTGGCTTCCGTGGATATATCGTCGTCAAGCGATGTGTTCTGGTGGCAATCGCAATATCCTCAAAGTAAGATGGTATGTTTGAGTAGTGGAGCGAACTACTACGCCTCTGTCCTCGCGTTCAATTGGATACTTATCAGATTCAAGGTGCAAAGTGCCAAATTTGTGAGCACGAAGTTATTATAAAAAAACTATTACACATTTTTATTTCTTTATTCTTCAGACTTTAACGATATGAACAAATGGTAACTCTTTGTCTTACAAAATAAAAGTCTCATTATATCTATAAAGTTCAAGTGGGAAGAAAAATATGATTTGTGAAAGATGATAAATCTAACTCATTTTCATAGTGATATGTGCAACTTATGTTTCATAGAGTTACCTGTGATTTTTCTCGGTCGTAATTGACTAAGCCTAATGAGATAACTTGGAACACTGTAGATAGTATGCCTTTCACGCGCCTCCATTTCTTCAGGAATTTTACGACTAGTCTCAATTTCACTTTATGATTGTCTCAGGTCTACACTTCGCAAGTTTGCATTAATAAAAGTTGTTTTACTCTTTTCACTTCAAATCCATTGAATGTAAAACAAATGATTGGCACATTGCACCTCTCTTATGAAATTGACCAGGAACGTATCACTGCTGCCATATTGTGATGGTCTTGGGAACTCTTTTAGTCTCTTGTGGACTTTGCCCCGAAGATATGTAACTCACCATGGCTTTTGTACCTTTCTCATGCAAAATCTCAATTTTCGACACTTCGCACCTGTCTACTGATAAGTATACAATTGGTCCCGCTTCAAACCTGTTGGTTGCACAAGATTCGCAATTGTATCGATTCCAACCGCGGTAATACCGCACCCGCTCCGATCTCAAGAGAACCTTCTGCATCACTAAACAGGATGAATGAAAATGTCGATAAGAATTTTTTTTGTGTTTTGAAATGTACGTATTGTAAAAAATATTTGTACGTATTTTTTCGTGAGCATGTGTAAAATATATAGAAGTATTATTTCTTAATAAACATTAAGAAAAAATATATATATCCTCCGAAAATGCTATACTTTGGTTACATTTTCTCTATATGAGCTTTAAATCCCTATTTAAAAAATGTTAATTCTAATATGCAAGTAAGAGAAAAGACATTTATTATTATTACGATGTGAATCTTTCTCTGTATCCCAATATATACCTGTTCGACAGTTTTGTCAACCATATCATTCGAGAGAAAATCTGACAATTGGTGCAAAAATGGTGGTAATTGTCTAAGATGAGAAATCAATTGCGCGTGACCATTTTATAGACCAATATATCGGTACAATCAAAGCACAGGAGGGAACCGGATCAAGAGGGAATTTAAAAAATATATACACAACACTGAGCTGCCAAGAATGAATATGGATGCGAAATGTTAGAGTTATTCAAAATAATATGAATTAGTAATTATTTGATGCAAACTGTAATATTTATACCTTCATTACAATACCTCCTTATTTACGTAAGGTGTTCAACACTTATTTATGTGTATGTTCGACTAAAAGGAAATTTAAAAAAGATATACTATAACGAGAAGATTATCTAAAGTTGTCAGAAATTACCTTTGAACTCGTTACTGTAGTGTTGGTTTATATTAGAGGCGCCGCCGGGAAGAAGACATGGATCGAAAAAGGCATCCACTGTCCCACATGTCTTGACTCTTAAATCGCGTTACATTCTGTTTTTCAGTATTTACTTTCCGAATTCTGAGAAAGACTGAGAATAGCTTCACCATGAAAGATGGAATAAGAGCAAAGACAGACGTCGTGGAATATCGCATGATGTAAACACAACAAAAATATTATAAATGAAAATAAAAAGTATTTACTTTCTTTGGTTTAAAATTCTGTTAGATACGTGAACGTATTATTCATTTCATGTATTTGGTTTGAGGAAATAGTACTTTCTACGAGAGTTTGCAAAGTAAAACGCAACCCGCCACACTTCCGTGTATAACCTGTAGTGTAGGATATTCACTGTTTCAGTTCTCACTGGTTATTCATCTGAAACATTTTTTTCATTATATCTTTGATGTCCTTCATTATCCAAACGAAATACGCTATGAAAGAAAATGTGAAGAAAGTAAGATACGAAGTCAAAAAAAATATTTTTTTGTTTGCCATGTAAATTCCTTTTATCTCTCATAGAAGTACTACATTAATAAGTAATTAAAGTAGATTTTCTTAATAATAAAAAGCATTCAAACGGAAGACAAGTATTGCCAAATCGGCTCATTTGCATGGCAGATTTCGCAGACACGCGAGTCGAGTGGAATAACAGCGGAAGGCCTGCCGTGTTTGCATCCTTGGCAAGGACGCTGCCGGACGGCCAGTCGCTTTCTTGGCTAGTGGTCACGTGCCCATCGACCCAAGGAAGTGGAAGTGGTTCCCCTGGCCTTGGCCGCTGCCTCCCTTAACCTCACCGTCCACTTCCTTAACGCTTTTATGCACACGCCCACCCGTTTTCATCCGACGCCGCCTTATCTGCAGAAGCTAAATTTTTCACTTATTTATTATTGGCTTTGTTGTAGTTTTACCATTGTACGTTCACCTGTGGTTTCAGCTCAAGTAGGACGAGGAGATGTGTTTAAATATAAACGTGTTTACGTAATTGCTTCCGTGTTATCTTCTCTGGACATTTCATTCCAGTTGTATGTGCCGGAAATGAAAATGTGTGGAGATAATTCACACGTTCCTTCGTATTTGTATAGTTAAATAGTATTGAATATCACATTGAAACGGACGTACTTAAGAAAGTAAGCTGTAATAGGATTAAAATATATGCAAAACTATTCATCAGACAAAATACCTGACATATTATTTACGGCTCTAGTAATGGGTATAAGAACAGAAAAATGAAAGATATTTAATATTTATGCTTAAAATCAAATAACTGAAAATTTTTACGAGTTAATATTGTCGTGGTGGAAAATCAATAGTTGTAGTAAAAACTTATGAAAATATTTTGTCGCGTCTTCAGATTATCTTTGCGTTCACAAGAAAATTGGTTTCGTGTGTATCACACAACTATTTAAAATAAAAATTTTATATTTCAAAAAGATACACTTAATATGTTGCAAACAAACAATACACATAGTGGGAGAAATCACTGTAGGTGGATAACAATGTTTTCGCAGCGAAATATTAGCTAGAACATTTTGAAAATATTATGAAAACTACATTAAATAAGCATTGCGTGGATTTGCAACGAAAATATTGCCGGCTGATTGTTTTTCTTTTTTTCCTGTATTTTCTAGAGCAGATATTGCGATGCTTTGTTGACCAGCTTGTTTACGTGTTCAAAATCTTTAATATGTTTATGATGCGTGGTTTGATCCACAAATTTTTGCTAATTGAATATCACAAACATTTTCAATAATTATCCATGGGAATTTGAGAACTATACGTACAAAATTAAATTAGTGGTGCAAAACTATTGCACATACTTTCTCATATACGCTTCTCCGTCTGCAGCATGAAGTGAAAAAATTCTATAGTGAAAGGGTCATTTCTGGTGTGGTCCGCTATATTTTGGTCGTCTTCCAGTACTCTATTCATGCTCAAAACCGCTAGATGAACTTATTACTGTTTTATATTTGAAATTTGAGAGTAAAATAAACATTTAGAATAATATTTCAAAACAAATAGGGACATATTAGTCTTATAAATATCGGAAAAGTGTTGTGTAAATGTAATTTCGTTTTAGACAGAAATTTATGTATTTTCGTATTTGCAGTGCGTTTTCTGTCCTCCTATGTATTTTATCATTATCATATCTTTCATTTCAGCTTACTAACAGTGTATTCTACGTCTTCTTGGTCCATTTTCACAGCTAAATATTGTTCAAGTTTCTTGAAACAGTAAACAAATGCGTAAATGTTGCAGATAGAATTTTTTTTACTGCGTCTATACCAAACTTCCAAGCGAAACACCACTAATGCGGATGTAATGCATACTAATTCTATTTTACATACATAAAATTTAAGCAAAATCATTGGACCAGTTTTTGAAAAATATTCAAAAATGTACTTTGACCTTCTTGTGAAGTGTTCAAGTAAAAAGAAAATTGAAAGCACGTGCGTATGTTAGAAGTAAATTCTACCCTAAATACGAAAAATGAAAAAAAAGAATTACCATTCGGTCAGGAGTTCTGCGCACGGACGGACCGGAGGGACGTCCTGCCAAAAACCACTGTTTCGAAATCAGGAGTCATCAAAATGGATATTTCCGCAAAAATCTCGTTTTCGAATTTTTTCGCGATTACAATACTTTCTATATACTACGCATATGAGAAAGTAAAAACATGACGCGTGTGGTGTCGCGGGAACTCATTAAAAAACAAGAGAAACAAACTTCTCATCTGTGGTTGAAACAATCTTTCCTCTTTAACTTGAGATCTATATGGAGTTTCTTGACCATCGGAGCGATTCAGAAACAGAAGCCGGCGTGTGTGTGTTGGAGGAGGCGATTGCCGCAGTGAGGAGCGCAGGGCCAATAGAAGGAGCGTTGACCGAGGTACTGCCTTTGGGCCGCAGCGGCTCCCTTTGCGAGGCGCCCTCACTCAAATATGCAAATGAGCTGAGGTCAGCACGCCACTCGGCGCGAACT
Source organism: Laupala kohalensis (assembly GCA_002313205.1). Classification (NCBI taxonomy): domain Eukaryota; kingdom Metazoa; phylum Arthropoda; class Insecta; order Orthoptera; family Trigonidiidae; genus Laupala; species Laupala kohalensis. The sequence continues at coordinate 671,518 of NNCF01126253.1, read as the reverse complement.
CGGCGACACAGACGTTCTATGCTGTAGGTTGGGGATTATATTTGAGTTGACTGAAGTCAACTATTTACGAAACGTTCGCAAAAGTATTTCTAAATTAAAAATTAATTCGTAGTATTTAGTTGAAAGAGAATAATCTTTGTACGGATTTAAAAGATGATGTATTTAGATTTTTTAAAATTATTCTCAAGGACCATCTATAATTTACATGAAGACCCCAGGATGAGGGGGGATACGTGACGTCGTGAACTAGTGTTACGGAGGGATAGGGGATGTAAGCCTTTTAAAGGGGATGTTTTATAGTTCTTTTAACCTAAGAGTTTGTCAATGTCATCCATATACTCAACTGCTCAGCAAGCACGTAGAACTATAAGAGACAAATGAATTAAGTCAGTGTATCAAAATTCATCCCCTCATTTTCGGAAAATTACAAAAACTTTTCTTAACGGCGCAGGGGGGAAGACGCGATAGCGTTATGTAATTGTTTAGAGTGTGTGTGTGTGGGGGGGGGGATATCTTAACAAGTGCGTTATATAGAGGAGGAGAATTGTTAATAAATGTAAATTTTTGCGTTACATTATTTAAGGACGGCTATTTGTGTAATTGGATAAGCTCGTTTCCTACTTCTTTCTCCACTGCTCTACACCCAGCCGATGTTAACACAGTACCTAGCAGTTTCAAATCCCGGAAAGTCTCTGTTCAATACTCGATGTGTTTCAGATATGACTGATCGAAGAACAGGTAAATAAATAAATAATTCTTCCCTTCATAGCATGTTTTATTTGTGAACAACCTGCTTTTACCGAGGACCGAATGAGACTCAATTGAGCTGCGTGTTCTGTTTTCTACCTATGTTAACCCAATAATTTTATCAACATTTTTTTTAAATCTGAGCCGGTGAACATTTCACCACATGAATTCAAATTTTATCTTCGTAGGGCCCTATAAATTCGTTAACAGAACGCCTATTTTTCTTGAAAACATTTTGGGATTCTTTACCGACAGATCTTAAGAATGCTTAGTAACAGTAAGACACGAGTTGTAGTTACATGGAGGGAGAGATGGTGTACACAACGCTTAACGACATTAGTAGGGCTCTAATGACCTTGATGTTGACGAGCCCTAAAGCCCCACAAAAAAACGAAATTAGATATTTTGTAATTTATACAATGTATTGCCAAAAAGCTGTTACAGACTGGACTTCACCATGTGTAAGTCAACATTCCGCTTTACCTACCATTGTGTAGTAAAACGTTTTTCTTGTAACGTAAATATGTTTTGTGGAATCTAATTAACTAAAATACCACAAAACATATTTTTGGTCGCAAAAAGTAAACCTAATAATAATTTAGTTGTCGAGTTATGTCTCTATAATGAAATTTTAACGGATGTCGCAGAAGAATCAAGTCATTATAGTTTCGCGTTTGTTTGAGGTAGACTGAATTCCCATTCTCTTCAATGGAAAACTCTACACACCCATAAAAAGTAACCAATGAGTCCGTGCAAGTTGCAAGTTGCAAGTTGCAAGTTGCACTGGTAGTGCAGTCGTCAGAGGTTTCTACCTGGAATCTTTATGGGGGCAGATGAATTTTTGCATAGGAGTCGTTTTTTGCACCCAGAATCTAAAAATCTAAAAGTATTTGTTGGGGGGTGACCACAAGGGGGTGCAATCAACCCTTAAACAATCTAACACCTTTTTCTCTATGAAGGGTAATATTTTTCAATTCTGATTATGCCAATTGAAAGAACGGAAAATTTTGTATAATAATTCATATGGTTTTTCTCTTAACCATTTTGCGAATTAATTAGTAACCATTTTGCGAATTTTACTTGTTATCTAAAAAACTAGCCCCATGCAATAATTCAGATGCCCCCATGAAGATTCCAAGTAAAAGTCATTTTTCGTCTGTGACAACTGTACTACAGCGTGAGTATACCAAACAGTGGGCTAACTGTACTGTGAAAGCAGTGAATGACATATTGAAATGTTATCAAGAATTTCGTTTTGAACGTAAATGTATGTAATAGAAATTCTAACGGCCGAAACCTCGATATATAAGTCACTCTAATAACACACTCTTCGATATTAACGTGACTTAGCTCGATATAGTTCGCAATCGCGATACCCGGAAGGAAATGTTGAGTTTCTTGCAATTCAAATTCAATTTGTATTTTCAAATAAATTATAAAAAAACCAAACATAATTAATATGTAACACACACATTCTCCGAAAGCGCAAAAAATTATTTTCGTTAATGTCGCCTCATTTGTATAGAATGGTTAGTGTGGTGGGAGAAAAAGGAATGTTTACAGAACGTTACCTTTTAGAAATAAGACATATTATGAAATAAATACTTACGTTCGACCAAATTAAGCTGATCACAATTTTTTTTATTGTAAACACATGTCACAAGTCGATATGAAACTTAAGAAACACACGCAACTAGTCAACAAATTAAAACATTATAAAATGTGTACACAACTTTTCGGTACTAATTTTTGTACCATCACGTGAACATCTGAGATGGTGCTCAAGTCATACTAAAGTGACTAAGAGTGCAAAGTATCAAAAACGTAACTACCAAGGAACATACTGGAAGAGAAATACAATGAATAAACATAAAAGGCACAAGCCCAGTTCGAGCTGTAAATGGAAAACAAAGTAAATAATAAAGTCATAAGTTTTTGGTAGTTTTGAAGTGTCAGTCTGTAAATTAAGGGTACATTTGGCGCGTTTTTTTATAACATTTCATACATGTCTCTTTTATAAACGTTTTCTTCTATACACAGAACTTTAACATCATCCCACAGAAGTTCGTGATTTTGGTTTAGACGGTTATGGGAGATCACTGAGAGGTTGTTACCATAAATAATGGATTTGTGTTTCGTAATTCGGGTTTTAAATAATATATTTTTATTTTCAATATATTTATATTCACAATCTTTACAACTTATTTGATAAACTACGTTCATTAATTCACTGGTTTCTATCCTATCCTTCCCTCTCTTACTAAAATTCACACTACAGTATGTTTGAAAATAACTTTGGTATTAGTATCTTGAAACATTTTACGTAAAGGAGTTTCTAAATTCTTTTGATATGGAAAAACTACAAAGTATTTTTGATTGGAAACGGATTCTGAAAATCATGGTTAAACTTTAAATATTAAATTCTTTATTGAATAATATTACAAGCTGGGAAAATTAAATAGTATATTAAAAAATATCTTTAATATTTAGAATTGTAAATTTAAATATTTTTATTGTAATGTAAAACGGGATAATTCCGGAGACCATTTTCTACTTTTGTGTCCCAACTAATATTAATTCTGACAGCATAGATTTATAAAACGAAGTTGTTCCCCGGACGTGTGATGAAAAATGTACTCTAATTCGCGGGCATCAAAAATAGTTTTGACCTAAAAAAAGGTCGCTACTTGAACATTACTGCTCTAGAATAAGTTCTATTTAAATAACTCTGTTTTATGAAAATCCTAAATACTTGAGGTGGGATGCATGTTTCTACAAGTTGGGGTGTACTACCTTATGGCCGCTTTTGTTGTTCCATCATGTTTACTCAATAGTCAGGACACTTGGAACACATATATGAGAATGTCGTGCCGAACTAACAACTACTCCCCTGCGAGTTCGCTAGAAACGACAGGAGGTGGTTCACTAATTACCGTCCGTGTCGTCGTCCACAATGGTCGTAAGTCGAACAGTTGGTCTCAACAGTGTGTACGATCCTTCAAGTTTATCTCAAGTACAGGATAAATTTCTTGTTGAAGCTCTACCATCAGGCTCCCTTTCTTATTAATCTCCTTTATTTTTCATACTTATCGCTTTCCTTTTTCATATAATACATGGAAATGTATCTTATCAAAAATTACTGTCACTTTAAGACATTCGCCCACTGTTCATAATAATAGCAAGTTTTTCATTGTTGAGAGAAACGATTTGGATCAACATTTCCGTTATTAATGAGGATGTGAATTTGTTTGTCTATTAATCTTGCCCAAACAACTGATTCGGGTAGAATGAAGGAGATAACACCAGAAACTAAATTAACCACCGCGTTCGCAATATCCAAACTGGGAAAGGTGCTTCATTCCAAGAACTAGACAACGCGAAAAAAGGAAAATTCTAGATAATGATCACACACATATAGAGACGATATTATTGTTAAGTATATCCGTATTGCATGAGAAGAAAATCGTGTCGGCAAAATATTAACAAGTTCGATGGAGACAAGTTATATTTAAAAGTGATCTATGTGTTGCATAAACTATTAAATTTATATATTTCGTGACTTATTTTATGATTCAGGCCTTCAGGCTTGCCCTTCCACCTAACCTTATGATTTGGGCGAATAGGAATTAGGAATAAAAGGTATTAGGTTAAATCAGTTTTCCCCCTGTAAATATTTGTATATATAAAAACTTAAATACAGCACAACTTTGATGCTAAGAGCGCGGGTTCCGGTAAATCTTAGAAGGTATGTTCGCTTCTTGTTTATATCACTCGTTACAGTATCAAAATTTACAGATGATTCTTATCGATATTAAAAAACATACCACAATTATTGTGGGCTGCTACAAATCCGTTTTAGTCACATGTCATATTTTCTTTCCAAACTTCAATTCTCATAATTTGCCGCCATTTCCCGCAATAGTCGGTATGGCATATCAAAAAATGTATAATTTCACAACGTTTGTATACTATATACTGTGACATGAATTTCATTCAGCTCATTTAGTATTTCAATAAAAATGATAATTCGTTCAAAAAATAATCCTAATTGCACTATCTATTAACACATTTGTGTTTAGTGAATATACTTATGAGTTGATGAAATATGACGGGGAAACTAAGCTATATCCTTGTTCTAGACTAATAAATCTGAAACACTCACAAAAAAGATACGTAATGACGGGAAATTGTACTGTCGTTAATATTGATTGTCGTCATTTCACTTGCTCTAACATGTGACAAATCTGAGTATACCTCTAGATTATATCTTTCTATAATGACATTCACCACGATTATATTACATTATATTACATTAGTTATAATTCTATTATTTAATGCACTTTTTAAAAGTTTTTTATACGTATTTACTTCGATTAAGTTAAGATTGGTTACTTCATCTTCATTTTTTTTTACTGATTGAGATAGCATCAAAGAATAAATTCATAAGAATTATTTTTGTGTGTGTTGTTGGAAGCTATGTAATTTGATAAAAAGACATTTTACAAGATCTGTTTCAGCTTACTGTTTTCAAATCACGCAATGGAATGAATGGGACTAAGTAAAAATACAAACAAACCAGTATTCTTCGATCACTCGAACCGTAAAGAGGTTCATTAACGTGTGATACGTGAGAGAATTATAGTATCATACGTAACTCCAGATTTTAAAAAATATACACGCATTATATAAAACTTTAGGAAAGTTCAAAACATTTGTAAATATTGAATCGATTTTATCTAAAGTCAGTATTACACTATTTTATTTCTATGTCATAGACATATTACCGAAGATATGATCATATGTTATCTCAAAGAGAGATACATTATCGTAGCCCAACTATTATCAAAGTTTGTGTCATTTGTTTCATAAAAGTTTTTCTTATAATAAATCTGTCATGGAAATATCGTGTAATGCTAGCCTAATGTCCCTACAACACCCAAAACCTTTCTCATAATTCCGAAGTTTAAAACTACCAGAAATGCATCTAGGTTTGTTCATAATTTTACAGGTACACTGTATAAATTATTTCACATCAAGAATGGAACACACAAATGTTAAAAACTAAAGTACATTTGTTCGACGACAATTTTGTGACAAGCAAATTCTTTCAATTGACAAGTTCCGCACGAGTACACATAGGACACAAACTTTCCACTTCCCTTCGGAATGAATCGTGTTTCTATGGCAACATGTCCAGTGACCTCAATTCTATGGAAAACGCAGGCAGAATATTGACGAACGAAGGAGAAAGAGGAGGTAGAGTAAATATTTATTGACTGCTTTAATAATATAATTTATTAATTTAATAATAATATATAAACGTAGACTTCCGCGGCCGGAGTCAGTATGAACTTGTATGTCCGGGACAAACCGCGACTTAGTAGTCTGAACGACTCTGACATTGCCCTGAAGAAGGTCACAGCATGAAGGCCGAAACGTTGGTAGTTGTATCTACTAAGACGCGGTTTGTCCCGGACAGACAAGTTCATATCAATAATATCATGACATTTAATATAAGGATAAAGAAATAATTTTAAACTTACAAATTTTTAATGGACAAATACCATTTACTTTGTGCTTTTCCTAGAACACAACGTTTCGACTATGGGTTTATTGTGAACTTGTCCCGGCCGGCAAGCGACCGTGGCTGTACAGTAAACTTGGACTTGTCCAAATGCACTTTGACGTGCTGGAGGGGGAAGGGAGTGGCGTCATTTATGCTGTAATTTTAACGCTTCGCACCTCAAGCTACGTGTCAGGAGTGATTGTTAAAGCCGGGAGTCCACCATTGTTTAAAACCGATACGTTATCAATAGTCATGGTTCGAGTTCCACGCAAAAATCACTTACAAGCGGTCCCCTGGCCTTTCCCTTCCAGCGCTCCAAAGTGCACCAATCCCCTACCGTTCCTTCTCCTACATTTGGACGAGTCCAAGTTTACTATACAACCAGGGCCGCTTGCCAGCCGGCTGGCCCCCTGCCACCTTCACTCCTATTCACGCCTTCGGACGGCTGCCTACTATACAGGGGCGGAGGGCCTGAATCAACCGAGTTTTTAAGGAGTAAGGAGGTTGATGCGACCCTATGTTCCCTATATCAAATTACTCCCCTGACTCTTCCCTACCACCCCTCGAAATCTTTATAATTTTTTTGACACACTCTGTATAAGAATTATTCCGCGAATCAAAGACGAAATAGCATGTGTGAAAAGAATCAAAAGATCATATAATGCTCCTTCTGCGAAGAGATCAAAGAAACTAATCACAATCACCTGCCACCACCTACTTTGCTTCGACACCAATTGTGTGGCGACCAATCACTTTCCTTCATGCAATATTAGTGGTTACATCCGTTTCAATCAGAACATCGATTAGAAGTTTGAGAAAATCTTTTGGACGAAGTGACGAATAGCGTAGTGAGTCTTTCAGATCTCAAGCACATTAATTCAGTCTTTCTCGTTTTCTTTCTGTGTGCGATTTTATTTATTTAATCTCTTTTTCTCGTTCTTATTTGAGGTTTTTGGATTTGCGATTCTTTACTGTTTGTGGATTTTTAGTTTTCCTTGGTTTTCTTGGACAAATCATCCATGTACTACAACCTTCTCAGTGGCCTTGGCACAAACAACGATTCCATGAATGGAACGAAGTTTTTGAAAAATTCGACACCTTCCTCGCTTTTAATATCAATGTCCCCATTATTTCATAGAGTTTCCGGGCCAAATCAGAGACATTGAGAGAGGACTTCACACCGAAAACCTGGTGTGACTCTCGTACCTTCATCCTAATTCACATCAACAAAGACATTGAGACTTCTCATGACGAAATGTTGACATTTTTTCAAAGTACACTAAGTGTTGTGTGGAATATTTCTACATTTTCTCTAGTTGAAGAGGCGGAAATAAACCAATTTTTTCCAATCTTGGGATCTTTGTCGATCCTTTGTTGGAAAATGCTACCAAGGATTGGAGAATCAGCAGAACTTAAGCGATGATTATCTTACACGCTCATCACCAGCCGCGCCACTTTCTTGATTACTATTACGACATGAAAATGATATTCGGTTCCGAACTAATAAATGCCTACCTTTACTGGAAGGAGTTGAGAAATAATAATATATAAAAAGAAATAAAATAAACTTTATGGTCAAAAAAGCAGTTACAAACTGCGTATGACCACGTGGAAGATGATAAACTAATTTACTCTCCGGAAGCAAGCAAGGGACCATCCCATCAATTCCGATCAAGATGCAGAGGCGGATTTAACATTTCAACATATTCCTAACGATAAAAATAGTTCGACACGTGTTATAGTATTAACATATTACCACCAAATATTGTATTTAATAACTCTTTTGTGTTTTAAATACGAGTAAAAGAAATTAAATAAATGAAATCGCACACAGAAAGAAAATGAAAAAGACTGAATTAATGTGCTTCAGATCTGTAGACCAAATATGTTTTTTGAAAGTTTTTTTATGAGTTTATTTACATTTTTTTTGGGGGGGGGGCGATAATATGTTAAGGTAGGTTTGACTTGCAAAACAATACAAGTTCAAATAATTTAATTTTTCATTATTGATCTATATTGTATTTCAAAAAAAAAAAAGAAGCTTGCACATCCTGTTTGAAACAGGTAATATTACATAGGAGTCTAACTGTAAACAGATGTCTCATTCAAATCGACTTTGGGATTTTAAGATACTTCACTTGTAATGGTGTACACTATTACCGAAAGATAAGAACCGATACACAAAATTATTTTTCTCCCAATGGACGCTTTTTTTCTTGCTGTGGATATTCATTCTTAGTATTACTGAACTGAGTGATTTAATTACTAGGTCAAATTAAAAAAGATCTTACTTCCTCTCAAATTTTTCGTAACAAGTACTCGTTGTCAATGCCTAAGTAAGAGATAGGGACAATTTAGTCAGCTACGTAACCATCATCTTGGAATGAGAACTTAGCGTATTCACAGTTTTCTTACACGAAATTACAAGTTTCAAGCTCACTTCCCCTAAGTTAATGTATTCGTTCGTTTTTTACTATGTCCCTCACTATATGAAGCTTTCATTGTATTACACAATGTTTCAACATTATTTTGCCTTTTGTAGAAATTTCTGGACACTGAAACGGAAATAACTTGTGAGTCTACAAAGGCATTCTGCCTTTAATTGTAACCTCGTGACTATCATCACGTCATCTTCTTGTCCAACACCAATTATAAGGTCAAAACTGTCCTACAACGGGACTCCGTCCAACACTGTACGATGGCGAAAGTATTAGGACGAAATTCGTTTCTGAGTATATTGTAAGCCGAGGGATTTCTCACGATGAACTCGGATTATGTGTTCTTACATGNTATATATATATATATATATATATATATATATATATATATATATATATATATATATATATATATATATATATATATATATATATATATATATATATGGTCTCGAATGTTTTGCTCACACACCACCATCTGTTTCTCTTGATGTGCATTGTGATAATAGGAAAACAGAATAACTGAAGTTCAATTTGAGTACAATTAAATTCGACAATTCGTGTTATGATCTAAATTAAGATCTACAAGAGATAGAGATAAATCAATTGGGTCATATGAATGTCAGGTCGATTTGCTTGACGAATTTCTCTTCTTCTGCATACGTTGTGGCGTGTTCCTTACTTCAGTAGCTCACTGCCGCGCAATTTCCCTTTGTCAAGAAGCCGACCGCATGAGATTATTTAATTTTCATGAGGTCATATTTAGTATTCTTTGGAATACTTTTTACCAACACAAGTGATTTATAATTATATTCCCTCGATCAAAGCAGAAATGAATGCCAGAATATTCCACCCAGAAACAAAAAGCGTGTATTATGAAAAGACCTACTTGACCCCGTAAGTATATGGTTTGTATCACGACACTCCCCCTTTCGTTACACATTCCATGAAACCTGCCCCGTCCTTGGCCGCCGTGAGGTTTGATGCCACATCAATCGCGAAGGGCCGTGACGTCAGAGATGCGTCACGCGGTAGAACAGAGGACGAACGTGGCGCGTCCATCGACCGCACTGGAGGGTGGGAGGTGGGAAGAGTGAACACTTGCGAATTATTTACCCGGAGAAGAAGGCATACTTTGAAGTCAGACACGTGAAATGGTTTGTGAAAAACTGAATCTGCTCTTCAAGGTCACTTACTAATGAGGTCGTTTGTGGACGATCAATTACTCCTGAAATGCATTCACTCCACCACAATATACTCGCACATTTCGTTTTTTAGAATATCTAGGATTCTCATTTGAAATTTCTGTCGTGATAATTTCGAAAAGACATACATGCTACCAGTTTTCACTCTCACAGCTAGTAAATGATGCCGCATAATTATTTAATATGCAACCTTAATAAAACCAGAAAACGAAGACAGATACAGCCCAATTGTCTTTCAACCCCAAATCCTCTGTGTAACTCATTTGTTACGTCAAAATGAAACATTTTGCACAAAACCAAATGCATTACCATTAATTTAATTTGACTTTAAACATAGTCACGGATCTGCAATGGCCATGATTGCTGAATTTTGAGCCTAATTGTGTGGCATCAAATGTATTTTAACTTCTTTATAAAAGATCCTTGTGACGCATATTCTTTTAGATAATCATCAAATTATATGTTATAGTATTTTCCGCGTACTGTTTTCCATATGGAGTTCCTTTAAAAACCATTACAGTCAATCATAATGTCTTTGATTATACTTTGCTCAATAATATGTGACTGAAGTTTGAGTTGAAGTGTCATCAGTCACCAATGATTTTATATATATATATATATATATATATATATATATATATATATATATATATATATATATATATATAT
>NNCF01126253.1:633320-660888 GCA_002313205.1 Laupala kohalensis | reverse complement strand
TGTGTGTGTGTGTATGTGTGTATTTAACCAACACTAGGGTAAGATATCAAAGCGACATGTAAAAATTGAGAAAACGTAAGATATATTATTCCACCCACATATAGTTTATTAAGAATATTTTTATTGGTTCTGTGACAGGATACATTCCAGTTCTGTTCTTTATTTAAAGCTATCGTACCTTTTCAACAATTTTCAGAGTTATATAAATATTTCAAATTGAATGATTCTCCAAAGTCACAGAAAATATAATTGTTATATTCGTCTATCTCCTTTTATTTGAGGTGATTCTATAAAAGTACCTTATAATTTACGACATATACTAAAAATTCAATAAAAATACTAATAATACAATTACTTTTTATACATTAGAAATAAGTTTTTCTCAGGGTCACCTTGTGTCGCTGTACTGCTTTCACACTTGCCATCTTTTCAATGTGTACATAATGCAAAAATGATTGTATTTTCTGTACCGTTTATAACTTACAACAGTTGTTCATTATGATTTTTGGAGACCAATATTGTGACCACAATATTAAATAAATAATGAGTTAGTCTCATAGCTAAAGAATAATGTGACACTGAAATAAATTCATATTTTTAACAGATTCTTAAAAAAATTTCGTTCTTAGAAACGAAAAGCCCCTCGTGGAAGATTAATGTGATATATGTTGTTGTGAAGCAAGCAACAGTTCACTCGCGTATCTAAATAGCAAGGGAGGCGCTCCTGAGGCAGAAGCTAGTCAGTATTTACACAGCGTAGAAACACCTCGCTCTCGGTCCCGCGAGAGACAGTGTCAACGCGGAGAGTTTTTGGCGTCCACTCGTCTGTGCTCAATCGAAAATATTATCTCTTCCTTCTTAATTCACTGGCCATTCGTTGGCCATGTTAAGAGTCCCTTTCACCAACTTTTCGTTCACTGGTCATACGTTAGACACCCTTTACCCAACTCTTCGTTCAATTGGTCGTTTATTGGCCTTACTGGGGGATCCTACATCTTTCTCGTAAGTCCCTAGCCGTTCGTTGGCAATGTTGCGGACCCTACCTCTCCGCCTCTAATCGTAACCTCTCCCATCTTCTCACGTCGATCGCTATCCTCAGCTCGCCCCAACTGTCCACTCATGGCGTCGATTTGCCTAACCGTCTGCCTTTCGAGCTGTCATGTAAGTTGCTTAAGTGGAGTATACCATATTTACCATGAATTTGGTCGTATTCTTTCAGAAACTCCCTCCCTCCAGTCTTAAGCCATTAATATCAGTTTATGGTAACATTACCCCAATTTCTCACTAGTTGCAACTTACTTGTGTCGCTCCAAACCGCTGTAAGTGCCAACACACGGCAGCTGGTGTCAGGTGTGGGATTTGGTCGTGCGGCAGGACGTTGTCACCACAATGTATTCTGAGGTCCTTTTTTCACTTTTCACTGACTCATTACTTTTTCGTATGAAAAATACCAAAACCCAAAACTCAAATCAAGGATTAAAAATTGTACAAAATTAATGTATGAGAACAAACACAAATGATCAAACCGAGAATTTACAAATCTTCTTCTTCTTCGATTTAAGCCCTCGCTAACATATTCTACAGATTTCAGGTTCACTTGCATAATCTTACATGAGCTGGAAACAACTGATAATAATGAGAATACGAAGGAAATTACAATTTTCTTGTTTTCATTGTATTAGACTACTAATGGACAGGAGTTTTCGGATGAAACGGGGGACGCCGAAAAGTAAATATAATCGTGCATGGTATAATATATAATTATTAAATCCATTATGAAAAACTTAAAGCCTATAAGAATGTTTTTATAAAATAAAATCATTATGACTTCATTGTAATGATAATTCTCGGTTTCACTACCTGCATTATAATACACGAAAACACGAAATAAAGAAGGGATTAAAAAATGGAATCAGCGGTACCTGATGACTTCTCAATAATTATCATGTTTTCAGAGGTCCAGTCCGGTAAGCCTGATCCCGTGCATTAGCGTTATTGATATTTATGCCAGAGAACCTTGTTCCTTGAACCACCCGGAGACCGAATAAGCATGAAAGTTGTAGAACCCGCTTCGTGTGTTGTTTGTAAAGGCCACTTTCTGTCGGTTGACCATCCTCTTTCTGAACTTTAACCCAACTTCAAAAGTCAATTCAGAACCAAGGATCAACATTACTATTGGATGTGAGAGGAGATTGAAGTTTCAAGGTCGACGTACGTAAACTGATAGTATTCTCTTTAGTCATGGCTACTTACAACTCCCACACTCGACTTTTGAGAATATTGAAAGTAAAGTGGGGAATTCGCAAATTATTTTTAATTCTGCAAAATACTTTATTCAGAGAAAACTTTAAATAGATTTTTATTGCATTGAAGTAACGTATATTATTGAACCTGCCGTACATCTTAAGAAAACATGAACATGCCTCATTGGTATAAGATGTAAGATTTTGTGAAAATATCTAGTCTACAAATCAAAGGGGGAGGGTTGGGGGATTGTACCCTGTTCTCAAAAGATCTACCGTTGTCAAAAGAAACGACGTTGTTATAATATTCACTAATCATGATGACCAAATGTGCAGACATTTCACAATTGTGCCTCCATATAACAATTCTACCTGAAGTACAAGATATCACTATGTCTGACTCATTAAAATACGATTGACTTCTTCAGTGGGTCATTTCTATTTTTTTGCTGTCAAATTTGCGAGTATATCGTGCATCATGAATAATCCAAACTGCCGCTTTTAGGATTCAGGCGCCCCAAGACACTTTAAGGCCTTTCTTGCTTAGTGAATTAATGAATGAATTCAAATATTTTAATTTGTGAGTCAAACATGACTTATATGTCCGCAATTAAACGTAGAATTCTTGGCTCGTCATTTACATCTGCCCCAAAGTTATAAAGTAACTAAATATTTGTAGTAATTATTTAACCTATATACTTCAACTTTTGGAGGATGATGGTGAGTCTATGCTGTGAAAGAACATTGCATTCATTTTTATTGCGTTTCCAGCGTCTTCCAAGATAAGTTCTCTCTTACTCAACATCAGAAGTTCAAATATTGATGATTTACACATTATTCTGTCAACTGATGAAATCAGGAACGACAGGGAAGTTTTCTCATCCTTGTCAGATTCCTCTGTTTCCCTGATCGTCCTTTGAAACTAAAAATCATCGAGTGTCTTCTAAAAAAATACCTTTTCCGAAACTCAGCTCTTGCATTAGTTGTTGACAGTTTTGAAAATAGAATGAATCGGTGGTTAAAATGAGTGTTCGGGACTCAAAATGGTGACAAAAAGCGATATTTACTCGTAATAATTCTGTTTATTTCAACAAAAATTTGATATTCACTATGAACATATTGATGTACCAGAAACATTTTATGTATCATTACAAATCAGTACATCACAACATATTAGACATAAAGTATTAATTTAGGTTCAATATTTCTTTATTATGTGTATCTTATAGGTTGGTAATCCCCAAATAGTTTACCTCTAGTAAATATGAAACAAATGTTTTGTGTTAAAAAAATTTACAATGACTGGATTTTGTATTCAGAGAACTGTTTCTAAATATTACTGATGTTGAGATTTATAATATAATATAATTAGATTTGTACTTAAATTTCTTAATTTTGAAACAATGTTTTTTGCGATCTCTGAAAACACATGGAGTGTTGGCACCCTCCCGTACCTTAATAAGCACAAAAAGTCAACAATACAATCCCAATTTATGAGAAAAACACTAATTATGAATGTAAAATAAGAAATTTCATGCTTACTTAGAATATTCTGACGTAAAATCAAAATGTAATCTAACCACTCTTAGCGGTAGTACAGTACGGAGATAGTCTGAGGCGAAAGACCACACTTGCCGATTCAATGAATTATCTGACGGAATATTGCGTCAAAATTGATCCGCCGCGAAAAAGTACCCTCAAGCCTTTGCAATTAGGAGCTAAAACTCGAAATGTCGAGCTCTTGCGTGTTTACCGTACCAATTTAACCTTTTGGTCTTTTTCGGACGTTTTGAGTCTACATCTTTTTTCAGGCAACACCTGTACTTAAACTGGGAAACTTCGGTTCGCTGGGGCACTATCTCTTGCAGATATAACAATCCATATGATGATTATAATGAATAAAAGTGACGAAAGGATGATTCGATGAAAGAAACTATTCATACTGCGGGTGAGTGAATAAGAATGACGTATCTTAGTGTAAGCTTCACCTCGATATTATTATTCGTTTAGGAGGATATTTTTAAAGCGNATATATATATATATATATATATATATATATATATATATATATATATATATATATATATATGAAAATTGTGATACTGGATTTATACATTTAGTGTAACAGTTTTTTTCATTTTAAGAAGTCGTATATAGAATTAGACAAACGTAACATACAGAATATGATATCGTACAATATTGATTGCAGATGATAAGTGCGTGATGCAACAAAACACGCCAGTTTGTTATGAAATTACAGGTTAAAAATGAAGCATTTTCTGTCCTTGGAAACAGAAGGACTTGATGAGGTTGATTCTACAAACCGCTCGTTCGATCCATATAACAAGGCTTGGTGTAAATGTCAAAGTACTGCTATAATAGCTTTCTGAATGATATCTGAAGTGTAGATTGTCCCAACAGCATTTAAAAATAATTTCAGAATTTGTAACCTTTGCACTTAACATCGTAATTATTATAAATATTTCTGAAAACATTCCAAAAGCAAAATATCAGAGGAAATTATATAATGAAATTCTGGTATTATTGATATCGTAACATCTCCTTTTATGTCTTATCGAATACTCGTAATTACGTCAGGATAAACTAAAACCAAAGACTAAATACTAATTTCGTTTTAAAAACAAAATTTTGTGGTAGAAAACATAATAGTTAATAAAAACAACTTACTGCCAATATAGTACTTAAAAAAATGCGTACAACCTAATGGATGACGAGCTAATTTACTCTTCGGTAGGAAACGGGGTAATCACATCGATTCCCATCAAAATACCCAAAAGTAAATCGGAGAAAATCCCAGGTGCGGATGAGGCTAATATACTGAAGAGACAACTGTGATAAGATTGACTACAGATAAGAATATTACTATAGTAAATAATAAGAAACAATAAAGAACGAGTCTTAATTTTGCATTTCAATCAATTTCTGTGGCAAATGATGTGATAATATAGAACGTGATGCGATAATATATACTGGACATTCATCAGTAGATGATTTTGCGTTACTACTCTGAATAATTATTAGAATATAAAAAAGTCACCATTTAAAATGTCCTGTGTCGTTTATTTCATTTCAAAATATATGTGTTCTCTGACAGCGGTGGTGTAGTGGCAGCGCCTTCGCTTCCACGATCCCGCTGAGTGGTAGAGCGTGGAATCAAACCCTGCTCCGCCAAACTGGGTGAAGTTTTCGGCTGGGGTTTCCCTCACCTACTCCAGACAAATGTCGGTTCGGAGCCGTAAGTTCCCCGGCAACCCAACGTATCTCCTTCCCAAGTCCAACGGCTAGATTGAAGAGCAGACCTCATGGCCTGAACCTCGCCAAAAGGTATAAAATAAATAAGTAAATACATTCTCATTAAGTAAACTGGAATGCAAATGTTTATCATTTTCTCTCATGTTTCTGAGCTTCCGTGATCGACTAAAATATTTCTATGATAAATAAGTGAGAATTTACGAATTACTTTATTCCTGAATTCAAAGTTTCTAGCGAGTTATTCCCCTTTTGGTTATAATTTCTCATAGTACCTCTCTTAAGAAGCTCTATTAAGCTGGAACAACTTTATAACACAATCAAATAAAACTAGTCCCAACATTTAGTACTATTTAATTACTTATTAATTAGCCAGAAGTTAAATTTCTAACAATGTCCAGATTTTTTTAATAAAAAGCTTGTCAGCTTTCTTCTTAAGCTGACACAACTGTTCATTAAAACGCTTATAAAAACAATTCATCATGCTCATATTTACTTTGAATTAATTACTGCTTAATGACGCAAAAATAATAATAAATTCTTATCAATAACAATTATATAAACTATTTTTACCTTAGATTCTATTTTTATAAATTCGTGAAATTATGTGCAACGGATCGGATGAAACAAATTCAAACTTGAGCTAATAAAAGTAAATTTCAGCTATCGACAATTTTTTTTTGACGACCGAAATGTATTTTTTTTTGTACATTGTTATGTTATTAATACACTACGTTTTGACTCGAGATTACACTGAGGAACTTGACTGATTTCAGTTCGTTCTTCAATACAAAGTTACAAAATGGCCTTTTGATCTGATGCATCACTAAAAATAAGTTTTTGAATTTCGGAGACTCTAAAATAAAATGTAACATAAATATTATTTTTATGGTGTCACCACTAATTTTTGTGATTTATCCAACGAACATATTATTTGTTGTCATTTGCTTATTGTAACTCATGATTACTGTTACGGATTCAACTGGTAAAGGAGAGTGGCTGGCGTAAATGAAAATTGATCATGTACGAGTACATCCATGACATTTATAACACTTGATATTCGATCGAACTCAATTATATAATGGCTTGAAAGAAAATTATTGAAATTTCCAATATTATTTTATTACTCGCTCATTCCTCAAATTATTCGTATTACAAAAGGGGAAATTATGTTTTCTAACGATGTTTTCTATAAAGCGATATGAATGTAAGGTATAGAACTTTTTTTAATGTATCAGAATTTTATTCTCATTGAAATCTGCTGATGCCATTTTAATGAATTAATCAGAGGCTTCTCCACCGAATCATTAATTCGGAAACTACGGGATTACCTTTTATAGGTAGATTAAGCTTTTTGAATCTTAATTAAGTCAGATTAAGCTTTGTAGATTAAAAAATCGGAAGTTGATGTCAATGTTTTTAGGTTGTGCGATGGCTTATATCTAAACTTTCAATTACAGGTCATTAAATAGTTATTTTAGAAACATTTTGTGGCCTATTCACACGTTCCTTGTTTACTGTGCACGTAATATGGATTTCTCCGCTCAGCGCAACTGCTTTTTTAGCGTCATGGGACTTATAATATAATTTCTGGTAATGTGGGAAATGTATCATTTAGGTTATTGGGATATCTGTCCAGTTATCTCGAAATATTTGACCTCACGAAAGCTCTTGCATAAAATTACATGTAACTTCCAATTATTGTCACAAAGATTAAGCGTGGTAAACGCCAACATTTTCTTGGACATACAAAAGATTTTTCTTTCATTAAAAAGTGCAAGCTGGGGCCCTTAACTGGTGTCCTTCAAACAGCAAAGTTACCTCAATTGAACTAAAACCGAGCGTAAACTCATTACCGTAACAAAGCCTCGGTCGGTCGACAACCCTTGTGAATGAGGTTAGAAAACAAGCGCGTATAAGAAATCCGTGTGTTGGTATCTGTGTGGGTGATGTAGAGTTCGCCTTGACCTTCACAAGTGACTCACAGGTGAACGCAACGATGTCGACCGCAACGGGAATCGATGCGGGACTGAAGAACGTAACTATGCACTCGCCACACAAGAGAAACAAATTACCTGGCCTCTACTCGCACATAAACAAGTTTTAAACACATTACCAATCAAGTTTTGTTTCGATTTTTGAATGGAATTATACATACAATCCAATATAACATCCTTGAAATGGTTCTTGAGATAGTTCTGACGGGTAATATTGGTCAAATTATTTATATTTAAAATATTCTTCGTATATTAGTTTTATGAATAATAGTAACTACATGAGACTACAAAATGTATATCAAATTTATAAAAAAATTAGTTATGAATGAAGTAATATAAAGTGTGAACTCGTTTGACTGCATTAGTAATATCGTGAGGAAGGGGGGGATTTGGTTGGGGCACTAGCTAATTGACCCTCCTCAGACTTTGTCGAAGGGTTGGTCCTTGACCGTTGAGCTGATCCCTATTTTGGCTGGCTTGGTAGGATGAGAGGGAGCAATTTAAATAGGGATAGTCCAGTGGCGACGCAGCAGTTTATTATTACGTTCACACAACTTACATAGGTTCTCCTGAGCGGCGCCCACAAGATCCTGCTCGGCACGGGACTCCATCCCGACGAAGTACCGATCTACAACCATGGATTTTGCTACAACAGACCGGTGCGTCGGCGTCCCGTGAAGAGGAGAGTTAGTCGGACCGCGAATTCAGGCCGAACTAACAGGGGTTAGAACTCAGGGTGAGACGCGAGGTCTCAGTTGGACGGAATGGGTTGTTCTTGGGACCGCGAGGTCTAAGTCAAGTGCAAAGGTTAAATTTGCACTCAAGACCTTTATGTATAGCCAAGTACAAAGGATAGGAGTTGTACTCAGGACCTTTAGGTCTAAGCCAAGTACAAGGGTCTGGGTTCGTACTTAGGACCGTGGGGTCTAAGCCAAGTAGGGAGGATTGGAAGAACGGACGCACGCATCTGTCGCGCGAGTGGCAGCCGTTTGCCAAGAGCGGTGGCTTATATAGCCATTTAACCCCGAGTCGTCAGTTTGAATGTGGCGCGTCACTGCTTGGCAACGCGGGTGGTGCTACCCGCATCCACGCGGCAGTAAGCAGCTTGCCCCTTCAATAGCCGGTATGACGACGACGTAGGTCGCAACGACTGGACGAAAACACCGATCAGAAATTTTAATATCTCTTTACAATGTCCGGAGCATATTTTAAAATTTTATATTGGTTGTTGAATAAAATTTTTAAAAACTTGCATTTATAAAAAAGGTTCAAAAAATTATTTTTTCTTAAAAGAGACNGACAGATTGATATATAGCGTAATGACCGGTCAGGCCGGAATTTAGGATCTAAAATCGATAAAAACCTATATTATTGCATCCGTTTATGCAAATTTTGGAAGGTTCAAAGATTTTATTTTTTGTTGATAGAACTACCATACACATAACAGATCACGGCTATTAAACGATTTACTTCTCACCCAGTGGAAGAACGACGTAATACATCGGCAGTAACATCAGCTGTATTGTAGTTGTAATCTCTGACTAAGGGTACGATTATTCTGGAGCGACTATCAGCAATAAGAGGATAGAGAAGAGTAACGCGACGCGAACCTTCACGTGATGACAGGTGAGGGCGTTTATGTCGGCATTGCGACCAGCGCTGCGACCAACGATAAAAGCAACGAAATCATTTAGGTCGTTCCAACATAAACGGAGTCGTGCGGAGTCTCGCCGCTCCTTCTCCGCTTCACTCTTCTCTTTGCTCGTTTGACTGATCGTCGCTCCAACATTATCGTACTCTAATTAACTTATTTACCCCCATATAATTGAATTTTGTATGCTGATTTAAAATATTCCAAATTCTGTATACTCTCCTGCGCAAATTACTTTCTCCTCAGTTGCATCATTGTTCCATCGGATATACCAGCAAAGAGACAATGAAACGACTCTTAAACATATTACCAACTTCTTATCTGCTTTTGAACGGTATAATATTTAAAATCCAATATGACATTATATCTCTTCCTTTCAATCTTATCACATGCATTGCATGTTTCATTGTGTGTAATTCTGGTACATGGTGCTTTATTTAGGTCCTTGTGTTTTCCAGGATTTTACGGTACGATAATGTTTTTAATACTCACCTCACTCCCCACTCTACAATTTACTTATCAAGATTCTCTACCTGCGTTTTGACCCACCCCTTGACATTTCATTCAGTTTTTATCAAATAAATTTTTTTTAAATACAGCGGATGTTCCAAATCCACACCGTAGCCAGTTTCTTCTTAGCCCGTATGTAACAAACTTTAAATAAATATTTATGCATGAAACCTTCATATTTGTGGCTGTGTAACTCGTAAAGTATATTTTGGATTCACAATTTTTAATACGAGAGTGTTTCCATGAACGAATGTAGCAAAGAAAACTCTGTCAGTCTTTACTAAAACATCTTTACAACTCACTTAAAATAATAATATTCGTAGAGAGTAAAGTGTGATGCCATTTGCACCTGTTTGTCATGATTGTAGAAGGAGAATGGTCTAGAGAACTCTTCATGGTTAACAAAATGTGCAGTTCTCCAAACACGCAAAGAATACTATTATTCCTGAAAATAATTCCTTATGAGTGGATTCATAACACAAATAATATGAACCATTTCATCGAACTATTTATGCCAACGACACGTGTCAGTCGATTCACATTTTATGAAAGTATGAAACGTATAAAATCATAGTATTAAATATACATCCGCATAAAATCACTTTCCGTTAATGAATTAATAAAAAAAACTCTTTGTTTTTTACTATTTGGAGAAAGAGCGTTCTACCTTTTAGCACGTTTTACGACCAAAACTAGTTTACTAGATTTCTCTACAAAATTCTAAAATTCGGTTTCAGTGAATGCGTTAGGTCAAATATTATAAATTTTCAACGTAAATTTGCATCGATATCAAAAAACACCTCGAAATTACTTCAAAACAAGTGCAAAACAAGTCTCTTGAGAAACAAATACTGAAGGGTGTTTAAATCCGTCTAATTGTGAAGTTAGATAATAATTAATGACAAGTTTTATTTTGACTAGTTTCTTAATTTTATTTTATGTGCCATTAAATATTACAGTGTGTAAACAAAGAGATTATTCTAAACAAATATTTTTCTACACTTATTTGCTTTCTACTTTAAGTACACCAGTTCATTGGTGAAGCCTCCTCCACGGAAATATACGTCAATATCTTCTCGGAAAAGTACTTAAAACACACAATGATTCTTCACAGTGACCTGTTTCTTTTCTGCGAAATCAACTAGATCGTCCTTCATCAGGATGAAGACAAGCTAATTATTTCCGATAATTTCAAGGTCGAAGAAAGGGCTTTCTCTTTACCTTCATTCTATCGTCTTTGATGGTATGTGTATTACAGTCATCCCGGGAGAGATAAAATACGACATTTTAAGTAACGTTTAGACAGTGATACGTAAAAGAGTTCAAGAGTTTTATTGCTTGATGATTCATAACTAAAAGATACTTCGCGAGGCAAAAGTCATTTATTGCAATCCATTGGAGCAATCGATGGTGCTCTAACTCGTTCAATAAAATGTCATTAATTCTGTATTATGTATGCAACTCTTTTGTCGTTTTTCTAAGTACATGTCGAGAGCACTACGGGCAGCAGAAATATTACAGTGAAAACTGAGAAAACTGTCCACCGCCATAACTCTACATGTCATTCCACATTACTCTTCAATACAGACAATAGAGCTCTCTGAAGATGCCTCAACCATTGTCCAATTAAAGATCACACAGTCACATTAACTACTTTAAAATTACAAATTAATGACACTAGAATCACATTTATTATTCACGTTATAAAATAAAAGTGGATGTTCCAGCTTCTCTGTGAAGGTAGAAGAACAATAACAATATAAAAAAGATTGATGAGATATTAACTACTCATTTCTTACAAATTAATCACGATAAAATCACATTTACTTCTCTCGTCATTAAAATGAATTTTACAGCATCACTGTGAATGTAGAATACATGCATTTTTTTATTTCTGGGATGTTTAGTACTTATTGCTGACTAATTAATTATTACAAAAACAAATTTATCACTTTTGTCCCAAGAAGTTGATTTTTTTCACTTCATTGTGAAGGTGAAGCGACTATATCTACATGGAACAAGTCTACCATATCGTTTAGCGTAAGAGCGTGGGTTTAAGGTCCGATGAAACAGTGCATAGTCAGGACCGCTCCGTGGCCATGTTTCTCATTTTTGCCGCACGTTGAGCAGTGGCCCGCGGAGGAAATACCACCGCACCCTCTGGCCACCCTTCCTGGTAATCCGAGCACTGACCTATCACGGCACGACATTCCTATTAAGTACTCGTAGTCTCATTTCAAAAATTTGGTTGAACAAAATTACGAAAAGTTGTAGACGTTACAATTAATATAAATATTACATATACTTCTTCAATTCTCCCAGAAACTTAAATCACCCAGTGCCAGGAAACTCTAGTGAAAAAGTTTTCAACTACATTTTGATTAAGTTCTTCGTTAATTAACCATGATGGAATTGCGAAAGAGTGCAATGTTCACAAACATTGGCAGTGATGAAAAATATATCTTTGTTCTTGAGGTTTGAAACATAAGATACCAATTACCGTTACCACACTATAACGTAATAAGGAAATGTCTTATTGTCACAGCAACTTTTATTTTGGTAGGCGTACTAAAATATCGGTTTGTGCGATATTTTTACATCTGTACGACGATTTATTTGACTTCAAAGACTCCAAGAGGCATAATTTGACATACGGCAAAATCATTTTCAAATGTTATTTTTTGGTCTTCTTTGTTTTACTCCAAACGTACATTCATTGATTGATGATCGTACGAAATGTATCATGAAGTTGTAGAATATATTTAACTATAAAATATTGAAGAAAGAGACGTGATTAATATAATTCATCAATTGACGTTTTATTTCCATTTTACGTCACTATGATTCTAGAAAAAAAATACCGCATTAACTTCTACGTTGTATCATTTAAAATCCAAATAAAAAGTAATAACTCGAGAAAACTGTTTTCCCCGAGTAATATTGTTTGCTTACTTTACGGATTCTATTCGCGCGGTACTCCGGAAACGTTATTGAAATCAATATTCTTCCAAATACACAAACTGACTAACAAAAAATGCAGTTTTTAAATAGTTCTTTAAGTTTTGTGTAAATATTGTGTGTAAAATTTAAACACTGTTGTATTTATGTTAAGTGAATAAATAATACGTAAAGTTACATATTTTACGGTTAATTTCCAACCCACGGGAAGAAAATCTGTGTTTCGTTCACAGACGACCAAGCTGCAGTGCTGGAGGAGAACGAGGCGTGGTCGTTCCTCATGAGAATCTATGCTTTTTCGAGCACCCAAGTGAGCTTCCAGCTGGGATTTCCCCCACTTACTCCAGACAAATGTTAGTCCGATACCGTTTGCTCCGCGTCTACCCATTATCTCTCCTTCCCAATTCACTCACCCAAGTCACGGTTAGGTGGAAGAGCAGGCCTCATAATAATAATAATAATGATGATGATGCTTGTGTATGATAGAACTATTACTGCGAAACCAGACATAGTAGTGAAGGTTCTAGAGAAGATGATTTGCTACATTATTGATGTTAGCATCCTTTGTGACGGAAACATGGTTCACAAAATTGGAGTGAAGAAATTAAAATATAAGAACTTTTCAATTGAAATTGGTCGAATGTGGAAAGTTAAAACTGAAACTGTACCTATTATTGTTGGCGCTCTTGAGACAATCCTAGATCATTAGATTCCAACCTGGCAAAAATTCCAGATAGGCTAAAAGATTGGGAAGTGCGAGCAATTGCATTAAGAGGTACGGCATATATCACACGCAAGAAAGTATCAAGATCAGCGACTCTGCTCCTTAGGATGTTGGTTGCATCCTGGATGAGAGTAGAGTACGGAACTATCGACATCATTGTTTGTGAATAAAAAATGAATAAGAATAATACATGATAAATCTTCTACTGAAAACTGTATTTATACATTAAGGACTAGGGCCATATTACACTATCAGAATTCTTTGTTGCGGGAAAAATTTATTCAGTAATTTTTGCGTTAGATGTAACAGCAAAGAACATACATAGCATCCAAAAACAGGGATTTAGCATCACTAGTCTCTTCATTCTTCCTACCTGTGCTTAATGACTTTTCGTGTCTGACAGTTGCTATGAGTCTGAGGATAACTGTTCTGCCTTACCTCATTCTGCAGTGTGTAAATATCGCCGAAGCATCGAGGCGTCGACTTCAAGAAGGTTTCAGAATGAAAGGTCCCGCACCTAACAGGTGAGCATCTCCTCAAGAGACGTCAAGCAACCTTTTCACCGATGCAAATGACTGCTTAAGCAGTAATTGTAGCGTGTCATCCCATTGTGTATCGATTGAAGCAAATGTAAGCAAGCTCCAGCGCAAATCAGTGGTTGGTACGACTTTCAACAAATAGAATTCGATTGAATTCAGGATGTCATCTATACAACATAAAAGAACTAAACACTATATATCCGGGTCTCAATAACAAAAGATTTACTAAAGCTTCATTTTCCACATGACACATATTTCACATATTCTCATTTATTAAGATTCAGAATTTAAAAAGCTGTTGATCTAATATTATCTTGCGCATTTAAATATTATGAACTACAAGTTTAAAAATGCAGAAGAATGGATTGAATGAAGAATAGTTGAAATATGAAAAGTTTTTGATAAATTAAATTTTGTCGCACGCAGGAGGCAAATAAGTAGAAAAAATGTTTTTTGTACGATGACATCTATAATCCTCTGTTAATATAGGATAAAAGCAACAGATCATTAAAAAAATTTCAAGATATGGAGAAAGAGTTGGCAAATTTCTCTGTACTTAGAGAATAGACGTCCGTTTTGAATCTCAAAAACTTTTAATTCTGAATTCAATGAGTGAGAATTATGCTTGTATCTGTGGAACACTCCAACAAACTAGTGGTTGTGCCTCATGTACGTTTCTCAATCTTGAATAAAACTAATGCAGAAAATATTTTTCAAGTGTATGCTTTTTAAGTGAGTGCGTTTTTCTTGTATATGTTTGTGTAATATATACGTAAGATGAAAGGTAACGTAACACATTTGTTTATAAAATAAAGTAAAAAAACATCCGCGATTGCTATACTTCTATGGACCATAGAATTTATGATAAGATGAAGAAGTGCGCAGCTAATTTTAACTCGCAATGTAATTTCCATTAGCTTTCGATTAGGTAATGAATAGGCTTGGTAACTTGACACCTGACAATTGGAAAAAATATAAAGAGATAAAACTACTTATTAAATTTTGGAAGAATATGCAAATAGAATATTGAGTATAAGAAGAGCACTTAAAATCCCGTGAGGCCGGCGACAAATATGTCGCTGGACGCGGCAGTGCAGTAAACTCTCTTCCAGAAAACACTCTCAAGGCGATAGAAATGCGGATGAAATATCAGAAACATCGTTTCTCATGCAATCGTTCTTTTCTGGTATTCCACATGAAAGTTTGTAATACGTATATTTTTTCGAGATATACAATCGTTAATATTGTCCTTAAGTGCTTTGGAAAATGCTTTCCTACATTTCTTTTGTTCATGAAGATATTACGAATGTACATGAAGATATTCATGCGAAACGGCCTTCCCATGTCCCTAAAATGAATACAGAAACGAAACACTCAGATGTTTTCTGAAAGAAAGTTTGTTGTTGTTTTCTCGACAAAATAAAAAAGAAACGTTTTGTTACTTCGTAAACAATTTACAATTCTGGATTGATCCGATGTTTATCTGTTGGCTGTTTCATAGGAACTGGACATGGACATTTCATAGGTTCATTCGTAGGAACTGGACATACAATGTCTCGAAATTTACGATCTAAAATTCGAAGATATTTAATTACTTGCGGACTCCAGTGCTCGAGATTCAAGATTCATACTTTAATGACTTATTTTTATATCTCAAAATCTTCTCCAGTCAACATAATTTTTCGTAATGAATGAAAAAAAAATAACTAATACAATTAAAAACTGAAACAAGAGTATTCGCTGGGGTACCACCAACAGACTCCCATTTGGGGCTTCGACCCAGGAAACTCGCTGGTGTGTTTTACCACGAAACTCTGCTTGGAATTTCGCCCCATCGAGAGATCCAAGCGTGGGCATCACCTTCGTATAGACAACAATGTTATTATTCGCAAGCCAATCCTTTTTTTATTTTTTAAATTAATTCTTAGTTGAATACACATCACTCAGCTGTAAAGCTCTATCACAAGTAAGATTGGGGAAACTCATTGAGCACCACCTAAGAATTTCCTAATTTGGTGAATTAAATCTCAGAGTGATCTATTAAATATAAATGAAGAGGGTAACGGTTGCGTATTTTGAGAATGAGGGGATCTACTTTGTCGATGTGGAAGCGGGTAGCGCCTGGCATTTTTGGAAGAGAAAAAAAGATATCAGGTGATATTGCGTGAATGAAATATATCTTCAAATCTTTATGAAGAGAGGAATTTCGCATAAACCAGGGTGCTAAACGGAGTATTTTCTTAAAAAAAAAAATGAAAGAAAGAATTTTGCGGATGTGCGTGGGAGCAGCGTTGTACCAGCGTTGTACCACATGGGGCAAGCGTATAGGGATCGAAGAATAGTTTTGAAGAGGACGAGTGATGATTCGAAGCTTATGGAGGAGCATCGGTTGATGATAGGACGAAGTTGAGCAAAATTTTTTGGCCTCTTTGATTTTTATTTCGATGTGATCTTTTCACGTGTCGAAGTGTAAACCAAGGTATCTGATCGAGGATTGCGGAGGTGACCAGAGGTACTGGCGTAATTTATAGATAATGAAAGAAGGTATATTGGGAAACGACGGGAAACAATTTTTGCAGACGATTTGGAGGGGTTTAGTAGTATTTTCCACATTTTTGTCTATTTTTTCAAGGAATTTAAGTGATCCTGAAGGGAAGATTTTAAGCTGTTAATGGACGGGCCGGATTTGAATAGAACTGTATCGTCGGCGAATAAAGCAATATTATTGTGGTAATGAAATAGCAGGTCTGCTGTGAAGAAATTAAAAAGTGTTGGAGATCCTTTCTAACGGGGTAATGTGGTAAACTTAGACAGAATATCAGTGTTAAAATGAGCATATTTAGTTCGATGGGTATACATTAAATTTTAATTGTGCTCACCATTGAGTAAAGGGGTACGCGGTAAAACAATATTTATTATAATTTGAGTATATTTAACATTCTAAAATTGCGTCACAAAATGAGACGCTTATCGTGTTACTCTAAGTTGCCATATTTATAGTTAGCACATAATTATAAGTTAATTTTTTTGTTATCTACCTTATTATTTAAGAAGAAGTAATAAAATATATTATTCCAGTGAAGTAATAAAATAGAGGAAGTCTCCAGAAGCGTAGTAAGTGCTTACATATTTTGTTAATTTTAATCGTGCGGGTTAGGGATTTGTTGTGAATTAAAAATACGCTGACGTGAACGTGTCACAAGAAAATAATTCAATATTGAAATCAAATTTTGTTGTTAGTTAACTAATAAATGGGTGTCATTTTGCAAGCGAGATAATTTTCATCATTCAGTAACTTTCTTTCTATATGTAAAGAACCAGAAGTGACTCAAATTTTCTAGAGGAGGTCTTTGCTGATGACTCGTGTTCGTGCCATTGGCTCTGGGGTTGTGAAGTGGACTTTAGTTTTCTTGATTCATTTGGGAATATCCGCATATCACATTTCGGAACCTCTGATCCAAACGCTATGACTTCTAATTGTATGGACTAAACGTGTCCAACAAAGCAAACTGGTGACAATAATGATTAAAAATTGATACAATAATTGTTAACTGGTAGGTTAAAAATTTTCAGCAAGGGTTTTTCTCTAATTGAATTATTCTCAAAGTAACGATACTTTGCCTAAAATTACTCAATATGGCTGCCATAAACAAATTGCCAACCTCCACGAGACAAATCCTTGAAACTCACTGGCGTGCCGGCAGCGGTCCACAACGTAATTCTCATAGCTGATAATGTGAGGTTAAAGCGTCCCGCTACATCTTACTATAATTTTTTTAAAAGAAAAAGCGTGGTCACAAAGAATTTAAGTAATATCCAAATAAATATTAATAGTAGTCACAAAAGCGACTATTTGCTGTAAAGAAATACAAGTTAACAAACAAAGACACAAAGTAATATTCGTTCGATGCAGAAAGTACAGAAGATCGTCACAAGAGCCAGTGAATTGAATTGGTGTCCGACGTTGGCAATGGATTCAAGTTCGAATGTACGCGAGGTACCCTTATCATTACTCTTATGGACGATGGCGAAGTAAAAGCGTTGGCTACCTTGAGTACAGGTTGTACCAACATCAAGCCTGTTAGACTGACAATAAATAAATTAGCAAATAAATAATTTATTGTCAAGAGATCTGTTACAAACTGCGTACGAGCACGTTGAGGACAATAATGAAATTTACTGCGACTAATATACAATAAACTAATAAACACAATGCGTTTGCGTTTTTGTTTTTGTTTGGTCTTAAGTTGAATTTCTCGAGGCAAAGAAAGATCACTTTGAGTATATACTACTATGTAAAACACGAATCATATATTATGTTGTCGCTTTCAGTAACATATCAGTTTGTTTGGGTACGTTACTTCAGAATGACTAAGGATCCCTCACTAACACTGAACAAGGCTTATCAATGTTTTACAAATATTACACGATTCAACGATGTATTCATAGCAGAAAAAAAATTATAAAATATATGAAATTGATATTATACAAATCTCATAATATACTCATTTTAGCTAACACTCTTGTTTGTTTTCTTCCATGGTTATGAGACGAAGAAGATTATTACATAATAAATCGAGTTTGAATTGTTACTCTACTTGTATTGTCGTCCGCTGTTTTCAACACATATACGGGATCTCATGTCGCAATGTATTTTGAGAAAAAGATAGTGTTGCGTGATATAGTTTTCACTATGAAAAGCGTAAAATTTTATTTGGTAGTAAAGTAGCACAAAAAAGTTGTAATGTAAAAATACAAAACTGATTATACAAAAGGTGACTAAGATACCAAGAAGATTAAGTGTCTTTCTCTTCCTAAAAGAAAAGTAAAGATGGTAATAACCATATACATCTCAAGTGTGACATTTAGCACCTCAGGCATATGTGTCTTCCCCATAATTGATGGCAATTGCTATCAGATATGTGAGTTATTCCTACAGCTTCGTACAACTATTACTAATGTATGAATTGTAGTCATTAATCACAGAAGTCATCCAAGAATAATGTGGTTCCAAACACGATACAGGAAGTACATATGCAGTACAACACGGTACACTGAAATCTTGTTTATCCATATCTCCAGTATATACGCATCAGTTTTACTGTCAAAATATATTTTTATAGATAATATTTATCTAATTATCATATACATTTATCCTGGTCCGGGTTTGGCTCCGGTTTTCCTTCGGGTAGAGGCGGATTTCTTTTGCAGGTTCTCTAGGCTTTGTCTGGGGGCGTGTTTATTGTAACAATAAATCGTGAATTTCGTGTTAATTCAATTCTTACGATTTTTAAACACTATACTCAGAATAATCTATAGTTCCATAATAATTTGTACATGTAAATTTTTTGCGTTAAATTACAAACATATTGACATTCTATTAGTATTATAACTCGCAACTAACTTTTTATCTTATCTAGGAACTTTTGCTGAAATTTTTGAATCCGCCTCTGCCTTAGTGCCGAGATCGGAATTGATGGGATGGTCCCTTGCTTGCTTCCGGAGAGTAAATTAGTTTATTGTCCTCCACGTGGTCATACGCAGTTTGTACTGCTTTTTTGACAATAAATTTATTATCATTAATACGCAAGTGTCCCCTAATCTATTGGTTCCTTTACTGCGGGATAAATCACACAAATGAAGTATAGTCTCTAGAGCACTTAAGGATGTGTCTGAGATTTCCTACTATTTCATCTTTTCCTTTCCCATTTAACAATAAATCCATTTAAAAATTACATCAAGAAATCACGCTACTCGACTCGATTATTTCCAAAGGAAATAGTATCTGCGCTGACATGTCTGACCATGCTGGTATTAACAATATTCGTAGGGAATATTGCACTATCGTAATGAAACTTGCGTACAACTAGCAGATGGGTAAAATAGTATCTGCCACGTAATCTAGGTAAATAGAATAATCTTGCTAAATAAAAGTGAAAGTTTTTTCATTGTACAAAAATGATAGTTTCATTCAATCTCTCGTGCGATTAAACACTGAGTAACAAGAGTCTTAAATGACGTATCCTTTATTGCGGGAAGATCAACTATGATATTTTTTTATTCGGTGCACTAATCATTGAATTAAGTATTACCCTTGGTAACAATCAACACGAGGCAGAAATCTCTCGGGAGACGTCTGGGGCAACTGTTCCTCGCGAGGGGTGGAGTCGCGGACGGGAGTGAGAGGACACGCGATCCTCTGCCACATCTACCTCGCGCCGCCCCGCTACCAAATGCGCGGGTGAACTAAGGCACCTTGCGACCAACGGGTGCGATCAAATTGGGACAAGGTTTTTAAAAATCATTCTTCAGGGCAGATACAGAGGTTTCCTTTCTAAGTTTTTTGTTTAGATTTTGTTTGTTTTTGTTTGTTTTTGTTTTTGAATATTTTTCCGACAAGTGAAAAAATTGTTCATTTTGTTATAACCCAGGTCGTAAGCAGGGAAAAAGTCTAAAAACATAAATTGAATTAAGTAATATTTGTATTGTTCACAAATCTTCTGTGCTTTACTTTTCTCTAATATATTGTAAAAACGACTTCGATTTTTTTTTTGTCTAAATGTAAGTGTGACGGGAGCACTTTTTGATAAAATTGAAGATGAGAGGTCTTTTCTATCAATGTCATCAAGTCATTTCCGCTGGAAAATCGTTATTTAATGCACTTTCTATTTCAAAATTACATATTATTAAAATATGTAAGTATGTGTTCTTTTTTGTCATTTTTCAATGCTCTTCTTACGTGTGTAGCAAAAGGTACTTCCTTGGCTCCTCTGTATAGCGGAGCATTCTGACCCTCTCCCCATTTCTGAAATTCGCCGAGGATGCGAGGGATTGCGACAGTCGCAATATTGAAATGAGAAAGAAATCAGTTATTTTCTTCTCGGCCACTTAAAGTGAATTGATCCAAAGAGTTTAGCTTTGATGTCTCTTAGAGCGTGTGTCCTCTTGTCTTTTGGACGCACATCTTTTTGATTAATGACCCCCCACTTCGGTGGGTTATTTTTCTCCTTCTATACTCTATTCCATGAAATATGTCAAAATACAAACGATAAGTTATTTGCACCATCTTCTGTTTAATGTCTACTACTTCCATTTATTTTAATGCGTTTTTTATTTCTAAAAATAATAGATAACCATTCATCTATTGTGGAAAAGAAATTAAAACTCAAATTATTATTGTGTATTAGTTGTTTCAGTGTGTCGAAGTGGTTCGTATTCACTGCTATGGTTGTGCAGTGGTTACACATTTTGAGTGTTCCGTGTGGAAACGAAGTATTCTCAAACTGAGTTTGGTACACACCAAAGTATCTCCTCTACAAATATAAACTAGTGGTGCAAAACTATTGCACATACTTTCTCATATACGTTTCTCACTCTGGACTACAGAGCGGCATTAAAGCATTCTATTAGGAGAGGGATGATTTTCACATGTTACTCTATATTTTAATTTTTACCCAATTTAAAAAGTTTATTAAAGAAATATTTTACTAGCATTTATATAAAGGAATCTCTAATATACAGATTCTGTTTTTTCGTTTTATGGGGAGATAAGATAAGCAAGAATTATATTCCATTTCAAAAGATATATTTATTAATAAATATAGAGATAAATAGGATATTATTAACGCGAGAACAAAGCCAGAAGACCAAATATATTCTTATATAATTTAATTATGAACTAAAGAGTTAATTTTTTTTGCAATTTGAATTTCAAAATTATATTAATAAACACTAATCGTATCTATTAATTATTACGGTTAAATAGGTGATACTGTTTGTTTTATTCACTTCCTGTTATTTCGTAACGCTCCTTATCTATCTCGTCAAATAATTCTGTAAGTGTTAAAATATATTTTTACAATAATACTATATTTAATGATTGAAACTATTATAAAACATTGTATTAAAATATCATGAAAAATAAACAAAAAGATTTATCAAACATTACCTTCAAAACAAAAACTCATAGCCAAGTTAATTATTAAAACGATAAGAAATAATATAAAATAACATCCTCCCGCATCAAATAATATATACAAACATTAAATATGATACACAGGATGCTCCAATTAACAAGTAAATCCAGCAAAAGGAGCAGTGGACACATCTGATACGTAAGATCACGCAGTAAAATAGTGCAGCGATACCGGATGTGAGGTTACGACACGTGCGTAGAGGTCGTGTAGGTGGAGGATTCACGATACCAAGAGAAACATAAGATGCAGACATTCCCTCAGTTCTCCTTTTCAAAGTAACATATACAAATGACACATCTACAAACATATTCTCTTTGGATTCACACCATTAGAAACTACGCGCCATATGTATATGTGAGTGTAAAAAATATGTGCAAGAAAAATCCATTAACTAAAAATACATATAATAGCGTAATAAACAATAACATTTTAGTCGGACTCAAAACCAATAAATTAACAATTTATAAAAATTATTTTACTGCGTCTATACCAAACTTTCAAGCGAAATACCGCTAATGCGGATGTAATGCATACTAATTCTACTTTACGTACAGAAAATTTAAGCAAAATCGTTGGACCAGTTTTTAAAAAATATTAAAAAATGTACTTTTATCTTCATGTGAAGTGCCCTTTGTGTTCAAGTAAAAAGAAAATTGAAAGCAAGTGCATATGTCAGAAGTAAATTCTACCCTAAATACGAAAAATGGAAACAAAATATTTTTCCATTCGGTCAGGAGTGCTGCGCACAGACGGACGGACGGACAGACGGACGGACCGGACGGACAGACCACTTTTTTGGAATCAGGGATCTCCAAAACGGATATTTCCGCAAAAATCTCGTTTTCGAATTTTTTCACAATTACAATACCTTTTATATACTACGAGAAAGTAGAAAAGTCAAACTATCCCTGAACAGGCCCCGAATGTGCCCAAGGGGTTCGCGGAAGGTAGAGTTCCCCAATTACTTGACCTCGGCACTAAAGAAAAGGAGAAGATGTGGTCAGCATCTCGCTCCGACCTGTTTGACTCCAGTACTCATTTTACAGCAGACTGAGTAGACCTGGGAGTTGAGGTGTGATGAAAAATCCCCACCTCACCGGGGATTGAACCCCGGCCATGCAGCCAGCAAATCAGCGCTCTATCCACTGAGCGACACTGACTTCCTACAAATCTAAAGTGAAATTAAGTTTTTAAATGTTTAGACAAGACTTTGGTAGTTTTTATCATATAATTAGCTTTTTGAAAAAACAACATTGGAACTGGAAGTGTAAGATTCCTTTTGAATTCTAAATATTGGTCATTTTTTTTTCAGAAGAGAAACATTAGGTGTATCAAGTTTTGTATTGAAAACGATATCTAAATAATCATAAACTTTAATAGATACCTCTAGAATCCAAATCTATAAGTTCTGAGTCATTTTTGGGAAATGATGATTTCAGTTCTTCTTAGTTTATAATTGAAAGAAAATAATTGTATATATAGTTAATGTAATATAAAAGTAAAAAACGTATACTTGTTCAAGAATAGTACCATAGGTTGTTCAATTCTAGTCGTGAACGATTCTTAAAACTGCGTGCTTTTTACTTTCACATTTATAAAATAAGTAGCTTCAATATTAATCGAATAATTAAATTGAATATAAAACGGTAATTTAAATAGAGAGGACGTATTATTTACATATTTTCGAATAATAGTAGTAATTTACTGAAATTGTAATAGAATAGCACTCTCATTTCGAACCAATTTTTAGACACATCTTGCTCGATGGTGACATGAAGATAAATTTGAACAATATTTATTATTTATTATTCCCGTCTTCTTTACAGAAATCTTGGAATTTTCCTACGAAACACTCGTTTTAGATCAAAGTGTGAAATATTACATTTACTATTCCGTTTGAACCGATTCACCGGTCCAGTATTAACTCCTTGAAAAGTAAGGTATGGATCTTAAGATTCTTTGAAGTTCCTGGACTATATTTCGTTGTCTACAGAACTTTCCTTTTTTTCGTGTCGTGAGAACAGTCCGACGTAACACGGCTTCGTGTGGCGAGAGGGGAATGGGTGCCAGTGTTATAGTGCGACGGGGCTTTCGGTCACTTGTTTCAGACGGAAGCGATTTGCGCTTTGCGTGCTTTTCTCGTAGAGGGTTCAAAAAGGGTGAGAAAAAAGGAGATGCAGGACGACGTATAATGGAACGGAGTGAATGACAATTTGTTCCACGGTGGATCAGTCGACAATGAAGATGGATCTGTTGGAATACTCTAAGAAGTCTTATTGTGTGATGAGTGAGAGCTTTGTAGGGATCTTTTTAATGAACAAATTAAATGGGCGAAGGTGGCTAGGTAAACCATGTTTATTGTCTTCTATGAGAATGATGCGCACGTGAAGAGAGACAAAAATAAAACTTTTAATCAACATAATAATGAAGGGGATTTTTTGACAGTTAACAATAATTAACCGAGCATTGCTCAAATGCAGATAATAAATTATTATTACTTCAATAATAATAAAAAATTCGCTAATAAATGCTTGATGATATCGTAAAAGTACTCTTTAATTTTTATTTTTTCATTTCCATATTTGTTTATTTATATATTCCTTCGAAGGAATATATCTACCAAAGGGCCACGAAGCTTAGTAGTTTCAATTCCCTTAGGACTGCTCCACTTGTAAAGACTTACATCTCTTTAATTAATATACATAGAAAATAAAATGATTTGATAAAAATATACGTACAGGGAGCTCAATAACTTTTTTCATATTCATTTGTTCTAATACACATTTAGAGAATTAAAATGTACATTTTATTAGAACTTCTTTCCATTTCAGTAGAGTAAATAAAATGAGTTTCTGGAATAGTGGAACACAAGGAGTTCGAAACGGGTTTGAAAATATTTTTTTCACCTTTGTTCACCTTTGAAATTCATGTTGGAACTGCGAACGTGATATTTCAGCCTTGTTCTTCTACAACGAGAAGAGAAAATCAATATAATCACTAATTTATGAAATGCCTGAGAATTTAAGAATTCTTCATTTCAACGACAAACTCTGAAATGTATCTTACAAAATAATTAAAACTCAGATAAAAACAAAATACTTTTATTATAACTCCGTGTTGTTTTGGGATGTAAGTAAAATAATCGGTGAAGTTTGTAAGAGAGTTAAAATTTCATTAAAAATAAATATGAAGTGGTGAAAAATTACGTGAAATTAAAATTTAAATTTTTAAATGGTTGATTTAATATTTTACTACAAATATTTGGGTAATATTTTTTCTATATTTATTGTAAATTGTATTATATATCTGATTCGAAACGCATAAAAGTGGAATAAATAATTAACACAGTAAAATATCATGAGACAGTGTTAGTAATGAGAAAAATAATTTATTGTGTTACAAGTATTTGAATACCGTGTATGGCCAATCAGCTACTCAAAATGTAT
Source organism: Laupala kohalensis (assembly GCA_002313205.1). Lineage (NCBI taxonomy): Eukaryota > Metazoa > Arthropoda > Insecta > Orthoptera > Trigonidiidae > Laupala > Laupala kohalensis. The sequence continues at coordinate 635,574 of NNCF01126253.1, read as the reverse complement.
CTACATTCACGTGCTCTTCGATATCGACAAAATGCATGTAAAGCAAACCTTTCAGCAAATGCTGCAAATGACTGATCGTCAGATTGCCGCGTGAATTCGAGCGAGTAACAACACCCTGTCGCTTAGCAGCTCATGGATACCGATGCCTGTAAACATACTAGAAGGTAGCAATCGCTGCAGAGGGTTACATAGTGAGGGAGAGCGAGAGAAAGGGGGGAGGGGTGATTGAGAAAAGTGGGGTGAGTTCTGCATGGCTGCTCGCGCGCGAAAAGGTCAATGACCGACCGCAATCCCCTACCCCTCGTTCCAGCTGTATCGCGCCCTCATTCACTTTTACCCCATTCGCACCCGGAAGAGGTGGCCAGCCAACACAGCTGTCTCACGCATGCGTCTATCACCTTTACTCGTTCCTTCTTTTTTTTTTGCGAACGTTGTTCTACTCCGTCGACAATAATAGAAACACAAGGACATCTCAAAAGCATGTATATCTCTTTCTTTGTCAAGGACAGAGATGACCCAGTGTCTGGTCAGATTACTACAACAATAACTGATGTTATCGAAAAAAAATTAGAACTTCGAAAATAGTCCTGGTATTGATTGCTTAATATATGTATGATACGCCGCACCCGATTTAAATGTTTGTTATCCACGCAAAAACTTTAATTTGGCAGGTTTCGAAAGTGATTTTTTTTTAATTACAAATTACAGTGTAGTATGTAATGCACCTTGTAACATGCTTTGGGTGATGTCGAGTTATTTGCGAAGACTTCTTTATTTGAATACCTTAGACTCCTTGCACGAATCACTAGATTGTGTGCGCATCGTGAAACAAATACTTTTGTGTTCTTAGAAAGTTTGACGTGTAATTTTCTTCGCTTTGAATCGTACGTATTGGGGTATTGAATTGTACGACTGAGGGAAACTGTTGTTCCAAAGAAGAAAAGTGCCATCTCAAGTCACAAATAAACGGCATGTTTATAAATTGAAACAATCTCCCCAAGATCATTCCACATAACGTATGTTTGGACAAAATGTAGTATGGAGTATTTACATAAAAATCTTCTAGCTTCAGCTCCGTGTTTCAGTGCTTGGCATGCTTCAAGTGATTTCAGTACTTAACACGACTTCCTATTCCTCCATACGACTTTTGACATTAAGTGCCCTCATTCTATAAATGGTGCTGAGCTCATAATGCAAATTTCTTAATCAACTATAAGCGAACGTGTAATATGCGCATAAGACACCACGGAGAAGCAAATGCAAGTAAGGCAATCATAAGCACCGGTTTTAGTGGGTATGTGAGTTGGGGGGGGAGGGGGAGAAGCGGATTTATTTGCTAAGGTTACTGGACATTATCATCATCGTTATAATAAAACGACTGCACCTCATATTCTTAGACACTGTATTATCTATTGAAAGCTTTACTTAAGTACAAAATCACTGCAAGTTACCCCTCAAGTAAAGCTTTGGTTATGAATAACATCGATATTGGGAGGTATCCGCACTTGAAGTCGAACTGTACTGGAACACTTTGGCGAAGTAGTTGGGGGTGGAGCCCAAATGAGGGTCTGGGGAAAATTCCCAACGCGCCAAGCAAATTGATGAAAGGAAATTTTAAAAAATATAAAATTTAATTTGTAACACTTTCAAGAGCTAAAAAGAGTAGTTTTTTCTTGGGTGGGAAGGGGATGATTTGTATTTTACAACTACAATAATAAGTATACGTATAAACGTTTAGCGAATTGTCACCAAACTTCTCGATTATAATGAAGTTCGTAATGTTCCCGATCACATCACAGTATAGTTCTTTTATGGTGAATGACCACTCAAGCGTCCATAAAGAGTATATAATAATTTTTTTCGGTAGTTGAAGAGAGCGGTGTATTTAAAAAATCCGGAGCCCAGGGCACGTCCATCCCCCACTTAGATCCGGCCCTGTTTCGACTGTCGTGTGCTGGATCCTCCTAGTGAGTAAGACCGTGGCCAGCACTTCTAAACATCCGCTGTTTTTTTGTGTGTGGGGCTTTACGGCTCGTCGACATCTAGGTCATTAGAGCCCTAAAATTCTGTACAGGTAGGGAAAATGCAGTTACGCACTAAGGAGAGCCAACATGACTCTCCCCGCGTATGGGACTCGCCGAATGACTCAACCATACCCACTAAAAACCCTCCTGAATTGCAATAGATCCAAATAAGTATCAAAATAGGAAAAAATATCCTAAATACATTATAAAAACAGAAAACAAAGAAAAAA
>NNCF01126253.1:622449-633228 GCA_002313205.1 Laupala kohalensis | reverse complement strand
GATCAGATACTATTCCAGAGGCCACTTTCCTGAAGGAATCTAAAAAGACGCATTAAAATCGGTTCATTTTGTCCCAGCATAACGTTCAAACTGTTCGGTAGATCGTGCCGCCGTCGGCTGGTACATTATTTAAGACACTCCAGAAGAAAGTGTTCCACGGTAAGTGTTGTGTTACAAGTTTCACAGACGGGGGGAGGTTCACCGCTTAAGGGATGACCATGGGTAAGATAGCAGTGGCCAAAACGAAGGCGTGTAAGGATTATTTCTTCACATTTGTTCGCACGGGATGATTACACCCAGGTTATGATAATAATAAATTTATTGTCAAAAAACAGTACATACTGCGTATGATCACGTGGAGGACAATAAAGTAATTTACTCTCCGGAAGCAAGCAAGGGACCATCCCATCAATTCCGATCAAGGGCCCTAAGGCAGAGGCGGATTCAAAAATTTCAGCAAAAGTTCCTAGATAATGTAAAAAGTTAGCTGCGAGTTATAATACATATATAATGTCAATATGTTTGTAATTTAACGCAAATATGTTTGTAAATTAACACGTACAAGTTATTATGTAGAGTCGATCGCAAGACTCCACATACTCTTTTGGATTACAGACGCATCATCTCATAAATCAATACGTAAATGTCTCAAAGTTTTAGTTCCTTTCCCGTGTAACCGGACGGAACAAATCACACTGATGAAGTATTGAACTTGAGAGCATCGGAAGATGCGTTGACAATTTCCTATTATTGCACCTTTTACGTTTTCCTTTTCGACATGACGGAAATATTCCGCACTTTTGAACACCCATCTTATCCGTCATGATGGCACAATTTCTCCACAAAAGACATCACTTGACTTATGAGTCCTAACAAATGACTCCTCTGTTTACAGATTACTAGCATAGTCGGATGCGCAAGAGGAGTCATTTGTTAGGACTCATAAGTCAAGTGATGTCTTTTGTGGAGAAATTGTGCCATCATGACGGATAAGATGGGTGTTCAAAAGTACGGAATATTTCTTAACCAACTATATATTTGTATTACTGTATGCTTTCGAGTCGAACGGTTGGACTTGACTGGGTGTGTGAATGTGAAGCATGAAAAATAAAATAAAAACGTAATTGGTTAGAGAATCTCATTCATTGCGAGTCTTAGGGTTGAAATGTGATTCAATTTTAGTAATGCTATTATTATATACTATTCATAGCTGTTCTGTTTTCATTGTTACCGCTGAATATAAAATCGAATTAATCTGTCTATAACTAGCAGATATAGGGAAAGAAAGTGTCTGCCATATTACTCAGATCGATACCATAAATCACGGATATATAAAGTAGAATTACTGGAATCACTAGACCAATTTATGAGAAAGGAATGTCGTAATAGAAGTCACGTAAATTTTAAGAAATGAAGGAATTATTAAGTTTAATGTAAAATATGTTGCTTAGATTTGGAAAAAATGTCACCATTGTTCTTTTCCTACGTTTATGTTTCTTGTTACCATTTGTTTGCATCTGACGACGACTCAAATAACGAGTCCAAATGTTGTGTTCGAAAATAACACAGTAAAAACGTATTCATCCTCCATGAAAATTTGTCAGTCATAATTTGTGTATTTATCTCAATAATATAGTCTTGCTAATTAAAATAAAGTGAGCGTTAATATTATCTTACAGAATTAAATAAATAATTAATTGTAGGAGAATTTATCTTACAGAATATTGGTGTCATTCAGTTAGTGAATATTGGTTCCGTTGCTTGGTATAAGAGCAAACGAACGTTATCTTGCGTCCGCCCGCACGCGTGTCCTCCTTTCGCCCATCGACCGTCCAAGAGGCCGCGTGGCCCGTGCGTCAGCCCTTCGCTTGTCCTTCTGTCCATGCGCCCTTGTGCGCCGCTGCTCACGTCGATGGCTCACCAACACACACATACATACTCACGTCGAACGGATTAAGCGGAATATCTGACTTATCCTATTCTATGAAGTTAGCGATAGTGCTATGTATTCATCCATACTTATAGATAAATGCGTAACGCGAAAGCGTGTCTGTCTGTTTGCTTCCGGATCACGTTTAAACCACGGAAGCGATCGTGATGAAATTTGGCAAGGAGATAGTTTAGACGTTCAGGATGAACATAGGCTCACTTTTATTTTTAAAATGTCGTATACAAAAGATAGAAATGATGTTTGACGTGAGCTACATTTGCTTTCGCTGCCTTAAAGGTTCGAGATAGGTGAGAACTATGAATGGCAATATTGTTTCCCTCAAAGTGTTATACAAAAAAGTACGTGACAGTATATGTATATCTACAAAAAATAGTCTAAAATATCGGTTATCAAAAATAGAAGTATTAAAAAACATCAGTTTAGGAGAGAAATTTAAGAAGGAAAAAATTAATCATCAAACAACAAATTATTTGTTTTGTGCATTTAATAAAAATAAAAAAGACTTAAATATCGACGAATAGTTTGGATTTTACAAGAATATTAATGAAATGATGTAGCCGCATCATGTCTCGGAAGCGAAAATTCGACACGATGTCCCCGCGAGATGGTGTAGTGTATAGAGTCAAGTTTAAAAAAAAAAAAATTTGTATTATCATGAATTTGAAAAAAATAGATGCTGTACATGTTTTAAAAAACCAGTGGGAACAGTATTTTGATCTTACAATATTGATAGATTTTTTTCCTGAGTAAAGGAAGATTAGTCTAAGAAAAATCCCGGGCAACGCCGGATAATCAGCTAGTGTACGTATATTTCTGGAAGTTTTTCTCTGGAACGGCATTAACGGTTTTGAAGACATTCACAGGAGAGAGGTATTTTCGGGCGAAAAAGCAATATAACATGATCTTATTTCCAAGAAGAATCTTTTTATGACATTTGAATATTGGAAAATATATTACGAATTCCAAAGAATGCGGAACTTCATTAACGCGTTGTGAAAAATCAAGGTCTTTGGAAGAAAATTAAAGGTAAATGTTTCGTATCTACTGTATAACTACGAGTGTGTAAAGACGAGGAGTCTAGTCAATCGTTGAATTAGTCACATATTTACTAAAATCGTCAGTAATTTACAGCGGAGAGACGGGCGCTGTTATGTGTTGGTTAGGAACACATTCGAGTGATTAAAAATAATCTTTCGAATCCATGAGGTATATGTCAGTAAATTGAGTTGCGGTCTAATTTGACAGAATTAGATAAAAAAGATGGCTGAGTACGCTACTGGCTTTGTATAATTAATATATCGTATAAATTGCACGAAAGAATTGTAAAATATGTGTGTTATGTGCATGTAAATAATTATAAAAAATAAATTATAAAAATTGAATGCTTAGAAATAGCACATTCTAAGACGTAACCTATATTTTTCTGAAAATCGATGATTTCAATTATCGGCGAGCATGTTGATTTTTATCGCCGTATTGTCTCCGCCGAATACAGTGCGAAGGCATGTGTCAAAAAATCATGGGTAGATGTATGTATTTCGTATAGAAATCAAATAGCAGCGCGATAGTAAATCCATGAACCTTATTCCATTCTTATCACTTCCTCCAACAAAAAATACGCTTACACTACATAGAAGTATGACTGGGAAATGTGCCCATCATAATATGTATGAATACAAGTTTCATATTAAAGACACTTGACAGCCAAACACCGGAAAAAAATACGTTAGGGAAGTGTTAAAATATACTTAAAAATTGTATTTATTAGTTGCTTAATTTTACCACTGTATTCTTTTTCTTCCTTACCATTGCATTATTGTAATATTTTTCTAAAAGTCTTATTTTCAATTATCTTTTTTATGAGTTTTACCTATTATTTAGTTATTTACAGTATTATTTTTCTTCATTGTTAAATTTTTGTGCATTAAATATAGATCGTTGTGTGACGTTTTGGATTGACGTAGTTAAAAATAAAACTAATTTTGTTAGTCTCACATTTATTCTTATAGTTAACTTTCGACTGCGTAGCAATCATCTTCTGTAAATAACCCTCCTCCGGACGAGGAAAAGTGGCCAAAATAATAGTTGTATTTTTGTGCATTATTATTTTTAGACTGCTTACACCCGAGTAAATGAAGAAACAATATTCTTATAATGAATAGTTCACAGTGTATTAGATTTTCCTGAGACAGGCATGGTCGCACAGCCAAAGGTATTAAATAATACATCTTATATATCATACGAGTATAATACTAGTCTATAATTCCATGATTTATTTCGGACAGCTGTCGAACGACTTCAACTCGACTTCCCATTCCTGACTCGGGTTTTTCTGCGGTTTTTCCTTCGAGTAGATGCAGATTTTAGATGTAGGTTCTTCAGTTTTCGGCCCACATACTGCAGTATTGGTAATACTATTGTTATTATTTATCTCAAATTTTTAGTTATTTTAATAATTTGTATTTATTAACAATAATTTCCAAGTAATTTAACATTTAATAATAGAACGTATTTGTTAAATACTTTTTTATCAAATATAGATTTGTTAGATATTATTTGTTTGATTATGTTGATATTATAACAAATTGCTAGCTTTTTCCTTTTTCTTTCTATGGGGTATGCCATAATTTTTCCTTTGGACGCAAAATGATCAAACCACCGGAGAGTAAATTAGTTTATCGTTCTCCACGTGGTCATACGCAGTTTGTGACTGCTTTTTTGAGATATATTTGTTATTATAAAATGATGATAATATTTACCTGATTCAAATCGAGAATTAACGGAATACGCTTTACTGGGATCATCCTATTTACAAATTGAGTCACAACCATTTTGTCTAAAACCATTTAATTCAGTCGCGGTAAATGATGATTGATTCACCTTTGTTTAACCCGCCTCTGCCTTAACGGTTAAACAGTTGATGGGATTGTCCCCTCCTTGTTTCCGGAGAGTAAATTAGTTTATTGTCCTCCACATGGTCATATGCAGTTTGTATTGCTTTTTTGACAATAAATTCATTTACTTCTATAAATTTATTTATATTAATTTATTTATTTATATTAATTTATTTATTTATATTAATTTATTTATTTATATTAATTTATTTATTTATATTAATTTATTTATATTAATTTATTTATTTATATTAATTTATTTATATTAATTTATTTTTTATTTATATTTATTTATTTATTTATTTTTATTTATATTAACTTGTTTATTTATTTATATAAGTTTATCTATTTATATCATATTTGAAAACAAGATAAAAACATCTTCGTCGAGAGCAAGAGCTTTAAGTGCTCCAACAGTCGATCAAATGTTTGAATGTTTAGTTGTTTAGTTGTTTCCCCGGTATCCTTGCTAACATAATGTCAAAAAATTTATCAATTTTCTTACAAGAACTTCATTTAAGTACAAAATATTCATTTTGGACACCTTGAAATCCATGTTAATGTATAAATGCGGCATGCGAAAGTGTCTGTTAGCTGCCTACCCTTTCAAAGAAAATCACTGAACAGATCATGTTGAAATTTGGCTAGGATATAAAAATATCAGAAAGAACATAGGCCAACTTTTATTTGAAAAAATATATGTGAAGAAAGAGATAGAAAATTATTTTGACGACAAATACCGATGAAGTTGAGAATAATGAGTGGAATATTTGTTTTTCTGCCTAAATGGTTAGAGGTAGGTGACAGCAAAGAATGGCAATATTGTTTGTCTCAAAGAGTTCTACTAAAGAGTACGCGACAACATATGTATACCTACAAAAAATAGTCTTAATTATCGGTTATTAAAAAATTAAAACAAAGTCTGTCTACAAAGGTTAATCTAAATTATCGTAAAATCTTTATTAAAAATAGAAGTGTTAAAATAGTATTTAGGAGAGTAACTAAAGAAGGAAAAATCATTCATCATCAAATTTAATGAGATCTTTGTTTTGCTTATTTAACACAGTCTTTAAATCGTAAATTTCGGACATATAGTTTAGATTTTGGAGGTGTTTTAATGAAATGGTGCAGTCACGCTGCCGCCGTTGTCTTGCCTTGGAAGCGAAAACTTGACCGGCGCGGCTCACGGGTTCGTTGAAGATGAATAGAGACACTTCTTATGTTAGAGTTGGTTATGTTATCGGGGTTAGAGGGGCGGTCGTACAAACCCCGTGGGTGGAATGGGAAGGAAGGGTCATGTAAACACATTTAATCGAAAAAGACGGGTTTAATCCATAGATTTCGGGACCTTTCAGATAAACGGTTACATGTTGCCGGGTAAATACAATTTCAGCTCATATTGGGGTTAACTACCCCTAACAAAGGGTGAATTGGTGAGCTAGGCTAATTAGTGACGTTTTGATAGTTTATTTTTCTCTCACGGGATACTTTATGTTGCTTGCTCAAGCGTGGTTTCATCCAATGATTCATTTATTCTTGCAGCTAGAGGTCAAGCTTGTAATGGTGTATACAGTCAAGTTTTGTTTAAATTTGTATTATTATGAATTTGTAAAATTAGGATGTTGTGCATATGTTTCAAAAAATCAGTAGTAAAATTATATTGATCTTACAACATACTATTAGATAGATTAATTTTTTCCAGAGTAAAAGAAGATTGGTCTGAGAAGATTGTTCCCGCGCAACACCGGGTAATCAGCTAGTATTTTTATATTTAAGTATAATAATGTTATTCTATTAACTTCCTAATTTCTTAAGTAACTTCGTCACATCATTGTCATAGTACTTTCGTAATAATTGATGAAAATATATAAGTTCTTTTTTGCATGCTTATGTATTTTTATTATTTATTATAAATATACAAGTATATTTATTATCTTAGCACCATTGAGGCATTATCTCTGCCTCATCACGGCCTCGGATTTCCCCGGTTTGCTTGATTTTATGAAATTATCTTATTCACCTCCGCGTGGTCAAACATTGTAACTCTTCGGGGAAAAAATTAAATTAATATACCCATGTAAACGACGTATTGACATGAAGTTTGAGCCCTTTTTTTTGCTCAGACCACAAGAACAACATTCATATCAGTATCAATTATCAATTAATTTAGTATAAATCAGAAATAAATTTATGATTAAATTAACGTTCGTGCAACTTATGAATAAGACATTAAGATTAAATCATCTTCCATTTTACTTTGAAGTAATATTAAGTAGTATAGTGAATTATTACTAGTAATTCCTGAAATATAATTTTAGATTGATGTTAACATTTAATGTAATTGTACTGTTTACTTCCATTTAAAAAATAAAGAACAGTTAAATATATTAAACGACCTTAATATGGAAAATTCACAATATTTCAACATTGTGTTAAGAATTTATCAAAAAATTAATATTTTGAACTGACAATGTTAGGGTTGGTGAATAGGATTTCAATTGTTGGTATTGTATTTACTGTAATAAATGTGGCGAGGACGTTCCACTGAATTTTAAGATTAATGCACTTCTTTTCGACCTAAGGAAAATCTATCGCGTCATTAACTATGACAAAATAACTGGAACTCGTCCGTTCAATGAGGTCGAGCCTTACGTAAGAAATGGTCGTTGGGCCAGTCACTTCAGTCGACATCGATTTATCCTTGATGGATTCTCAATTCTTGACGTTTGATGTCACAGTCAACGAAAATATGACCTTTAGCAAGAAGTAACTGCTCCTTTTGTCCGCAACAGAATTATTTCTGGCTAGCCTTCATCGTCAACCGGACACCCCTTTATTCTCCTGGCTTAAATTAAGAGAGTTATTAAGTTTCTTAATAGGTGCAGAAATCGTTCCTTTCAGAAATATTTTTTATGTAGGCAATTCTATTATATTGTAATTAATTATAGCTCTCAATTAAGATTTAATATTCCTATTTATAGCCCCTAATGTCGGAAAAATGTAAATACAAGATCATGATTCATTGGGTTATGGCAAAACCTTAAAGACAAAAGAAACTTAATTGTGATAAAAATAACATTGGAATATTTCTTTATACCAACATGGTTGACGAAAAGTAATTTTTCATCAAAATTGTCAAAAGTCTATTTTCTTAAATGAACTGTGCCATTAGTATATTAAGTAGTGGCGTCAGATGATTTAAGGGAAAACCCTTTCTTTGCGGACAGATAAGCATTCACGATAAGGAAGGAAGCAGTTATTCGGGACTGAACGTTTCCTCTCGAACCCGTGGCACAGTGCATATGTACTCGCCTTCTTCGTCCGGTGACACTCGTTCAAACCCTGTCTGATCCAAGTAGAATTCGCGGTTTTTACGGGGTATTCCCATTTCCCCTGCCAATCCGTCCACCACAATATTCATTCATCATTATCGTCATTCCATCCTGCTGTAGGAGTAGTAATTCTGCTACACTCAGAATACCGCTACATATTATCATATCGAAACCCAGAACATTATCACTCCAAGTTATTAACATGTAAACACGCAAAAGACATTCCGTGTTCGCATCGAGTTCATATCGAGCGCCAGATATCGCGCGAGATATCGATGACACGCGAGACAAATGAACATTTGTTTACCCGAAGAACAATATCTACACGTTCCTAGTAAAGAGATGAAGTTTGTTTAGAACTCACTCGAATAATTAACAAGAACTAAGAACGCTGTTAAGAAAGTTCGAGAACAGTGACAAAAGATTCTCTCGACAAAAAGCATTACCATGGTGAAATAAGTTGTTCATTGCGAGGAGAAATCCTCAGTCTACTGTGAGCAAGTGGAACTCGCTGACAGAATTGCCGCAGAATTCCCCACTTCAAATACCGTGGAAGCCGCTCGTGTAAATACTCCCGTTCAAGTTCCCGACGCAACGAGTACTCAGGACACAGCAGTAACTTCAGATCCCAGAATGAACTATATAATGCAGGCATTAGACAACCTAACCAAACAAATGGCCGAGTTACAAGCACAGATATCTCAATGTGATTTGCGGAGCGAACAACGTAATTTCAGTCCACGATCCAGATCGCGATCGGACGTTTGTTGGTATCATGTAAAATTCGGAAACGACGCCAAGCGATGTCTCACACCTTGTAATTTTCAAAACCAACGCGCTACTGCGGCTAGTATCACTATCCGCGGACCGGTTCGGAGGAACCAGCAATATTTTCGTCCACGCGTCTAATAGAATGTGCTGGTACTGTTACAAGTAAGGCAAACAAGCTAGACACTGCAACATTCCGTGTGCGTTTAAAGCAGAAAACTCCTATTCACACGGCCGATTGTAACAAGTCCAACGCTTCATGCCAACATACGCACGCTCCAGATCAAACGCAACAAATACCAACGATGTTATCTTCACTACAAACAAGTAAAGCACAAGACGCAACGTCTAAACCTACACTACATTCTCCGGAACCGAATTTAAAAGCATGAAAATTGATCTTGAAAAAACCAACTGTTCGAAACGGATCTAACAGTGTTACATGCGGAATGATACAAGCTCATCCCATACAACTTAAATCTGTCAAGAATCCATAGAACATTGGCTCAGCTAGAACATTGTATTGTACTTTTTAGGAATCTGCTGACAATAATCGACGTACCCTGCTGTCGTTGGGACCAGATAGTTTTCCTAGTTGCATGTTGCACGTTTTATTTATACAAGCATTCAGTTACGCTTTATTTTTCACATCATATGTTACATGTTATTTCATTTCATAAGAAATAAAACTCGTCCTTTTTCCTGATCTTATAACAACTTTTTCCTGAGTCTGGGTACAGGATATCATAAATAATAAATAAGGTACACACTCGAACTATAGCTCCTTCAACACATTCTGTTACAAGCGGAGGATTACCGGTTGAGTTATGACGATAATAATTGTTTGTCTTTCGTCTGACGAGGGGGGAGGTGATCCATAGGTACATAATATTGAATTTGAGGTTGGGTATCGGAAATGTTTTTGTTTTTTGATTAAAAAAGAGATAATACTTCGAATAATAGACTTTAAATTTTGAGTGCAAGTGCATTTAAGGAATGCTTTTTTTCTAGGAATGCAATTTCCCTTCGCGATTTCTCAGGGACGGGAGGGAGTGTGCAGGTGTTAACCCCCCCCCCCTCCTTGCTTTAGGAGGCGTTAAATGACAGTACAAAATATTGGATTAAGATGTGTTGTTAAAGCTGTTGTTTTTTACATTATTCAAACTATTTATTTTTTATGAAAACTCCACCATTTGGAATGAGATGGCGTGTTTGAACGGTTGGCTAGAATGGGTCTTCTTCCATCGGTGAGGAAATACCATAACAGTATTGCTTAGTCAATCTTTCACCATCCTATGCAGTTCAGATCATCTGTGAAACTCACCCCACAACCGGAATGGATAGAATGGGATAGAGGGTGGTTTTCGAAACAGTATTTTTTATTTTGGCTCTTTGAGTGAAATTAATTGAGTCTGTACCCATGAAATTAGCACTCCCTGATCTTTTAAGAGTGATTATTGCCCTCGATTATTGCAAAATCTTTTGAGGAGTCTAGTATATTTATAGAGTACCCAGACGCAAAATTTCTCATTCATACATCTCAAAACATATAATTTATGGTGATATAAAGTAAGTGCGCCGCTAATTTTGTTTCTCAATGTATGCTTAAATCCGAATTTAGTCATGTTTAACCACATGTCTCGTGCAAGCAAATTATAATTCATTGATTGCGCTCAGTGAAATGTATAAATGGTATCATGCATAAAGTTGCTGACGTATTTTTAGCTAGTTTAACTGGAGGGGTTGTAATGTTTCGACAGAGACGTTGGTAGTGGTGGATAGCTGAGGCAACCCGTCCCTCTCCGAGCATTATATATATATATATATATATATA
>NNCF01126253.1:605871-622419 GCA_002313205.1 Laupala kohalensis | reverse complement strand
ATATATATATATATATATATATATATATATATATATTAATGGGGCTTTAGGGCTCGTCAACATCGAGGTCATTAGAGCCCAATTTTATATATTACAATGAAAGTAATTTATCTCTCTAAAATAATATTCCTTTTGTCATCTTATGAATGGTGTGAAATAAACGATGAACAAAATTAAAATATAAGAATAATTAACTTTCGAGGATAAATCTGACTCCCCCACACACAAATCTGGCTACGGAACTGTATTGTGGTAAAAGTCTTGTCAATTACAATAAATCTGAAAGTTTCTCATTCCACCTATGTTTATGGGAGTGTTATCAGATATCATCAGATCGCCAGGTGATGATTTCCAGCCATTGGCTCACCTACCTGATCATTTGGAATGGTCTCTAATAAACGAACGACGGATTAGAAGATTAGTTGACGGATCACTCAAACAGCTCTGAGTTGTCAACGCGTTGAATTTTGCGATCAACAATGTTAGGATTTGCTCAACAACGAATTCCGTCATACTGAATCGATTAGTTTCAACGAAGGTGATTTTATAATATTTACGACACAATGTTAAGAAGGACTTTTTCCCAAGGTCTACTGAACTTAGTATTTCTGTATTTTTATTATTTACTGAATTTTCTTGTATTTCTTTATGGTTTGTGCATTAACCTGGGACTCCTTCAACATAGTATACCAGACAGTTCTTAAATCACAATCATTTTTGAGGCATTATCTCACATTTTTTATTAATATAATGTCATTTAATATAGGTTAAGCTTCATGTATTTGCAAAAAGAAGAAAAACATATAATTTCGTTTTGAAGTTAACAACAAAGTTGTATTACTTTTCTTACTACGGAATAACAGCAGTGCGTAAAGAATTTTAATTAATTATAGCAACCTCAAAATTGAACAATACTGTCACTGCAGAATGTTCGGAGTATCATCACCCGATTATCACATCCACAAATGTGAGTGTACGCAGAATATGCTCTCATTTAGATAGTACAAGCGTACAAAGTGCAGGACAAGAAGTTGTGCGAAGCGGTTGGGAATTAAAAATCCGAGATTTAGTTAATCTCGTTTAAACGTAAAAACGCAGTATTAAATGCAAATTTACAACTTACTGAACAATTCCGCTTCCCGAAGATGGTTTTTTGGGGCGCCTTCGTAGAAACCCATTATAAGGGACAGTCCCGTAAAAGACGGAATGAACGAATCCTGATGTACACGTGTAGTAGAATGTGTTGTTAAAGAATTAAAATAGAATGCTTTTAAGAATGAATACGTACAACATTTGTCATACATGTCCCGAAGGCAGCAACCGTACTGGGCAATCACATAAGTTTTGAACCAGTAGATCAGGCGCGGGCAGGTAGGACACAAATGTTTCCCAGTTATTCTGCAATGGAACATGTCGATTATTCACTAAAATTACTAGTATCTCAGGTAACCGTCATGTTTCCATAAATATTCCTTGAGAGCACAAAACTACTCTCGAAACATGCACGATCTTTTTATTTCCTTTATTGGCTGCAAAATTCAAGAACCAATGTCTTCTATGTGTATAGTTTTTATTTGTGTTATCAAGTCGAATGTAACTATAGTTCTAGACGANATATATATATATATATATATATATATATATATATATATATATATATATATGTGTGTGTGTGTGTGTGTGTTAGATACCAATGTTGGAGAAATGAATCCTTTTTTAAAGTATTGGTTAAGCGTGTTGATCCACATTTTCTCATAATTGTAATAATACAAGACGTTTCGAGCGTATACAGAAATCTCTCAAGTATGAGAGTTATCGGCCATAGTGATCATAAAACATGACATCCATTCAGCACATTATATGCACATATTAAATTTTGGTTGTTTTAATAATTATAATATATGGAAAATATATTAAAAATTATTGTAGATTGTATGTAGGGATGGTATGTATGTTTAGTTTGGGTTGGGTTGGTACTCTGAATAGAGCTAATGCATTTATATACAAACACGTTTAGAGTGAGACCATTTTGTGATGAGTAAGTTAGCCATATATTCTAAAGTGTTACGAGTTAGGAAAGTGAGCTGTGTGGGGCGATGATAGTTTATAAGGAGTTTCTTTATGTATGTAATGTTTAGGGTTGTTTAATTGTATTATTTTAATTAACCTGTGCTGATTGGATGCCATGTTTTCGTTTTGTTTTGTAGCCCTGAGGATGACCTCAATAAAGATCGAAACGTCGACGTAATACAAATTTATTTGTTCTTATTTCCTGGCCAAATGCAAGAAAACCATTCCTTAGATTGCGGTGAACCTGACCGCCAGGTAACAGATTAATTATGTTATATTGAATGAAAATGGGAGACGGGAGCGGGATTCGAACTCGGGACCTTGAGCTTACGCGCAAGAGATTTCTGTGTCTTTGTGAACTTCAGAATTGGATAATACCATGCTTTTTTGTAATGAATTGTTATTGGAAACTTGAGTGGAGCACAAGGTATTTTACTCGACAGCTTGCCTAGCGTTAACAGGTGCATCGCGGGGTGTGGGACCCGAGGGATGCTTGAGAGAAAGGGTTGGATAGACGGCGCACGCAAGGGCAGTCCGAAGGTGGAGGAAGGTTGAGCGCGGGTCAACTGGGAGAACATTGGCCTCGACGCATCGCCCTTCCCACGCCACGAAGACACGAATATAACTCATACATCTGATAAAAAGAAGACAGAATTATTCGCACAGAAAGTTAAAGGGAGACTGTATCAACTTCAAGTACAATTCTTAATAAAAACACTTTGGATGAATTCTAATTAATCACTTTTAATTATTTTACTACAATTACTTTTAATTAATTATCTTAAGACAATTAAATCTGTACAGTAGGATGTATTTTTTTTTTTTTTGTAATATCAAGGATTTCGAGACCAGAGACCATATGCTATTTGAATCCTTAAATTAGAGACAAGAACAAGGAGAGTTCGTAAAAATAGTAAAACATTATTGAATATTTACTTAATGGATTAGTATGGATTATACATTAAATGGGGTGACTTCCCTTCTTGGTCTTTTGGCAATAGGACCAAGTTCAGTCAGTGGTACACAAAGTTGATCGAGAGTGAGTTACTACAAATCTTTAAGATTTACCTATAATGGGGCCACCTATTATCATTAAACATGTTAGCAAATATTGTTTATACTGCAAAACCAGCACTTAGGCCACTAGGTTTATGCAACCCAATTTATTCGAGGCATCAATATCAATAAAATGTAAAAATAAAAAAAACCCGTCTTTCAAAGTCCATACGAGAGGATCTTCCCGACCGCTTTCGTGTTAACTTTCAGCATGTTTTATGAATTTCATAAAAGTTCAACGAAACATACTAAAGATTCTTTCCTAAAAACACATACTATTTAAACAACTTAGTGATCTAAACCGATTCCAGGATGTATAGATTTCGTTTCGTTCTTAAACGGGGACAATTAGCACTACTCGGTTGGAAGTTTATGAACGTGGTTGTGTGACGTAGTGTATGTAACACACCATGACAGAGACAACCATACGCTTACGTGTATGAGAAGATGATACAGATTCAAAATTTTCTGCTTATCTGCTGCTTAGTTCAGTTTTCAATAGCAACGAGGTGAATAGAAAGTTGATTTTGAAAGAAATTCCGGTCTTTGCAATGTTCTCAAATTTCCCCATACGCGATAAATAATCCGTTTAAAAGTATATTTCGTAAGAATTTTGTGGCTTCGTTCAGAAAGCTGAAAAATAGAAGTCTTAACTCAACCTAAAATTTAACCTAGTATTCCATTTAAATACAAAACGCGAAGATTAATTAATACGTCCATTAAATGGTGGAACAGTTGATTTTTTCATGAAAATGAAGCAGCTTAGAAACGACATGCATGGTATTCTTTTAAACTGCAGGTCAAAAACTATACGTTAAAATTGTACATAAAAACTGAAATTAAGCAACATTTACTTGAAAGAAATAAAGAGTGATGAGGTATAACAATAAACAAACGTTTTGTTACGATACTATGATCAAAATACGCTTCTCTAGATGGAAAAAACGTGTACAAGACGCGAATATTCTTTAATGTTTCTCAGCTAATTTGTTTGCTCTCTCAACCTATCGATCGTTGTTTGGAATTCAAATATTTCAATGCATACAGAATACAACGGATCATTCATCTTCGAATTTCTCTACAAGAAGTACCCGTTGTAATCGTCACATCGGTGCGCACTAGCCGTATTTAATGGTAGAGGGTAAATAACAAAGCTTTATCTTCTAATCGGACTCAACCACACAGCTTTGTCGTCAACATTTGGGACTACCAATGTATTCAAAGTAAATTTCCGAGTAATGACAAAGACGTGTGGTCAAGGCTTCTTCATGAAGATGTTTGATCGAATACTCTTATCACTCAGCGGCTGAATAATCTACCTAATGAATGCCATAATTTGTAATACTCTGCTGTCTCTCGTCTTTCAGCACCACCAAGGTACTACATACCAGATATATTGTGGTGCTGGAACGCCGTTCGGGCACTGGTTTTTGAAATATGTTTTTTCTTTTATTTATATATTTATACGAGAGTTTATTTTATGCGACGTTAAAAGAAAATCAATTTGAGAAACAAATTTCAAATTGAATATAGCAAGAGACCTGGGCCACGCGTGAGAGGAGTTAAGTTGTTTTTTTTTATACCATTTGATTTTTGCATGTGCTCTGCGAAATGATGAAAATTTTTGCCTACGTTTTATTATAACTACCACCAAAATAATATGTCGGGATTAAGGATTCCAATATTATTTAAACTTAGATACAGATTTTAATTTTATTTCGGGAGTGAAGAGAGTAATATGAAATATAACTTTTGATGAATATTCACAATTCAAAACAAAAGTATTAGATTAGAAAAAATACAGACTCAAATATAAATTTATATTTTTTAATTCACAGAAACGGTGAAGTTCTAATGTCGAAAATCGAATCCAGAGGGCGCACAAATTACAAATTAGCACATCAACTTTAAAAATTTTCCGGGGGCGCATGTCTCCCCTTTTGTTGGGAAGTATGGGAAATTCAGCGACCCGGCGCTGCTAAATTCGCCATGACACCGTTGCTACATTCACTAGTAGGCCCACGCACTTCAGGCGGGACTAGCACTCTGAGTTAGTTAAATTACTGGGAAGTATAATTATTTTCTTTATTTTTATTGTTATATAACACAACGTTATGAATTAATGAAAAAACATGATTTAATTTCTATCTATCAGTTAATAGAACAGTATATACAGTATTCAGGAACTCGCTTAACTTGTTTAAAATTCTCAAGAGTATGAAAAAGCATGGCGACCGAGCGTAAGTTTTCCGTGATTTATGCATCATTCCTCGCAAAAGTGAAATATTTGTATGTAATATCTGATAACATAGATAAAAGTGATGTAAACATACGACAGACAATTTCCAACAAATCAAAGTAAAATTCCATCTATTTCGTGATTTAAAAGTTGGTCCTTTTAAAAACGTGACTTTTCTCCGTAAGACGCAATGTACTGCACCATCAATGAAAATTGCGAAAATTTCATTAAGATGGCTGATGAGGTATGTTTTTCAAGATGAAATAACTGTAAGTACACGTTACTCTATTTATAACGATTTTACATATTTTAGTGACTTAATTCTATCTATGCTAGTACTATCTTTAGAACATTTATGAATTATCTACTTTCTTTCCAGCATTCCCACATTATTTGTTAAACCATTTGATCTCCTTTTCAAACATACGTTTGGCTTCGTCCTGTTTTCCAATTTTCCGGAAATATTCGCAAAAATTTCCGAGTTCAGTTACAAATTCCATTATATACACGTTTCTGTGAAACTATTTTTTTATTAGTTAAAAGATTAAATTATTTATTAGTTAAAGAGTAAATTAGTTTATTATCCTCCACGCAGTCTGTGCTGCTTTTTTGACAATAAATAAATTTAAAATATTTTTCCTTCAGATCCGCGCATCCTTACTGTTTTGACCTTAAGCTATTTTTAAGTGTCTAGAACGAATTAATTGGTTATGCTTAGATCTATATGAAAATAATTGTCTTAGTTTTAGTGGGTTTCGCAATTCGTCGATAGTATTTGAATGGATTTTTTAACAAAAAACAAAACCTTTATTACATAAATAACACAATATACATTACATTTTGAACGCAATATACATTAATTTATATAGCACATATTAAATAATACAAAAAGAAAAAAACAATCTTCACAAATTAAGATTACGCTTCTGACTGAAGAAAAATGGATAATGTACTCATAGATAATGAAAATATTCAGTTAGAACACACGATAGCAAGAGGGAAAATAGCTAGATGGGTTAAGGCGTGGCAGATACGCTAGAGCAATACTGAGAAAGGAATAAATACAGAGACAAATTCTACTTCAATTAACGTCCATTATATAATCTAATTAAATAAATAATGAAAGACTAACGAACTTTTATGGACGAATAATANATATATATATATATATATATATATATATATATATATATATATATATATATATATATATAAAATTCGTCTGTGAGAGGTCGTCTTTCATTATTTATTTAATACAGACGCAAGTATAAAAATTCATTAAGGAGATGGAATACGCAATTAAAGTAAGGAAACAGTTAAGCCATCAGGAGGGTTTCTGGTGTACTTACTCGGATCCCCGTGAGCGTAACGTGGATGCGCCGGAGACCCGTGGGTCGCCGGGGCTGCGAGGTGCGCGTTGTACGCGAGGCGCCGCCGCTGCGGGTCCCGCGCCGCGGAAGCTCTTGTCAGGAGACGTTCCTCTGGAGCGCGGAGGCGTGCGTCGCCGCCCGGGACCTCCGCCGCCTTTCCCCGGAGAAGCATCGCGCTGCCGCAGGGGGAGGCTGCCCGGCCGCGCCACCATCATTGCCCTCTGGTGACGGACCACAAACCTACTCCTACGAGCAGGATCATCGAGTTAGTCTCTATAAATAATAATAAACTTTATTGTCAAAAAAGCAGTTGCAAACTGCGTATGACCACGTGGGTAGGACCACGAATAAACAAAGTTACTCTCCGGAAACAAGAGACCATCCCATCAATTCCGATCAAGGACCCTAAGGCAGACGCAGATTTAATATTTAGAAAATAAATTATTTAATAAAGAGTACTGCTATCCAATAATTATTTCAAAATGAATTTTAGATATTTGTGCAGTAAAAATTTGAGAATAATAAAGCAAAAGTGTTAATGACATTCCCGCCCATAGAAAATCCGTCACTATCCAGAAGAAAATCGGAGAAAAATCAAGGCTAGGATGGGAGGATCCGGGATTTGATTTTGGAATGGTCCATATAGGAAAATGCCAGGGTGTGCGGATCCCTCGACCGGAAATTAAAATAAAAAAAACTTCTCGTAACAGAAATTTTATGGTATACCTGTACATAAATAACGCATTAATTAAATTGAAGTTTTCATAAATAACCCTTAAAAAATACATTTTTGAAATAATTTGTGTTTTGAGCAAAATTCTTACTTTCGGCATCCTTGCCTTGGAGTCAAGGGCCGAAATGTCGCAATCATTTCCCAACATTCATGAATTTTAATCATTATTGCACATTTTATAAGATCGCCAATAAATTTTTTCCATCATTAATTTATTGTAGTAATTAAGTTCCATTATTCCAATTTCAAATTATTTTTCTTTTATTTATGATTTACACTTTTTCGATTAACTTTCTGTTGTAAATTTTCTATTAGATAAGTGGCTCGGAATCTCGCTGCAGTGAGAGTATGCTAGAAACACTGAAATGTCGCAGCCCTATGTTCATTCCCACGTAGGAGTAGATTATGTATAAAGTGAGTCATAATGTTTGTCCTATGGAGTCGTCTCTTAGTTGTTCCTAATGCTTTCAATGTGCGTACTGAATTTTCTCCGCAGTAAAAGAAACAAAACTTCCTTTTATTCTTACAATTTTTATCGGATTTTGAGACCCCCCTCTCTGGATCCTCCACTGTGTCCATTACAGACAGAGAAAACACGATGGTTCCGAGTACCCGTGGATACGATGTAAGGACCGAATTCAAGGAAGATAAAAGATTCCTCCAAACCTTTGGATATGACATCCCAACATTGTAGTTCGGATATTACAAGTATGGGATGTCACATTCAAAGACTGAGAGTTTCTCTGAACCAAATTCAGAGAAAGGACAGGACTACTCACTTATTAGGATTGAGTACTACAATGCTAGGATCTCACATTCAAACATTTTCCATCAGAGCAAGGTAGTCACAACGCTTCAAATTCTCTAAACATTAAGGACAGTAAGTTCCCTTCTCTTCAAGAATTGACGAATCGTACTCAAAAAAATATTCGAATTACAAAAACTACTAATATTTTTATATCAGCTTCAGGCACCGTTACTGTTGAGAACTTTTGGGAGTTACTAGGTAATTTCTTATAAAAGTAGATTTCAATAATTTTTGGATTGAAATTAAATCTGCTATGTTAATACTAATAGGTTCTGGTTCACTTTCCGGAAAATACTGCTCATCTTTCATCTTTTTATGTCGATGTATTACTTCAACAAGGAGACAGATAAATCAGTGGTAAGTTTTACTTTCAATCCTTCAAACAGTGATATCTATTTATAAGTTTTTAATATTCAGTATTTTTTAAAATTTTAATGATATTTTGTGATATTTTATTTTCTCATTTAAACACATACCTTTTCTGTAGCCTCCTTGTTTGATTGAATAGATTTTACAGGAGCATTTTGAATTCCAGTAATCTTCTGTAGTTGAGTATAAAACTAAGAGGCGATGACTCAAAAAAGAAAATAGGAAATGAAATATATTTAACTGTCTCTAAATTTACTATAAATATACAATAAATTCAAAATTTGTCGAAACAAAGTTAATGAGCAAAAATAAAAAGAATAGAAAATATTCGAATCGTAAAAGAAATAAAATATTTTTTAAGTTTTTAGGTTTATTGCGTCAAGGCTCAAAAGGAAACAAACGTAATTCTTTGAATATGGAAACACAAACAAGATGCAGGATAAAATAAATTTCTTTACATTGGTATATACTAGTACAAAGGAGATAATTATTTTAATGTGAAATAAACAATTTTTATGGATTAACGCTATCTCTCATAGCTAAAGTTACAAACTGGCATCGTTTATAAACATCATCATCGGTTCCATAACAATTTGATAATCAGAAAGTTGGGAACAGCGTATTCAATCAAATATTAATGAGCATATATTTCATATTCTGTCCATTATCCGAAAAAAAATACGTTTCTCATCACGTTAATCATATTTTACTGTTGGAGAATTGAGCTATTTCATTCTTTAACTTTTGACTTTAGAAATTGAGTGATTCAATTTTTCGATGATACAAATATAAACTTGTGCAGTTGAATATCGAAAAAGTACCAATTTTTTAAGTTATGTTGATACGAATTACTGTTTCTGAAAAAAGTAATGAGAACAATTATAAATTTCCAGGAAATCTACCTTAACCGTAGAGACTGGATAGCAAATGACTTTTCAAAGCGTTATAAGAAAAATTTGATTCACTTTTCCTGGTGAATTGTTTTCATTGATCTGCATATTCAAAATCGAATTAACGGCTCTAATGACCTTGATGTTGGCGAGCCCTAAAGTCCCATTAAAAAAAAAACAATCGAATTTACGTACGTCGTTTCAAAACAAATTTCCATGACAATATAATCCATGATACCTTTGAAAATTCGAATCACTATATATTGTACGTGAATTAAACAGGGGTTTATTGAATTAAGGCGAATACTAATCTAAGTATTCGTATTGAAAACAAAACTTTTCAAAGTCACTAGTAACATCAGGAAACGTTATAATAATCGTAAGTTACAACTTCAAATTTCACCGCACATTCTCCGGCGATATTTGAGTCTCAGTCCACCATTTTTATTTTTTTCTTCAAGAAGAATTTGACTTTTTTACACGAAAAAATAACTAAATTGCAAATCAGGTGAAATGAAAGCTAGCCAGTTCAACATACAAAAACAATGTAAAACAGCATAATATCAAATGAACATGTAAGCATACTTAACTGGAAAATGCTTCATATGAGCCATCTGAGGAAAATTATTTAATTTAAAAATTTCAAAAATGTTCTTGTTCTTTTATTTTTGATTCCTTTCAATATAATGGTTTTTTCAAATCTTTGTAGAATCATGGTATGAGTGAAAATTATGTGATAATTTGGACCTTACGGAGAATTCAAATAAATTCTTTTGACGATTGATAGAGAGAAACGTTTAATACGATTTTTTGTTGAGTAGAATTTTACTATACGGAAATCCACAGCTTTTGACTTTTTGCAACTTACTGTATATATTTTTTTCTTTTGATACGAAATATAAACAATTTATTAGTATACAATTTTTTAAACTGTGCCTAGCGTGACAATGTCATACGTGAACAGTTATCAACATGAAAGGCGCCATAAAGATCGCACACATCACATTAAAAAGCTGTTCCTCATTGATCCAGTTAGTGACGTTTTATGGATTTGCATGACGAGCCAGTTATGTTTGCGAGGTAGTAGCGTGGAACTAAATGAGTATACTATATAAAATAGTAAAAATACTTATCTAATGTAGCGTACTTTGCCCTCTCATTGATCCTAACTTATCTTCAATTGATTCGTAAATTGTATATTTTCTATATACAACAACTCAACTACATTAGTTCGAGTTTGTTTCATTCATTTTTTCATGTTACACGAAAAAGGTTCAGTGTTGGAACCGACCCACGAGACATCATGCGTAATCATTCGTGCGTTTCTTTGTGATGTATTAATGTATCAGTTACTATCATTTCAGTTTGGTTAATTGTAATTAACAGTGAGCCATGGTGTTCCCTACAGGTAGATGGGTGTAGAGGTAATGTGGTAAAACAATGTGTTCGTTTCCTAAAAAGCAGTTACGTCCTATCAAATATTTAATCCAGAACGTTATAAATAGTTGGCAGTGAAGTACTACACAATAAAAATGTTGGTGTGGAATTCTATTCCTGTTTATTTTCTTTTAAGTTGAGGAGAGCGCTCTCGACCGAATTTCAATCATGAGGCCCTGAATATAAATTACACAAGATATAAACGTTACGTATTATAAGACATATGCTATAAAATAAATTAAATAAATAATAGATAAAATAAGTGGAATAACACTAAAAACAAGATGTCGATAGAGCTCTCGCCAAATCAAAAGAAAATATATATTATTTTCATTTAAATGCATCCTCCGTTGATGCCTATCCAGAAATAGAAAAGTATTACACCATAATTTAATCACGAACTCGAATGTTTAGTAAATTTTAGCACCATTTTAGGATTTTTTTTCTCTTGACGGCGCAGAAAATCACGTTTGATAAGGATCTTAGAAGTTTCGCTACTGAAGTGATGCCACTGAACATATTATAATGAACGATAAAAAGCGCCGTCGAAGAAACAAAAACGGATCTTAGACGATTAAAAAGTGAAATAAATTGCGGATGGAGATGGATAAATGCAGACAGCAGAGAAAAGATGAGGAGGACGTGGTGAAGTTCGTAGGGAAGGAGAATAGTAGTTAAAGTCGCATATATTATAATGAGCTATAATCCAAAGTATCGAATGTCAAAGACGATGTTGTATGCCGTTTCGAGACGAAAGCTTTGACGTCACTTGAAATATAGGACCGGAAAAGGAATTGTCATAATGCGTCAGCGGCGTGGGGCCTACCTGTAAAGGAGCGGTGGCACCGGCACCCGCGAAGTCCCACGCCTTGCGGTCAGCGGTTGGTGGTAGGTGTCGGCGAGACCGCGTCGCTGGACTGCCCGCCACTGCGCGACCACGTGACACCGCTGGCACCCGCCCACGCTGGCGTCGTTGGCGCGTGCGCACTCGCGATGGTACTGGCCCCTCCCTGCTCGTTGGCGCCCGAGTGGATTCTCACACCCACTTCTTCCGAGGGGTACAAGACATGTGCCGTGTCTTATTGGATTGTGACATACACGCACTAGAGAGAGGACAATTTATCAAGACTCTTAAACAGCTAGGACTGGTGACATTAAAAGAAAGAACCAATTATTCGAGACAAAAGTGATATTTCAAGCTTTTGCACAATATGTGAACCAAATAGAAACATTAAAGGCAGCGATACCAAAAACAACACACGGCACCTGGTTAAAATGAGCAACGCTGGAAGCAGCAGCAAATAGGCACTTAGCCTAAAGGGAAGGAAATGTAGCGAAGATTTAAGAGGAGAAACAGAGACCCCGGAATGACTATGTTGCAAACGGAGATGTCATTAATGGTTGTTAAAAATACGGGAAGTTATAATGTGTATTATAATTGTTGTTGAGAGTAAAATCAATTGAAATTCAAATGGGTACTTAGCTGTGATACGTGCATGTCTTACACCTAGTGACATACACATGGGGGACTACAGGTACGACTGAATCGGGTCCTCGCCTCTCGAATCGAAAGCAAAATACCGAACCCGGGATCTTTTCTCAGGGTATAACATTATAACCAGGGCTCGGATATTGCATGTTTTACTTATTTTTTTCCTTTCTATGGCTTTGATAAATTGATTTCTAACACTTTTAACCCCGTACACGTATTTAAATTTATCTGAATAGTGCATATACTCGTAAATCCATATATTTAAAGATTTTTGTTTACATGTAAATGCATTTTTTTAGATTTTTGTTTAAACTCAGTTATTTTGAGGTTAAATCAATCAAAATTTATATCTTTATATTTGAAACATGGTTTACACTGTATGAAAAATCTAATTGGTATTATTCAACTAATCCAATTTATACTTACGTTAGTAATAAGCAGATATATTCGTAACTTGGTTTTTAATGTAAATATTTATAATTTTTAGTGCACTTAATTCGGTTTTATTTGCATATTTTGAACATTTTTTGCTGCATATTTTCCGATTTTTAGTGCATATTGATCCGAGCCCTGAATATGTGCCACAAATGAACATTAATATAATTAAGTGCTGTAGAAAGTTTGTCTGATCTGTGTACTCATCTCTCCACGTTTTTGTGCGTCATCTCTTCGGTGTACTTCATATCTGGGTCGGGTCGGAGGAGGCAATCCGCCCTGGGGCTCCGAAAATCATTTAAAATTTGAACATGAAAAAACCGTAGAACGTTTTTAATCCAGTAAAATATATAAAAGTCGAACTTATTATTAAACAAACGCAAATATCATTTCATTTTTCAAATACGCTCATACGTCGATACTTGTAGGCATGCAAACACGTATGTGTTCACTTGATTCTCCTCCATAAACTCTCCCACCCTGGACCTCAATAGCTACGCAGCACTTGCCCCAAACTACCCGGGTTTTTCTTCTGTTGCCGTTTGGGCACGTTGACCATTATATACTTTAATAGGGTGGTCTCTTGCTTGCTCCCGGAGAGTAAATTACCTACCCTCCATGTTGTTTTATGCACTTCTTAACTGCTTGTTTGGTAATAAATTAATCTATATCTCCGTGTTCCGTTGCCAATTTTAAACATTTCGATTGTTCGAAAAGTCATTACACACAAGACTGAGGCTCTCTCGCAAAGTGAAGTCGATCGATATTTCGACTCGGAGTACTTGGTCTAAATTTAACTCTAACTAAGTGTGACAAAGGACTGTGCAGGTGCTTCACCTAGCGGAACCTCCCACGAAATTAATTATTACGAATGATTCAGACTTTAAGTTCCTCTTTTTAAATTATCGCCCTTAAATTGGAACGCATCTAAACTATTGCTTTGAGGAAAAGATAATAAGTGATCAAAAATCGCTATTTGAATTATTTCTTTTGGAAAACATAATTATTGACGTACTTATTAATATACTAATTTAATGACTCATGGTGAGGTTCAGATCAGTATACCCGTTCCTTCACTAATACAATGATTATAACATATATTTCTTTTGCGTACCCTACACGTGGAGAACATATGTGTCAAATTTCGGTCAGGTGAAAATGGCGACGAGCCGGGAGACGAGCCCGTGACTCCTCTCATACTTCTGAAATTATCCAGTCACTCTTTCCTAATTGATCCATACTCAGTATTAAACTCAGTGGCGTAACTAGCACCCTGTACACCTGGACATTGCCCGGGGACCCCCAGTCTCATGGGACCCTTAACACCTGGAAGTAATAGGGGGCTTTCTTCTTGTTTTTAACAGTTTGTGAAGAAAAAAATATTATTCAAACAAAAGAATTTTGATCATTACATGAATATTATTTTACGTAATCTAGTCATAATTAATTGACGAACATTTTGCATATATCCAATTTTTACTAGTTGATCATTTTACGCTATCGGCCAGTTTTCCACACAAGTCTACAGTTGTCACTCGATTTTAACTCTGCCGGGTATAGTTGCGACTACAGAACGGTTGTTTGCGAAATTGAAGCTCGTCAAAAGTTACCCAAGGAATTCCTTGATTTAAGACAAATTGAGTGGTTTAAGTGTTATATCCATCAAATATGTGGTTACAAACGATTTAAGAAGCAGATTAGATCAATTCGTTGAAACATTTGCCGAAACCAAAAGTACTTCGTGTGATATAAATGTATCCATGTACTTTTTGGTATAATTACCGCATTAAAAATATATGGTATGTAAATATTATTAAATTAAATTACTAAATAGTTACTGAGATATGTTGTAATTTGTACTTAAAAAATCATAAAATATTTTTCTAAGTTTAACTATTTCTAAAACACTAAAACTGCGGTCACTAAGGGACCCGAATCACATTCTATCCGGGGGCCCCGACTTGGATAGTCTACTGATTAATATCTACTAATAGTGATTGAGAAGAAAGGAAAACAATTTGATAATATTGACCGTATGTATTCTTGACCATAAAAATTATATATTTTCGAGTCACTGCCTTATATTCAGTAGTATTAATGTTCACTAAGAGCTATTTCTGGATTCAAATTTCTAGTTTTATACTTAAAAAATGTACCAAGTTTACTTGTACGTGTAATTTGTAATTCAGAAATCCAGTGAGACGTCAATCATAATTAATTTTCAATATTGTTTATTACAAATGGCATTGTTCTATAAATTTTAAATTAAATATAAATGCATATTTTTGATCTGATATCATTTTTAATGAAACATTTCAGGCAGCAATAAATAAGCGGCAGTATGGGTGATGCATTTTAATTTCAGTAACTAAGAAAATCTGAAGTTATCTTGCAGAACCCAATAAGTAATGACTGTAACTACTGTTTGGGCCATAAATTATTTACAAACTGCGCTGTGGCAATGAATTTGTATACTTGAGATGTAATCATAATGGCATGACGTGGTGGTGGACAAGAAACTAATTTCCTCTCCGGAAGAAAGCAGGTCAGGGACCATCGCAGCTATTCGGATTGAAGAGCCCTAAGGCAGAGACAAATACAAAATTTCTACGTCTCCCCCAGCAAATTGATAATATTGATAATATAATTCAACTCATCGTTTGTTATTACAATCATCCTCGTATTAATTTTGTAGTAGCTGCAAACCACAACCTCCTTCAATTCAAATTAACCAGGAAGTGTGTCAAATATTATTGAGGAAATTACGCCCCCGTTCCACTACCCATTCACAACTTGAATCTTTTATTCATAAAGGCTGTCTTTGTGTTTTGTATTTCTACCCTAGAAATATTTGAGTAGCACAATTACTTCGGGCGCGAACCAAAAGACATGGAAAATTGTGTAATCCCATTTCCTCATTACATCAACTTATCATACCATCATTCGTCATGCAGTTACTTTTCACTTGGGTGACTACAGAACTAGTAGAAGTGTGTGCTTCTTAAAGGAATTCTGGAAACCCCTTGCTACATCGGCATATTTTTATATCTCTTCGTATTTTTTGTGTCGTCATTGCTAGAAGGATACCCTAGTTATTTAATACAAAGACCTAAGATGTGGGAAATAAAGCAGACCCCCAAGAGAGATGGATTTTAAAAAATCTGTATTTATTGCTTTTTTACGTCTTTACTATTAGTTTAGCCATGTATTCATTATTTATTTAGTACAACACCAATAGCTTTAATTTAGTACCAATTAAAATAACTGTAATATACTTTTCAATCTAACAAATATGTATAGTCATAGTTAGTGATTATTTTTTAACTTATTGCAAATTCGTAAGATTATTTCTTCTCCCACTTTTGCTCCATTCATCTCCAAGAAAATATAATTTTACCACTGTTTAGAACTCATTTATATTCATGGAAGAGTGGACGGAAAATGTAATGTCTATGCTTAAGAATAAAATGATTGTAATATAAAATATATGAATTACGTATAATAAACGATTGATTATCTGCGGTAATTGTTGTTAATCCAATTTCGAGTTTAAGCCTTAAATGACCCAGAGAGTAATACATTCGTTACAAATATATATATATATATATATATATATATATATATATATATATATATATATATATATATA
>NNCF01126253.1:590776-605660 GCA_002313205.1 Laupala kohalensis | reverse complement strand
ATATATATATATATATATATATATATATATATATATATATATATATATATATATATATATATATATATATATATATATATATAATTTGTAAATTCAAATTCATTGCCTGTGAATACGTATAAGAAACATAAAAAATTCCTTTTCTCTTGATTCTCACCCATGAGCCTAAAAATGGTTGTTTATTGTTACTATAAAAATGAGCAGTGTAAATAAAAATATTAATTAGTTAATTAAATTAAAGTCAACGTAAGGCCAATCGGGAGTTTACAATGAATTGTTTTACAGGTTTAGGAAATATGTATCAATGATTCCATCGATATAAAAGTGAGAATATGACACGTTTGTTTGGTATAGAAAATTAAATTCCTATTTTCTTTGGGTAAAATACTTAAACTCAAGTGGTGGAGGGGAGGGAACGTTGATTTGCTAAAACAGTTATAAATCTAGTCCTCTCTGAATGAGGGTGAGGAAGAACCGTTATTAGTCTGCCGCCTGCAGCGACCCGCAAGTGCAGGGGGCTTATCAGTGCATGCAACCTCTCCCCAACGCGGACCGCGGTCATTAACCCCACCAAATGTGTACCTTTTCACTCATCCCCTCTACTCTCCTCACCATTTTCCTACCACCACTCTAAACTCACAACGACCCAAGTCTGCAATATTGCGAACGAATTAAAGAACATGAAATGTTTAATGACAAATATTAAGCATGTTACACCAGTTACAAAATTTTGGTTATAAAATTACGATTGTCCTTATATTTTGTTTAATTGAATTGATTTGGGATACATTATATCCCATTTCCTATACCCTTTAAGAATAATTTTACAACTCAATATACATTTTTCCCTATTACCAAGATGATACGTAAATATTCTAAATTTATAAAAATACATTCTTATCGAATGATCAAATACGAAGTGTTTCGCGAATAGTTAAAATACTTGGAAGCAAACTGCTAGAGGGTGTGTCCTCGTGTTCCGTATGGGAGTCGTGTGAAAGAGATTCCCCATGACAATAGAAAATATGCCGAGACAGCAGCCGGTTCCAGGGCGCCTGTATCACACGTCCCACGCGACGTTTCGTTATGATTTCCTATGGGACTATAGTAAAAGTTATCTTTGACTAATGTTTAAAACCAAATGTTTATAGTATGTTTTCTGAAATTTATGGTAAATTATTTCAGAAACGTTTGGGTAAACTAGACCCAGATAGCTTTGTTAGAATTACAAAACAAATTCGCTTTCGCGGCGCCCCTCTGCTATTGGCTCCCGGGGCGACAGCACCGTTCGCCCCGCCCTCGCGACGTCTCGGTCAATGATGTGATGGAAGTACACCAGATACTCGTTTACCCTGTCTCCCCTTTGGCCGCGTAAGTTTTATCGAAACTCTCTCTACGCCATAACAAAGTTTTTTAAAGACGGTAGTATGAATGTGACCTATATTAAGAGAAAGTCGGTTTTGTTAATTACATAATTTACTTTACTGTTCTTCGGGTTAATTATAACAATAGTGATAGGATTTTTTTTCTTGGGGGTTTAGGGCTCGCCAACTTCAAGGTCATTAGAGCCGTACGAAAATAATTACTGTCACATGAAGGATGTCGGGTTGAGTTGTGATGACCGGAAGAACCAAAGACAATGGAACATCTGTGTGATGACTAGAGGCCGGAATCTTGTGCACCTACACATTTCATACACGGGACACTTGTACAAATAGGATCATGATTTGTATAGACTTAGTTAACGAATTGTATTCAGCTTTTGTTCGACTGTATGAGAGTTGGGTGTTTCAACCTGCTCAGACGTGGCTAGTGTCAAAAATAGAAACCCATCAAGCTTCACAAGTCTTAGTAGTGTTTATTAAAGGATATTTACCTCTCCTATCATGGATGCTTGAGGAAGGTTCATTTGAACTTAGAGTTCAGATTTAAGGAGGAATATTCTGTAAAATGTTCCTCAGTCCCTGGACCAAATCGATTGCATTTTTCTTCCACTGCCAAAATTTAAATTGCAAAAGTAAAAATTATGTAACAAGTGCATAGAACAAAATCTTTTGAGTTTGTTTTAGTGAACAGGGGTAGCAATTATTTTAAAAATGTCATGCAGTAAAAGAAGAATGTAATTATTTAATTCTGAGAGTTGGAATCGAATTGAAAGTTAATGAGAATTAAAATCGGGAATCATTAATAAACATCTTTTAATATAATACATTAATTGGAAATGCTGGAATTAATATCTGAGGAACACAGATTTCGTGGTCTGACATATCACATATTTTGCTGTTGTGGGTTGGATCTTCAAGTATGACTGTTATTTTTCTATGGCACCTTCTTGTTTATAATTAATTTCCCATCCTATTCCTCGAAACATATTAAGTTTCATAAGTGTAATGAATACGTCTGAAAAAATATTTTAAGTGAATGTACTTCATTTATATCAGTTTCATACGAACAATATACGGCTTCTGTTTGTCAAATAATTTGCGTGGCTTAGTAGTTTAGATAAATATTTACACTTACAACTTTCACAGATTTTTCAATTTGAACATTCCCGCGGTACAGTGCAGATGCAGTACAGTCTACGCGCATGAGCCGGTTTCTACTAGTCTAACTTCCGATTTTTTCGTCTTTTTTAGCTCTTATCGGTCAGTAGGATAAAATAAGTTTAACTTCATTCATTTAGCTTTCATTTAGTGAGCTTTCTACACAAGTGAGAACTGAGGAATTCGTTATTTTTGTATTGATAGCGAGTCAATTCTTTTAGAAAAGTGCTCTCACTACCCCTGTCTCCAAAAGGTTCTTGAGTATGCACGTAGATGGAGCGTCCGCACTGGCACCAAAATTATCATCCAGTGAGTGCTCGTACCATCTAACCTACATCGTCCTTCCGTGACCTCCAAATCTCGGAATCGTTTTCCTCGTCATCACTGACGCTACCAAGATTTACCGAGAACGTATCAAGATTAATATGTTAATAATGCACTTAGGAACTCATATTGCCTCTTTTGAGTTTTTATTTAGTACAAGAGTGTTCGAACAATATTCAAACTTTATTTTATAATGACATTAACTCAGCGAAATGTTGAAACGTCATCTCCGTGGAGCGTCACTTATATTGTCCTCTATTGTTTCAAAAGGGACGAAATGAAATTGCGAAATTAGTAAATTGAATCTGTCTCCAGTTGGTAAGACACAAGGTTTATGTTGAACTGTGGTCATATATTCTCGCATTCAGACCGATCGTAAAGGTAAATTACTTGATCTTTAGGCGAACATTAACAAATTTGTTTCAAGTTTCTTTTTTGTTTTTTAATCTGGCGAAATTTTATTTTTAACTCATGAATGTGAATATGTTCTTAATTTCTATTCCCCCCAGGGGACTTACATCTAGTAAGTACGTGTTTGGCGAACACGGGGCCCCGAGCTGAGTCTAGCATTACTTCCACTTACTTGTGCGAGGCTCCTTCCTTTCTCTTTCCTGACCTTCCTTTGTCACCTCCTGTTCTTTTCGACCCGAAGCTATTAGAGCTAGTATCTTTCATTTTCCTCCTCTTCTTCTTCTCCTTCTATTTGTCCCCGCCCGAGACCCACACGCGGGGAGAGTCATGTTGGTTCTCCCTAGTGCGTAACTGCATTTTCCCTACCTGTACAAGGTTTTCGGGCTCCAATGACCTTTGATATCGACATGAGCCGTAAAGCCCCACAAAATAATAATAATTTCTATTCAACCTTATTCTGCTTCCAATCCTACCCAGCAATAAGCAGCTACATTGAATCGCTACCATAGATCACAGACTCCTACAACTATTTTTCTATCACTCACGGGTTTCAGTATTTTTTTTTCTTGAAAATCACACGGTGGTGGCCACTAATGCCAAACACTGCCTAACTGTACGCAGCAACACTCCATGTGTGTGCTGTTTGTTTCTAAAGCCGTTTTAGGCGGATGGAAAGAAGGCTAGGGAAAGCCTGTATCATAAGCTTCCTATGCGGTATCATATCAAGCACGTCTATAGAAGTGCGAACTAAGATATGTATCTCTTTTACCTTTGTTCACATCCGTTAATTCTCCGTACACTAGACGGACGCATGATGATGGACCACTCCTGATCACCATTCTGATTTACAAATTTGTATAATACTTCACGAATGCGACCTTTACAAATAAACTGTTTTTGCCCTTTTGGCAATCGTCAATCGTCTTCACATGAAAGAAAAAAAATGAAAGAGTATTGTTAATGCATTTCTAACCAGAAAAATAAGAAGCAGACATGATTTTAAAGAACAACTTCTCAGCGGACGCGTTGGTATGTGGAGTGCCCCACATGATTTATTTTCTTTGCTTCATTTTTCCATATCCTAAAATCTGTCAAGTACCTGTATTTGAATCCTTTACACAATACCAATAATACCCTTTCAATACTACTATAATGAGGAAGATTTGCGATAGTTTTAGAAAGTGACAAAAATTCCCTGGAGAATTCCATGCTCCTAGACTCTCAGAGAGATGTAAACTGTGAAATCTCTACTGCATCTACTCTTTGCTGATCAAAAGTGAACTACAGATGGTATTACCACCTACTTGACATCGTAGGAAAATCGCATGAAAATTGTGCCCATTATGTGCCAATATCTGTAGTGTTCTCCCTGGAATGGCAATCGAGGAAGTTGAAGTAAGTGCGTAAAAATTTTATTTTAAAAGAAACAGTTGCCGCTAGTGATACCTAACTCGTTCTTTGAGGTGCTTCACCATAGCCGACTATTATAATAGAAATAATAGTTAGATTTATAATTGTTCATCCCACCACGGTATCTCAGACATTCCCCAAACTCGACTCGGGATAAAAATAGTATCATTAGTTGGTCGTGGATAGTATTTATTGATTGGTCTTGACGTAAAATCCTAGTTGTTTAACATGTCAAATGCTAGTAGATAGAATAACACTAGAAATGTACCAATAAACTCATATTGGCTGCTATTATATCACCAACATCCACCATGACCTTCCGGCCGTCTATCCATCTATTGCATCTTGCAGGAGCCACGAATATTATGTGATTTCTGTAATCCTCAGTAGTGCAATAGTTGTGAGTACAGTGCGTAATAATTGTGTGCTGGTAAGTGTTGACGGACTGGATTAGTTGATTACATCATAAAAATTAATTAAATGAATAAATTTATTCTATTTGTTTTTACACAAAATTACTCTTCATCCCCATTCACATTATGTCAAATGTATTTGTGTCATTTCAAGTTGTAGTTTATTTCAGTCTCAGTTTCCAACAATCAGAACAAAGTTCGATATCAAAAACCGTATTTCATTTTCTCGTTTGTCAAAACCAGGATATGGTAAACCACCATCAGAACAAACGTTTAGCTTCACTTAGTCATAGTTCCTTGCTCAGATGAGAAAATACATGAAATAAATTTGATGTCTTCCATCGAAAACTTGGGTTCTTGAGTCACTTTTGACATGTTCGTATTTTTCATCAGCAACACTTCATTACATCTGTTCACATTTGTAGATTATCCAACAAAATATATAAACGAATAACTTCATAGTATTTCATACTGCTAACTCCTTTTTAATAAATTTCACAAGGGGTTCGAACTGTCGTGGACATCCGAACGCTTTTCCTTCCATATTACCGTATTTGAAGAGTTTCATTGTGGGGAAACCTTTAATATCTTGCAGAGAGCACACTTCTTCTTCTACAGTACAATCAACTTTTGCAATCGTTATCGGAATAGACGTTCCTCTATTGTACTTGGCTCCTAAAACGTCCCAAACTGATAACAGTTCTTGGCTGTACTTACACTACGGAGCGTAGAACATCACCAATTGATTCTTTTTAGGAACCTCCTTGAAAAAATTGTCCATCGTGTATATTAATACATTGGAATCTGTACCAAAGACAAAAAGGCACAACATGAGATTGGCTAGCCTACTCCTGGCGTTAGCTGCGGTTGTGAATGAGCTCTCTCTATTTTTCAGTATAATCTTTCTAATTATTTTATTTTTTCGAGTTTTTTGTGATCAGTAGTTGTATTTAGATCCCAACTTTCATTGTAGTGTAAAATTCTTTGTTCTGTGTGAGTGTTAAGTGAAAAAACACTAAAAACATTTCNTTCATTCAAAGGTGTGATAAAGTTTACGTAAGTACAAACGGAATCATAAATTTAACTTCTTGGTGCATTAAAATTAATTATTTTGCTGTATTAAGATTTTCTGATGCGTATACTATTACATCATTATTAACTTACAAATAACGTACTCTATTGTTGCACTGCTCAAGTTTCGTCGTCGTAAATAGAATTATTCCAATATTTTACCATTTGTTTTCGTGATCTTTTTGTAGTTATTCATTACAATTTAACATAATATTGCCTTAGTTATTGTGGAATTAATTAATCTGCAGTTGTCATCCTAAATTATTTCTGCGATTTTAGTTGTCGTATTTAAACCCTGCCCCATTGTTGCACCCAAGTTATCGTCGTCATAATTCATAGAATTATTACATTATATAACAATTCATTGTTCTTGATTCTTTCGTATTTATTTACATTTCAACACAATATATGGTAGTTATTGTCGAGTTAATTAATCTCCAGTGGTCGCCTTAAAAAATTATTTTATTCATTTTTGTCTTCGGTTTGTTTGTATATTTTATTTATTTATTATCTCATTTGTAACATCCGTAGTAATAAATATATTATTATACAAACATTCTTCATTCAGTGTTAGTTGTCATTTTTCATGTATTCTCATTTGCTTTTGTCGTTAAGTTGCTAACTATCTCACAACAATGGACACTATCGCATTCCTCAACTCATCCATAGCTGATCTTCAGAAGGCGTACAATGACTTGGTACAATATATTGACACACGAATCAGTGCGCTGGAAGAGGGCAATAAAAAAACGATCGGCGGTTGGGCTACAGTTAGAAATTCTCAACATCCTTCCAACTGCTACCACCCGGTTAGACCAACGACACATGCACCACCCCAACTCTTCACTCAGAATAGGTTTAGTGTGTTAGATGACATGTCCCCGTTTCCTCCCTTACCTACTCGTTTCATTCCCTCCCGTCCAGTAGCCAGACCTGTTCACACATCACGCACTGGTAAGCACAGACGCCCAAAATCACGTAAAGTAGTGCTATCCAGAGATGAAACCAACACTTCCATGCAGAAATCAAACGTGCTCATACTAGCTGATTCGCACGGTCGTCAGATGTCCTCCGTATTGCGTGGATTGCTTCCTAGCCAGTTCTCAGTCTCCGGTTTCTTTAAGCCAAACGCTCGTTTGGCTGAAGTTATTCGAGAACTGGACACTTACACTAAAAAACCCACAGAGCGGGACACAGTGATCATCATAGGTGGGGAGAACGATATTAACTTGGGTGGACATTTCAACGCGTCTGAACATCTACAGAAACTAAAGATGGCATCCTTGCACACGAACATAGTGCTCTCTAGCCTGCCTCCACGCTTCAACGTTCCACAAATAAACTACGAAATTAACCTGGCAAATATCTCCCANAATCACATTTTTTTATTTGCAACCACACCTGACTGCCAAGGACTTTACCCAGCACGGTTTACACCTGAGACCGTCTGGGAAACAGCACTTCGGTTCTCTTCTAGCTAAACATCTGATCTCACATCATCCACCTGCCCCACTACCCACTCCTACACCTCCTCCTGCACCTACCTCATCTCCTCCTACCTCATCTCCTTCTGCTCCTACCTCATCTCCTCCTCCTCCTACCTCATCTCCTCCTTCTGTTCCTACCTCATCACCATCTCCTCTTCCTATCTCGACACCCATTTCTTCTCTTTTCCCCGTTCTTTCACCTTCTGCTTCATCTCGCACGTCCTCATCTATTCCTGCTGCTGCCCCCATACACAGTTACAACTTGCGCTCAGTTGTACGATGTGGTACTCGAAGGTGACAATCACGTTCAGGTGCAATGTGCGGGCTTGATCCGGAAATAGAAGCTGTACCAATTTCAATTTCCTCTCCACAATCTAACGTCGATTCCTTTTCTCGTGAATCACAAACGTTTTGCGAAAATAAAATAATTATATTTCATCATAATGTCCAATCCCTTTCAAACAAATTGACAGACATTGAAATTCTGGTACACGAAAATCGATTCGATTTGCTATGCCTCACAGAGCATTGGCTTTCAACTAACAACATCAACGATACTGCTATTTCTAATTATTATTTAGCAAGTTCTTACTGTCGGCAAAATTTTAAAGGCAAAAATCCCCACGGAGGTACGTGTATCTACGTTCGTAATGATATTTTATCTTCTCCACTGACAGGCTACGAGAACTTCTGCGTAGATAGTGTGTTCGAAATTTCTGCAGTTGAACTGACCGACACCGGTATTGTTGTTTTGTGTATTTATAGACCTCCTCAATCAGATCTTGACATATTTTTTCGGAACTTCGAAAATGTTTTAGAACATATCGCACATAAATCTACTAAATCTATCGTTATATGTGGTGATTTCAATATCGATTTCTTGAGTACATCCGACTCTGCACATTCACCAGTTAATCGATTCAAGAATCTTATCGACTCCTTCAACCTTATTACTACGATAAACGACCCCACTCGCCTCTCCGGCTCATCTCAAACATTGCTAGATCAAATTATAGTCAACAATGGAATCTCGTATCTCTCTGAAGTGTTTATCGCCGGATACAGTGATCACCTTGCTCAAGTATTGACTATTAATAATACACTAAAACCGCTTAAAATCCTTTACAAATTTACAAGAGAGTTCAATGACATAAATAAATCCATATTTATAAATTATTTGCGTGAAGAAACATGGAAAGATGTTTAACATTGCCAAAACACATGACAAATTCAATGTATTTATCTTTCAATATTCCTAAAACATTACAACTCTAGTTTTCCCATAAAACGCAAGTTAATTAACACAAAAAAATACAATAGATGGATCACCCTAGGGATAAGAATTTCTTCAAAAAACAAACGCCGTTTATATTATCTTTCAAAACGCTATAACCAGCCACCCGAATTCCATAATTATTTTCGTAAATATAAGACTATTCTCCGAAAAGTAGTCTATGCAGCTAAAGTTATGGAAAACGACAGGCATATACTAAAATCGAACAACCGGATGAAAGCCATGTGGAATATTGTTAAAAATTACACGTCAACTTCTGAAAATCGCGAAGAAAATGTTTCTTTACTAATCGATGGCAAAATCGTAACAAATCCTGAGGACATCGCAAATTTGTTTAATTCTCACTTCTCAGAAGTTGGTAAAATAACGAACTCAGTATCTCTAAATCAATGTCCTCCAATTATATCCACCCACATACCCAATTCTATGTTCACTTCCGAAACTAACGCCAGTGGAGTCATGAGAATCATCAGCTCATTAAAAAACAAATTTTCAACAGGCGTAGATGATATATCTGAGTTTGTTGTTAAATTTTCGTCCCATGCATAGCATGGGACGAAATCCACTCATAAATATTTTTAATAGTTTTAATAATTAAATCCACTCATAAATATTTTTAATAGTTCTTTATCGGAAGGGATGTTTCCTAACATATTTAAGGGAGCTAAAGTAAAATCTTTACACAAGAAAGGAAACAAACTTAATATTGGAAATTACCGACCAATATCTCTACTACCCACTTTTTGTAAAAAATCCTAGAAAAATTATTCTATAAGCATCTTCTAGATTTTTTATCAAAAAATAACATTCTCTCTGAAAATCCTTTTCCACAACAAGCGCCATATTTTCCTTCTTAAACTATGTTACCACCTCTCTAGACCGTGAAGAAAATCCTCAGGGTGTTTTTCTTGACTTATCAAAAGCATTCGATGTCATCGATCACGAAATTCTCCTTTCCAAATTGCATTCTTTAGGCATTCGTGGACTTTCACGTCAATGGCTAACTTCTTATTTAAAAGATATATATCAACAGGTAGAAATATCCTATACTAAAAATAAAATACTTGGGCGTTAAGTTAAATTCGTCTTGTACTTTATCACAACATTGCTGTAGCACGTTTTAAATAACTTATAACATTTTCAAAAACTATTTTCTTGCATGGTTGTGTTGCCGTATGGCTCATATTAATTTAGTTTTATGTGTACTCAACTTTGGCACGGTTGTGTACATTAATTCTGTAGCCCCATGCTGGCCCGGGTTTTTCTCCATTTTTCCTTCGGGTAGAGGCGGATTTCTTATACATGATGTCTAGACTTTGTCTAGGGGCGTGTTTATTGTAACAATTAATCGTGAATTTAGTGTTTTTTCAACTCTTATGATTTTTAAACACTATAATCAGAATAATCTATAGTTTGATAATAACTTGTGCATGTAAATTTAGAAACATATTTGCGTTAAATTACAAACATATTGACATTATATATGTAATATAACTCGCAGCTAACTTTGTATCTTATCTAGGAACTTTTGCTGAAATTTTTGAATCCGTCTCTGCCTTAGGGCCCTTGATCGGAATTGATGGGATGGTCCGTTGCTTGCTTCCGTAGAGTAAATTAGTTTTTTTCCTCCACGTGGTCATACGCAGTCTGTACTGTTTTTTGACAATAAATTATTATTATTATTATCATGAGCACCAGACAAAATTTAAACATATTCACGAGAATCTATCTGCAATAAAGTCGTTAGAAATTCACAATTACTAAAGATGACCAATATTCTCTTGATTGTTTTCGTGGATTACGATAGTGATATCCAGGTAGGTAATAAGGGTGAAATATGAAATCCCGCTATCAGATAAAATCCAACAGCTCTACTCTCGTGGCATCTATAAACACTGACCAAAACTAGTGAATCTACGTGACGTCTTCGAACAAATATTACACAAAATAGCCTTAGGATGGCCTTTTGCATTGTTGAAATACGAGTTTGCAGATCAGAGTCAATAATATTGCGCAATTATCGAAAATATTCGTTAAAAGTGTTACGTCATTATACCAATCCCTATTTTGTTCGTTTGCATATAATTAATCATTTTACTATCAACTGGAGGGCTCTAATGACCTTAACGAACCCTAGAACCCCAAGAAAAAAATACTATCAACTGTAGATCATTGATCATGTAAATTAATTTGTTGTCCTCCATGTGGTCATATGTAGTTGAGATAGCAGTTCTCGACAATAAATGTATTTGTGAACTAAAAACGAAATTTCTTTTATTTTCTTTCTTGTAAGTTGTTACACAACAACATAATCAACCGCGGAAACTTCGCTGTAGTTTTTTATTCTCAATCGATTGGAACGTTAGGGGTTCAATTGAAAGCTCTGACTTTGCTTAGGTAATTTTGTACTTTGCTCCCTTAATTGTTTTTTACTATTAATGAATGAAAAATTGGACTTTCTAGCTGTGCACAGACTGTCAAACATCACAGAAGAATAAAACTTCGTATTACTATACATTACATCTAAAATGTATGTGAGGTCAAATTACTGACGAATTGGAACTGATTGGAATGCATTCTTAGAACACAGTACTTCTGATACATTTTTACCAACAACATTGAAGAATGGAACTACTTGCTACCTAAACTTCTTGCCTTAACTAAAATAATTTGACTCCAAGAATATAATTACACACTCTCTTGAGTTGTCCAATTCCAAAATTCTCTTATTTCGAAATTTTGAAAAAAAAAGAGAAATACATTCTATCTCTCAGTAACAAACGGAAATAATTCTGAGTAATAATTTTAATAAACATTTCTCATGGAAATTTTACTGGATATATTATTTTTTAAGTTTCTTCCTTTCTTATCACCACTAGATCTACCTTTTTCTGTTTTACATTAATTAGACAACAATATATTGCTGTACAGTTAGTGTAATGTTTCATTAATTTGTACATTGTTTCATCATTCAATAGAATTCATTTCATCATTGTTGTTCATAGTCAAATCTGTTATTAATTACCTGAAAGTTATTATCACGTGAAAGATATTACCTGAACGTTTTGAAAACATTTAAATACAACTTTTATAATATGTGGGCCATTGCAATCTTTCTCTGTCCAAGGTGTCAAAATAAGCATTTTTAATATTATTATTATAAAAAAGATCCAATGTTTAAAAAAAAATTGGCCGTGCACCTCAAAAATTACGGGATATACGATTTTTTGTTGGATTTTTGATACATTGAAATTCTTTTTCGACCATATACCATGTGTTCAACTTGAAAAGATTTTATTAAGTAGATTAAAGGTTTTTTTAAATAGAGTCAAATTTTGGCTAATATTGGTTAAAATTTAAGAAATAAAAATAAAAACACGAAAATTTTATGGATATTAAACNNNGGGGGGGGGGGGTAAAATGGAAAGAATGGTAATATTTTATGGATATATCTATGTTGTAACGAAGGAAGAAAGTCATTCGACTCGGGGGCATTTTAGGATACCTTATCCTGTGGTACCCTTTGAATCAACCTTTTACAACATCCCGCGGCTCCCAAATTACGGAATTCAAGTCCCAATTATAATGAGGAACGAATAAGGCAAGATGCTTGTACATTTCAGTGGGCTTCCTTCTCGATAATTGACAATTTTACTAAAGAGGTTAAAATATTGTTTTCTTCGTCTACCTTAGGCGAAGAAAATGAGATGTCATGAAGTTATGTAATTTACCGCGA
Source organism: Laupala kohalensis (assembly GCA_002313205.1). NCBI lineage: Eukaryota > Metazoa > Arthropoda > Insecta > Orthoptera > Trigonidiidae > Laupala > Laupala kohalensis. The sequence continues at coordinate 592,971 of NNCF01126253.1, read as the reverse complement.
TATGAGCTAGGGAATAGGATTTTTTTAAATTATTGCAGTAGGAGGAAATCAGATACATTTTGTGAGGATTTACGGCTCATCGGTGAATATTTGTTTTGTGAGGATTTACGACTCGTCGACATCGAGGTCATTATAGCCCTAAAAATCTGCACAGATAGGGAAAATGCAGTTACGCACTAAGGACAGCCAACATGACTCTCCCCGCGTGTGGGACTCGCCGAATGACAAACATACCCACTAAAAACCCTCCTGAATTACAATATATAAAAATATATCTCAAAACATACATCAAAACATTGAGGGGGAGGGGAACAAAAATGAGGAAAATGAAATATCTTCTAGCCCTAATAGAGTCGAGATCGAAAATAACGAGAGGTGACCAAGGGAGGTCAGGAAAGAGAATGGAAGGAGCCTAGCACAAGTAGGTGGAAGTAATGCCAGACTCAGCTCGGGGCCCCGTTTTTCCAAACACGTACTGACTAAATGTTAGTCCCCTGGGGGGATCGGTGAATAAATGCAGTAGATTAGGATAGGCCGACTACCTGAATGGCAGTTTTTCTATCATTAGCGAAGACCATATACATCCTGGTATCCTCATACGTAAACGTTGTCGGACTACTGAAATATTTCTATTAGTTGCATTTCCCATTTAATAGATTCTAGTGCTGTCATTGATTCAAGGATGTTGTTGGGGATATATTCAACTATTAAGCAAAGAAACACAAAAAGTTATTTTATCACTTGAGATTGAAAGCTTAAGTAATCATCCGTTATCTGGGGTTACGTTGGAGCTCTAATTTTCCGAAAATGTCATCTTAGCTCTGAAAATGGATTAATTTATAAACTCTCACCGTCATCACCTTCTCGTCGGCTGAATAGAACCATTTGGCGACCCAGTCAGAGACCGTACAGACTGAAGTGCCGCCACAGAAACGGGTACTAGAATTTGCACAAACTCGTCACTACCAACCAATATGGAGTTTTAGTATGAGACTATGAAATGCTAAAACAAATTACGATGATCAAAACCGGCGCATACTATTTTCTATATTCAGTGATCTCTTTTATTTTTAAGAAAATATCTATAAGATCATCAATTTTTATTTAAATCTACATGTTTGAACCTGACATATTCTGGGATATCTTGATTGTGGGTGAAGTGTCAATATTAACCTGAGAAATCACCAAAATGAATAAATAAATGTAAAAAAAGCAGTACAAACTGCGTATGACCACGTGGAGGACAAACTAAGGCAGCAAGCAAGGGACCATCCCTTCAATTCGAATCAAGGACCCTAAGGCAGAGGCGGATTGAAAAATTTCAGCAAAAATTCCTAATAAATAAGATAATAAGTTAGCTACGAGTTATACTAATAGAATATCAACATGATTGTAATTTAAGACAAAAAATTATTTTACATGTACAAATTATTATCGATTTATAGATTATTCTGTGTATAGTGTATAAAAATCATAAGAATTGAAATAACACTAAATTCACGATTTCTTGTTTCAATGAACGCGCCTGTAGACAAAAGCCTAGAGAACCTGTATAAGAAATCCTCATCAACCCGAAGGAAAACCGGAGAAAAACCCGGGCCAGGATGGGGTTACAGAATTAATGTACACAACCGTGTCAAAGTTGAGTACACATGAAACTAAATTAATATAAATCATAAGACACACCAATCATGCAAGAAAATAGTTTTTGAGATTGTTATAAGTTATTTTAAAAGCACTACAGCAATGGCGTGATAAAGTACAAGATGGATTTAAATTTTATTAAAATCAATACATTATTTTACAGTGTAGAAGCACTGGTGCAGGAGGTAGTTTTTAACTGCGGATTTGAAGAGATTCAATTACATTATATACTTTACAATTTTGGAGAGGGAATTATATAGAATGATTCTGAATGATATGATCCTCTTTGGCAAAGAGTGGTTGACACTCTCGGACGATGAATATTATTATTCTTATACAGGTTCTCTAGGCTTTGTCTAGGGGCGTGTTTATTGTAACAATAAATCGTGAATTTAGTTTTTTTTCAACTCTTATGATTTTTAAACACTATACTCAGAATAATCTTTAGTTCGATAATAACTTGTACATTTACTTTTTTGCGTAAAATTACAAACATATTGACATTCTATTAGTATTATAACTCGCAGCTAACTTTTTATCTTATCTAGGAA
>NNCF01126253.1:542397-590276 GCA_002313205.1 Laupala kohalensis | reverse complement strand
TTTGAATCCGCCTCTGCCTTAGGGCCCTTGATCGGAATTGATGGGATGGTCCCTTGCTTGCTTCCGGAGAGTAAATTAGTTTATTGTCCTCCACGTGGTCATACGCAGTTTGTACTGTTTTTTGACAATAAATAAATGTATTACTATTAAGAGTATTGTGTTCGTGAACGAGACTGTTTCGTATGAAGCAAGGGTGGCACTGCAGTAATTCGGTCTTAACAAACACATCGTTTCATAAATATGAATGCAGGGAAGTGTTAAGATATTTAATTCCTTGAATAAAGGTTTACAAGAGTTCTTCTGAATTCTGAAAGTTTGAATACTTTGACCGGAATTGACCCAGAATATATTGCCGTGACGTAAATGGGAGTAAACGTTTGCAAAATGTATGCTACGGGAAATATGTGAACTTACAACGTTAACTAAGATTCGGATTACGTAACACAATTTGCTTAATTGAGAATTAAGATTGTCAATGTGACAATTCCATTTGAGATTATCTTGAATATGGAGACCTAAGAATTTTGTATTCGTAAGAGTTTTTAATTGTGTTCCGTTTAAAGAAAGAGAGACCCGGGGTAAAGATTTTGTGATNGTGTTTACAATGAGACGATTTGCATGGAACCAAGTCGAAAGGTTAGACAAAACTTTTTGAGCATTGGCGTGTTTACATAGTAAATTAGTGTCATCAGCAAAAAGAACCATTTTGCAATCTGATGTGGATGATGACATGTCGTCCACATACAATAAAAAGAGTATAGGACCGAGAATTGAATCTTGGGGTACTCCGTAAGTAAGTGACTTTGTTTCCGAAAGACAACACCGAAGTACTTTATTTTTAGCACGGGATATTTCGACCTGTTGATATCTATCTTTTAAATAGGAAATTAGCCATTGATGTGGAATCAACGAATGCCTAAAAAATGTAATTTGGAAAGGAGAATTCCGTGATCGATGACATCGAATGCTTTGGATAAATCAAGAAAGACACCCTGAGGATTTCCTCCATGGTCAAGAGATGTGGTAACATCGTTTAAGAAAGAAAATATGGCGCTTGTAGTGGAAAAGGATTTCCGAAAGCCATGTTGATCGTCAGATCGATCATTTTCTAATCACCTTCCTCCCACGCCATCCCTAGGAGTGCTACCCCGATGAGGGCTCTCTTTAGGTCCTAAACGATAAAATTTTTCCTCATATGTGGTTCAAGTGACCAACATTTCATCAAATTTCGTAATAATTCTGTAGATTTGTTCTATATGAAAAGGTATCCAGCATGCTCTTCGACGTTTTCGCTAAAATATTTTAGGCGATTTACATAAAGTCGATAAACTTTCGTTTTTTTATTTTTAATAATTGTTGAAGCTATTACATCATTTTTCCGTTCCTTGAGGAGTATTCTATCTACTACAAGTAAATAATGTCAATTAAGTTATGCGTTAAGCAAGAGATAATATGCAATAAAATGTGAAATAATGAAGATTGTAAAGGCAAACAAAGGAAAAATATAAGTGTTAATTAAAATGTTAAAATACGGAAATTAGTATCCTCCTAGGCTGGCCAACACTCTTTGGTAAGGCGTGTCTGGTATAAAATGAGAATTATACAGCGTTAATTCTTTCCGCGTATTGCCTCCAGTGTGATTATATGTGCTGTCTTTCGTTGGGCAAATTGATTAAGTCACAGTTTTTCGTCTATAGTGGACGATTACTGCCATCTTTTAGAGACTACAAGCACTACAACCGTAGCACTTGCGAGTCATCATCGGAAGGTTGTTAAAGTTGCCAACAGATAGCGTTGGCAACTCTACCTATTGCTTACCTACGGGCTTGATTTGAAGTATTTCGAATCTCTGTAAGGAATCTGTTTCGAATTAGTTACTTAACTTTATGAATTATCTGAACAGAATTTTCAAAATTAATTGACACATGAATTCATTTGCCCTTAAAGCAATGTTATGCTGTCGCTTCTCTAACGCTAATTTTAGACCAGAAAGCCCAAAATAATTTTCAATTAACTCCTATAAGGAAAAAACTTAATGTCGTGAACATCATATGATAGAATACATTTTCGTATACGGGAAAGCGTAAATACCTTATGGTATATGCTTATACATTTTCTTTAGCTTTAGTATCAATTATGCATTGACAATATGATAGATGATGTCAGTACAAATCTCTATGACAATACTTGATTGCATAAGCTTGATATCTACTTAATTTGTGTCTGGTTTATATTGCTTTCTTTTAACGTAGAAATGTCTGCTTCCGAGTTGTGGTTTGATATTACCAGGACACCCAATTGTGAAGAAATCAAAATATGAATTAATTCAAAGGCGAGATCTTATTCAATATTTCAACACTCTAAGTTAAAAGTTTCAACGAATGTTTGTGATAGAAAAGTCATTAGCCTACTCGACAAAAAAAATTGTGGGTATATTTTTTATCAATAATTGCGAACAGAGATCTACTAAAATTGCACCCAATGCAGCGAAGATGATATAAAATTTTTCTATAAATTAGCGTATTATATTAGTTACCGACTGTTAAGTTCCACAAACATGATTTGCACCAAAAGTATAGTGCAAAATTTAGCAATATGGGAGTCCTCATGTTTGAGGAGTCAATGAAGAAGAGAGGACTATCACAAGCGGTGATCAGTGTTTCTTCCTATTATTTTGAAGAGAAAATGGTCAGCAAGAAGGCTGAAACTAGCCTTTCTTTATTTCAGTTGGAACAAATCGTTCAAAAATCACGCTTCTATTTCACACTTGCACAAACTACACAATGTAGTTTCTACATTAATACAAACTACACAATGTAGAACACATTAATAGGATCTACTGGTCAAAACGGAACGCAGTCCAAAAGAAGGTAAAATAAAATGGACCTCGAAACTCGAGTACCGGTCGTGCTAATATTTATAGAAGTTTCTGAAAATTTTAATGAAGCTTTCCCGAGACTGAATTAGTTAACAGATCTAGATCGTTTTAGTACGCATAAACCAATATTTTATGTGTTATTAAGAATCCGGAATTATTCATAAGTATGATATATTTTCCCAAATGATAAGGAAAGCAAGAAATCTACTTGAATTGAATCGCTGAATTTTAATAAATCCGAACAAGTTTCCATTTGACTTAAATTGTTTTATGGCGTGTTAATATTTATATGGTCGTTTTCTGGAGAGATTGAGAGACAATAACTATAGTGCGGTCAAGCCAAGGTCTTTACAATATAGCCATTCTTCTTTACAATATTATACTTTCATTTTTATCACTATTTCAGTGAAGTCTTCCTCTGAGGAAATAACTCATCCTGTGGGAATTTTTGCTAATGATACTACGAAGGACACAATAAGAAATAAATCTTAAAGAACTTGCTGTAATAAAGAAAAAGTTTGGCAAGTCAGAAATGATAAAGTGTATGAGGTTGGTAGGGGAAATAGTACATTTAGGTATCAGTTCAAGGCTTGTCTTAAGAAGTCTGTAAGTTACGTTTTGCGGGAAGCTCTAATCTTACAAATATATAATGTGAAGGACAAATTAAAGTGTTCTCCGATTTGGAAATATCACCCCTAACTGCAAAAGCGTTTTCTGCAATTTCTCGACACAAGAGAGCATTATACATTACTTATTCATGAGATAACATATACATGAATCAACTTAGAGAAATCCTAAAATGGATTTAGGTCTAATAGAATGCTGGAAATCATATTACTAAAAAGAAACAGGGAACATGATAGAAAATTCATCTTTGCTTCGTGGATCTTGAACAAGCTATAGACAGGGCATAGAAGCATATTTGCTAGAACGTATCAAAATATTGTAAGAAAACGTATGAAAATATAATGTGCCTGTTATCATTCTTATGAAAACTATAATAATGGGAATTAAACCTAAATCTCACCCTTAACGAAGTGTGCGAACAACTTCAATGTATGTGTTAAGTATTAAAGAGCCAATGTCATGAGTGATAAAAGAGAATTCCGATCACTGGAAATGAGATACGAGTATATCAGAAATTTTTTTAGGGAAAACCACAAAAGATAAGATATGGAATCAAACAACGCGGTTAAGTGTGAATATAGTACAGCTACTCAAAAGCTCAATAGATTGGAATCCAATACAGTATGGCGAATTTAAGTTAACTCAGCGATGAACGAATTAACTCATTATGATTCTGGAAATTCGAATCTTGAAAAGGAAACGAATAAGATATATGATTAAGTACATAAATATTGCACATATTTCCGGAAACTGACGAGGATGGACTGGTTAAAAAGAAAGCGGGTGAATAAGGATAAGGAAATGTCGAGGACCCTAAGAAAATAGAACTGCAGAAGAGCTTTTGTTTGAGACATAGGGTCCGTCGGGGTAATTGTAAACAAGGGATAAATGCAAAACAAAAACTGATCTGATCGCCGCTGTGGGAGTTACAGGTCACAAAATGATGGTCAAAATTAGAAATCGGGACTCCGCGGATAAAAATAATAATTCCCCACTTTTGAACCCAGCAGTTGATGGAATGCAACATTGTGACTTATCTTGCAGATAGAAATTTTAAGTTACTGCACTGAGATTATAGTACTAAAGACGGTAATTTATTGTAATGTACCTTATTTTTGTTATTTGCACTAGTTTGTATTGTGTCGTGTTCCCATCAAAAGACATTACGCGACTATATATAAAATAAATAAAACTAGTACTCTTCCTTATCTGTTTCAATTCCGGTCTTGTATATTTCTCTTCTTTCTATATTAATATCTGCTTCATATTTTCTTTTCCCCTTTTAATATTACTCACTCCTATTTCCACCCGTATTCACACTTGACCAGGGTTTCTAGGACGTGTTATTTGTATTCAAAACTTCAATCCATTGCGAATCTCTCTTATACTTATAATATAGTGCTTTAATATCTCGTACTTCTTTTTCGTTTCGGTCATTTGTTGAACAATTTTACAAACCGTGTCCTCTGTTCGCATTAATCTTAAATATCGCGCCCGTTCCGGTCCATATAATTTTAAGTCCCAAAAAAACAAGCTCTCATGTCTCTTCATCTAGTCCACAATCACATATCCCATCCTGTATTGTTCCAAATCGTCTTAAATAACTTTTAGTGCCGCCGTGTCCTGTGAAAAATTCTACTTCAGCTGGTCCTGGTTGAAACCACCGTCTGTTCTTCTGTACAAAACGTACATTCGGTATGAACCCATCCCTTCACATCCGGTGTCAAGTTCCCATCCATCTCCATTTTCTTTTCCCGACTCATAACTGATCTCAAAATACATTTCTGTAAGCTCATGTCAACCACCATAACATTCAGTGCATCACCTGATGCTGTCATGTACATTCCACAGAACTCGACCGCATGTTTCCCAACCGTAAGTTATCATAGACATTAATACACATTTATACAGTTGTAGTAACAGTGGTTTACTAATATTAAACTTGTTTGTGCCAACTCGGATTAACGAATAATATACTTTCTATGTTTTATTTTCTATGTACTGTACATGACTTGTAAATTTGAGTTCGGAATCAATCATTACCCCAAAAAATACATGCAGCCTTAAATTTAATATAGTTTCTTCTTAGTTTTAATATTGGTTTCAATTATTTAACATTTATCTTACCAAAAGCAATTGCTATTGTTTTACTAGCTGCTATTTCGAGATTATTTTCCCCATACCAATTATCACGTCTTTTCAGTATCTAGTTACCAGATTTTTCCAATTCCCTTCTTCTATTACCTTCCACGAAAACCACAATATCATCCGCATAAGTTAATATTTTATTTCTGCCTACACGTACCCTGCGCAGTAATCAATTTTGGTCGTATGCCAAAAAATTGTCCCTCCATGAGAACTCTGGGGACATCTCTTATCTGCATCCCAATATATGCCTTCAGTTCCCATTTCCAACAGATATGTCTGTTGTTCGAAATAGCTGGCAAAAATGTTGTATAAACACCCATTTCTACCTTTTTTCCCTTGTGCGCTTAAGCACTCCATTCTATTGCACCGCATTGAATACTCCCTGAATATCGAGGTATATTGCCATTCCTAATTTTGTTTGTCGTTCGTCAATCTATTTGGTCAATGTTCTTAAGACGTCTTGTGTCGATTTCCCTTTCCGGAATCACCATTGATTCTCATCGAGGCGTCCATTGCCCCTCCGCGCATTCCGTCACACGTTCGATGAAGATCTTCTCCAATAACTTCCCCATGCATGGCAATAAGCTTATAGGGCGATATGCTTTAGGGTCTTCTACGCAGCGTCCCTTTCCTTTGTGGAAAACCCTAATCTTAGCAATTTTCTACTGACGGAAAATCCCATTCCGGTAGCACACATTGAAAAACCGTACTATTGGCAGCTTCAGTTTTGGGTAACATTCTCGGATTATTTCGTTCGTTTATCCGTGAAATCCAGGGTTTTTACCTTTACTTCACTGCCACATCAACTTCTTCCGTCAATTCTAAATATTTATAATCTCGCTCTGTGAGTCGCTTCCACGTCCTGCACATTTCATCTCTAGGTAGCATTGCTTCCAGCAATTTTTCGGCGGTGTCATTCTATCTCACCGTTTGGTTACCCTCACCACGCGCTGTACTCCTCGACGGTTTTGGTTATTTCTGACGCAATTAAATATGGCAATCCCAAATGTTATTCCGTAATGCCGTTGGTCACAAAAAATTTTCCCACGTTTTCATCCTTAGTCCTTTTATTATACGCCTATAAACACGTGGAACCTCTTCATATTCAGCCTCCTTCATTTCTGTGAACACTCCCGGCCGTTTTGTACACTGTAATTGACGTCGTGCCTTCGACAGCTTCTTATTTAATCCATCCAATTCTTCCTTCCACCACAAGCACCCCGTCCTGCTTTGCGTCCTCTTCTTTGGTGCACTCTCTGCAGCCGCTTTAAGAATTAGAAGTTGTAAAGAGTCAACATTCTCTTCAATATCGATGTCATTGTCTCCCTTACTTCTTCTGGAAATTCTCCACATTTATTCTGCGCATTATATTCCTTAGTAATGCCAATTATTCCTGGTAATGTCTCCGGCCAATAACAAAGAGTATACATCTATGATCGGAAGCTATTCCCTTTTCCGTACGTCATTCATGTATATACCCCTCTGTTGGTTTTGATATCAGCGTCAAGTCAATAATCGATCGTCCTCTTCTTCCCACAAATGTTATATCCTCTTTGTTTTCAATCCCAAGACCGTAAGTATATACCATGCCTTCAATCATCGTACCATTACTATTCATCTTTATAACATCCCACAACGAAGACCGACCGTTCCCATTTAAACAAATTATCAATTTTTCTACCTTATGTGCTTTAATAAATCTATTTCTGTCTTACATCTTTCCTTGCCTCGTATTTTACAAGCTCCGATATACGGCGTACAGAAATCTCGAAGTATTAGCATCTCGTATGCTGTATTTAATACCTTGTAAACTTCTTGTTATAGTATTCCACCTCTCATCCATCACATTCACGACTCTTTCCATTAATGTCTCTATCGCTGTATCATCCATAAGTCTCAAATCAGCACCCTCCAGTTTCTTTCCTCAATTGATCATATGTTATTTTGCGTCGTTCAGCTTTTCCATCTCTCCCACCCTAGCCTGCAACAGATTATTCTCATTCTCAGTCGTTACAAGTGATCGCCAAAGTTCATTCACCCCATCTCTTAGTTGTTGTTGTAGTTTCCCTGCTAACTTCTTGAATTTCTCCCCTTCAAATTTCTTGCAATGCATCGTATGTCTGACACCCGTTTTGTGCCCCTTTCCAACGACCTCACCTCCCTTTCTATACTTCCGGGTCCTCTTGGTGAACCTTTCCTCCTCATCCTTTGTCGTGCTGTAGTCGCTCGTGCTACTACTCCCTCCTTGGGGATGCCACCCCACTTGCCTTATCCGACATGACAACTAATTATCACACGCAGTCTTTCATCATCAATATTACGCTACAAATCTGTATTGGTTTTATTAAAATGACAGGATAAAATAAAAAGTTCAGATATGAACCTTCCTATTCTGAAGAAAAAAAACAATCAACCAAATACATTGTAGGAATATTCATTTAGCGCCTCTTCCTCATCTCCAACAAAGGTCAACAAGTCACCCGCGTTTAGCTAGATTCAAAAGTTCATATAGGTACCCACTTGCTTTGGCAAACGACTAAATCGAAGAATACAAGTAGTTCGAACCGGTACCAAGAGAAGTCGCATAGACCCAAATATACGGTAGTATATGACTCTTTTTAAGATGTATCATGGCATTAGCAATTAATACAAGTCATTGCACATACGAAATTTTTCGGCTACAATATGGATCACGCTACTAACAGGAATCTTTACCTGCAATTTTACGTCGAATGTTGCTCTGATGTTCCCAGTAAATACAAGAAACAATAGTTCATGGCATATGGCATATATACGCATCATGGTTTGCATTTTAACACACAACAACGCCCATATCTCAGACTCTTTTACTCATATACGCCCATCTATTATACCGATCATGGTTCAATTTCAACAACGAACTTACTTCAGAAAATCCTTCCTTCTATAAGGGTATTAGATCGCATATAGTTGTTTAAACTTGAAAATTAATTCTCAGAACACAGAGCTAAATTCATACACGTCCACGGTAGTTGCTATTTTATTGAAATGTACCTTAGTTTTGTTATTTATTATTGTCAGCAATATATATTAAGGTAATAGAAAATAACTGGTATGATCTTCCTTATCTTGTAGGGCACACAGTTCCTTGTTAACATTTACCCCATGTTTTTCCAGAGCCGGGTTAATTGAAAACATTGTTATTTGCTATTAGTTTCGCTTAGACTGATATCTTAAGAAACAAAAGCGGATTGATAAGAAAGGACTAAGCAAAAAAGAAAGGGAAGAAAAGCACAAGAAACTGAACATGGAAAATTATTATAATATTGTGTGACTTTTACGAGATGTTTAGGAAGAGATACCAATAAATATTTTGAAAATATGGAAGACAATCTTAGAGCGAAGAAACATACTTCGAGCGAACCATAAGAGACGTTGTATTGGGTACGTTCTTATTCGTGGACTTAATGAGGGAAATGTGTAAAACAACACGTTTCATGAATTTCTTGTCTCAATACGTTCTGGGAGGTTAATTGGAAGTCACTGAGAAGTATTGATTACGCAAAAACTAAGTTCATTGAAACTGATGTCAAATTTTCGTTGAAAAAAAAAAGCAAAATCACCATCTCTAGTAATTGAGAAAGAAGATACTAAAAAGATTCTAACGCTTTCTGGCAAAGTGGAATGTATTACTTCTCACTCTCCTTGTTCTTATTAGTTTGATATTTTTGTACATGAAGTTCAAAATAATTACAAAAAATCTTTAATATATTTTATGTAAAAGAATTATCTAGTAAAATAATAACTAAAATGTGTAAAAATAAAATTAAATGGATTGTATCTGGCTTTAAGAACGTTCTGATAATAAATGAAACTATTAGTCGGTGTTTTACGGCATTCATATCAAGAGACGTAAGTAAAATAGAAATACTGAGTAAATATAAACTTCGAATCGGAATATTGTTGATATGGTGTTAGAAGGGTCAAAATTCAATTTAAAGTTGGTACCACTGCAGTGGCATATGCCCATAATGTTTCTCGTTCCCCACTTTGCGTTAGGAGATAATTCGTTGTTTACAACTATTCCGTTGCCTAAGGGGAAATTGTAAAATCGCGGGGTTCTTGTAAATAGACGAATAAGTGTGATTAATGTCATACTTGGAATATTCGTTGCGAAAGATTTATGAAGTAGGAGAGTAACTCGTTATACTAGTGTCCTTAAAAGTATATTTTTTAAATTCAGACATTGAAATTGAGACTTGAATGATTGTTTACAATTTTTTTACAGTTACCTCGCTTGATCCTATTCTCATTTACGTTTTTATTAAATTTGATGTCATTTGGAATAAATATTTACATCGTAATTGAATAGTTTATAATTATTGTTTTTGTATTTTTCCGAGCCGGTACCGAAAGGAACGTTTCAGAACTCCGCTCTCCGAAACTGGATCCACAACTCACTCATGCTGATTCTTTGTTCAGAATTATTTCAAGCTGTCTTGTATATTCTTCTTCGGAGATAAATTGTTATTTAAAGTCAAAGATGGAATTATAATGCTTTACTTTCAGGAGGTTTAGGGACCAATCCGTGTATACGATAAAAACATCCAAGGTAAACGAGGAGAAAAAACATTATCATAATTCGCTAACCCCACGTCCGTTAATAATTCGCACACACAAGAAAATAAAGAAAAAATAAAAAAGTTTTAAATTTCATCTTTGTAGAAAATATTTAAATGTATCAAATTGTGATCTTGTGTAAAAAGTATCTACGCAAATTTTTGATGTTATCATTACTAAAAAGGAGACATTTATATTATAAGAATGTAACATTTGTCTAAGCACATCTACAATAAAAAAAATAAATCTTCAGATTACTAACAACATTATATTGTGTCCAGTTCCAATGCTCTGAGATTCTATACTCGAAGATTAATTTTGAAAACGACAAAATTAATTTCACAGTCACTTGAACTTCTCAAAAGTGTTGCTCTCTGTCATAGCAATTTCCTTCAGTCCTCTTTCCTTGGATTGTTTTGTCGCCTCATATTTTTCATGTTTATTTATTTGTTTACAACAAAATAATTCCTTGTTCTTAACAAAGTCATTACTTGACCCACAGCTCTGACATCTTGACTTTCTTTTTTTTCCCTTTGATCTCAGGTAATGAGTAAAAATGTGGAGGGTAAACAATCTTCTACAAATCTCCAAAATGTCCACGGAATCTCCTCATATTCTTGTAATTCTTTATCATTTCCTCTCTCTCTGGCGTGTCATATGCCAGGCGTCTCTATGGCGTCTCGCATTTTCGGTACTTTCTCAGCTATGAAGTTCCTTAACATATTCTTGCAAATTCCAATGTCTACGCAAAGGGCGTTAAATAACAAATAGGGAACCTATTACCCTACATCCACTAGTGAATAGTGGTACCTGAGCTCCGCCTCAATGAGTTCACTTCAAAATCGATGACGTACAATCCTATATAGACAATGTTATTTGAAGACTCCGCCACTCCGTCACAAATGGTCAGCAACAAGTGGCGTAGTGTAATAGGACCCTTATATATGCTTCGCCTATAAGTCGCATTGAAATGATACTGATGTTTAAAATAGAAAACGGTAGAAAAATGCTAATGAACGTCGTTCGATATGCTGTTTTATCTACTCCCCTTGCATTTGAAATTTTGCTTTGTTGATCTCTCTAGTTTTTGATTTCATATGTCGATGCAAAACAAAAGTTCGTAATATATTATGCGTTACCGCAAGAAACAAAAAGGTTCACTCTACAAGAATAAACCGGTTAAAAATATTTAAGAATTTACTGTAGAATCAACGCGGTTTACAAAATGTGTACGCCGGTTTTCCGAATTGTGATTTTAAAATAGAAAATATATTTATTTTTGTTTTGTTTTTATATAGAATGCTTGACAAGTGTTTTCTCGGATATACATTGTTGTATTGTTATTTTCCATCATTCGTACTATCAGGATTTTCGAGTATCCCGATCATTTATGGTCCCAGTTTTCATGAAATGTGAGCAAAACTGGAAGCATACGTCAGACTTACCGAAGGGATGGTGATATGCACACGCCTCTTCGCTGGCGGTGATGGGCAAGGCCTATTACAGCCAAGTTGTGCAGCGCAAAGACCAGAAGCGCAAACAGAGAACGAGATGGTAATAGTTCTTGTATTGCTTTAGCGCCATAGAGACTGCGACAGAGGATAGGCAACAGGATGACTCTATTTTTCTTGATTGTACAACAATTTTTTACAGTTGGTGATTGTTACAATAAATAATGTAGAATGTAAAAAATGGTCCCAGTTAGTCCGATAAACGAAGTGTTCGAATATCTTTTTCTTTCATCGAAGTTTCTTTCTGATGCCGACTTTCCTTTTGATCTCTCATTCGTATAAAATTCCTGAGTTGTCTCTACAACGCGTTTGCTTCGTTGTGGGAAAGATCCATGCTTCTATTTACTTGACGGCGACTTGTTCTTTGTTTTCTCTTCTTGTTTAAGATATGAAAAGAAAGAATGCATCAGGTTGCTCATTTTTAAGAGATGACAAACACGCTCCTTTGGCGGAGATTTATTACTTCCCGGGGGAAACAACCGACCAATGTTTGGTTGTTTTTTGATGAGTTGTTTGTCAGAAGTATGAAAAGCAAATAAGAAGGGGCACATGAGAATTTCCAATCTACACGCGTAAATCCTGGTGACATTTAAAATAGAAGCGATTATTATAATTTTGTCTGGTTACTAAAGTAGGGTGCCTAGTCATTTAATTTCTGATTTTAAGTTTTAATCCCAGGATGGTTATTGGCTATGTGTGAAAGCTATTAGTTAAATCAGTGTGATTTTGTGACATCTTTTTGTAGAAGAGGAGGACGTTAACACAAAACAAATTCAATGAAATATTCAAGTTAGAAGTAAATAATTCTGTAGTAATATAGAATTAAAATTATATCAGATTGAGGGGAGGACGAGACTGTATTAATTGATATGGTTATTTAAAAAAATTAACTGCAATCATTTCTGAATAAAATTACTTTCTTTGTACAGAGCAAAGGGAAAAATGAATCTATATAATTGATATAGGAAATTAAATTTGACAACATGGAAATAGTTTACTTCTTATATAATTTGTAAAAAAGAAATATTTATGAACTAATTCAATGCTACACTATAATGAGACGTCTTGTAAAAATGATACATTTGAAATAATTGGACTTGCTTATTTTAATGCAATAAATTAAAATTTACTTTTAAGAAAGCTATTAAAATGAAATTTTAACTAAAAACTCAGTCTTCAGTAAATTTCCTTGTATGCATAGTCTCTGCTTTTGTTTGCATTCCATGCAGGGAATTAGAAGAAAAATCAAAAGTACATATTACCCTACTCAATGTTATATCTGTTTATGGAGTGTTAATTTTATTGAACTATAATATATTTGTGGATTTGTTAATTTTATATGAATTAGGTTCTGTTAATAATTTATTTTCTGCTAATACTGTTGCTACACACCTTAAGAGGTACGTACACGGGGCTAGTGAACGCCGCTTTTCAACACCTCTTCGTATCTCCGCACAGTAGACTACATCGAGGCGAAACCTGGCCAAAAGTATTTTATCCAGTAAATTTGGTGAATTAAGGCGAAAATTCATTTTTAACTATGTATACAAATGTTATGTCCATTATTCATGTTAAGACAATTTATATAGAGCTTCATTTTAATGTTAAACGCTCTCCCAGTCAACCTCGGAATATGACGGATACCAAACGACGGAACTGGCGAGGAAAAGGGAAATTGATTATAGGCTCTGGCAATGTTAAAACTTTGTTGCAGCCCGGAAAGTTACAACAACTCATGGGTCAAATTGTCGCAGTACTGGAAACTCATTGGAACGGAAGTGGTTATATCAAGAAAGATAAATTCACCTTCTATTATAATGGCCCAGATAATCGAGCAGGGCAAGCAGGCATTAACTTTCTTGTAAATTAATCTGTTTGCAGAAATGTCATTGGATTCTCCCCGATGATTGAAGGAATATGCATCTTAAGATTCGAAGGACAATATAACAACATATCCTTAAATAATGTGTATGTTCCCACCAATGATCACTCTGAAGAAGACAAAGAATTATTTTACGACCAGCTTTAAAACGTAGTTGATAGGATACCTAAAAATGATACATTAATGATTCTAGGGGATCTTAATGCGCAACTAGGTAAGGAGGAATCTTTCTGCAGTGTTACTGGCAAGCACACTATACATAACAAAACAAACGAAAATGGTGAATTATTATGTGGATTCGCTGCAGCTAATTATTTAATAATAATGAGTACTCAGTTCCAACAAAAACCAATGCATAAAGGTACCTGGTTAACGCCAGACCTTAAAACGTTAAACCAGATAGACCATATTTTGGTGAAAAACCAACGTAAGGAGCTTATTGAAGATGTAAGATCATTACGAGGTCCCTATATAGATTCTGACCACTATCTGCTAAAAACCATCGTTAGACAGAGACTCCCAGTAACACATCTAGCGAAAATAAAAGCAACAACGAAATGGGACAAAATGAATGTGCAAAACTCGCAAAGGTTATTGTCATATAGAAAGTCGCTATCAAACAGCTTGAAAGATAGAAATGTAATAGAAGATATAAATGAATACTGGGAAGATATCAAAAGGAAAATAATTAAAGCAGCAGAGGGATCAATAGGTAAAGGTAATACAGAAAGGCAGGGAAACGAGTGGTGGGATGACGATTGTAAAGAAGCCATAGAAATGAAAAATAAAGCAAGGAATATGCTACAAACAAGAACCAAAACCGCTTATGAGAAATATCAAGTCCAAAGAATGAAAGCCAACAAAATGTGTCAAAAGAAGAAGAAAAATTGGATAAAATATGAAGTAAGAGCTATAGTACCAAACTATAAACGTAACGAGCCAAGAAAATTCTTTAAGGATGTGGTGGACTGAAGATGAACCAAAATCCTCCAGGCCTATGTAAAGACTCGACAGGGAACATATTGATCCAGGATGAACAAATATTACGGAGATGGAGAGACTTCTTTAAGGAAATATTTAACCTTCCTGATAAAATTAAATAAAATATTGTAATAGATGATCAGACAAGACACGAGGGTGAAGAATGGCGAAGACCATTTAATGAAGTTTGTTATATCATTAATCATTTAAAGCAAAACAAAGCAGCTGGCTCAGACAATATTCCCTCAGAGCTAATAATGTTTGGTGGAAGGAACCTTAAAAATGAATTACACCAACTAATTCTTAAAATATGGAGGACTCAGGAACTCCCAATATAATGGAATGAAGTTATTATATTCCCTGTATTTAAAAAGGGTAACAGGTATGGATGTACGAACTATAGACCCTCATAACTTCTAAATATAGCTTATAAAATCTTTGCTATTATACTGAATACTAGGCAGACTGAAGTGGAAAACAAATTAAGCGACACTCAGGCCGGATTCCGTCAGAATAGATCCACTATTGATAACATACTCCTGACCAGACATATACGAGAAATGTCACGAATATGGCATTGAGTTACATAACATGTTCGTTGACTATGCATAAGCTTTCGAATTCGTGCTCAGAGATGAAATCATGCAAACCCTCGCTGACTACGAGATCCCAGGAAAACTAAGAAACTTAATAAATCGCACACTAATTAATACCGAAGCTAAAATTAGAATCAATAATCAGCTAAGTGATGAGTACAATGTTGAGTTTGGGGTCAAGCAAGGGGACTCTATATCGGTCACTCTGTTTTGTGAAGTAGTGGACGTATTCCTGGCCCAATTAGATCTCAGGGGTAACATTTCCATTCGATTAAAACAATGTACGACTCATGCTGATGATTAATTATTTTTAATCGACAGAACAAGAAAAACATTAGTAAAGGTCTTCTTTGAACTCAAGGTAAACTCCTTACAATAATAAGTTATAAACTCATACAAATGCCTTGGCTCTGTTGTAAACGGAGATAATACAATTGAAGAAGAAATTAAAGAAAGAATAGTAGCTGGAAACAAGGCATTCTTTTTTCATAAAGCATTGTTTAAAAATAAACTTCTCCTTAAAAGTACCAAATTATATACAGCGGTAATAAGACCAGTAGTTACAAACGAAGCCGAAACATGGACTCTCAAGGCAAAAGATATCCAAAGGCTAATGATATTTGAGAGGAATATTTTGCGAAGAATATACGGCCCAATAAAATTAGAAGATGGCACCTGGAGAATAAGAACTAATAGAGAAATGGAAGAAATAATTAAATCTAGAAAAATAATAAATTTTATAAAGGCACCGAGACTTTGCTGGTTTGGGCATCTACACAGGATGGACAAAGATAGAGCAGTGAAGAAAATCTTCAACTGGTTCCCCTTATCCACCAATAAGAGAGGAAGGCCAAAAAACAGATGGATATATGATGTGCTGAAAGATATCAGGTACATGAAAATCAAGAATTGGACCACTAAAATAATGGACAGAAAGGATTGGAAGGTTGTAATAGAGCAGGCCAAAACGTTCTACAAAGGAATGTTGTAGTGTCTTAGAAGAAGAGGAAGGTTCTGGCAATAATTTATTTTCTGCTAATACTGGGTCTACCCTTAAGGGGTACGTATACGGGGCTAGTGAGTGCCGCTTTTCAACACCTCTTCTTGTCTCCGCACAATGGAATACATCTAGGCGAAACCTGGACAAAAGTATTTTATCCAGTAAATTTGGTGAATTAAGGCGAAAAATCATTTTTAAGTATATATACAAATGTTATGTCAATTATTCATGTTAAGACAATTTATATAGAGCTTCATATAGATAACTGTTTATATAGATTTGATACATAAACTCTCGAATCAAAAATACATTTAACTTAACATGACATTTGTTTATATACATATAAACGATAATTCGACAGAATCCATCAAATTCACGGCACAAAATTATTTTGGTCAGGTGTCGTCTCAATACTGTTTGGCCTCACAAGCGGTGTTACTAGCCGCGAGTACATCCCCTTCTATCTGTGATACACACCCATGCTTTTTCAAATAATACATCGTTTTCTTTAAATGTTATCCTAAAACAAATTGCGTGGAATGAGGATATGTATCTCCGTAATGAATCGTCCCTGCAACACAAATCTTTCTGTTACAGAGAAGAAGTAATGTTAGATGTATTTCCTAATCAGATAAGTGCGCCACTGTAATTGAATACAACACGGAAGAAAAGAAAGCAAATGTTACTCCGAAAAGCTTTAACGCAATCTCTACTATCTGTACATGATTCTGTAGTCGGAGTAAAATACTCATTTTACCACACCGCTTAATCAGTTGTTATTTGTGATCTTTCCTAGTATTTATCAATCTGCTTGGTACTTTTTCTTCACATCACGCTTTATTACACGGGAACCTTTGAATTGAACCTTAATAAGAATAATAATAAATTTATTGTCAAAAAACAGTACAGACTGCGAATGACCAGGTGGAGAACATTAAACTAATTTACTCTCCGGAAGCAAGCAAGGGACCATCCCACCAATTCCGATCAAGGGCCCTAAGGCAGAACCGGATTCAAATTTTTTTTGCATAAGTTCCTAGATAAGATAAAAAGTTAGCTGCGAGTTATAATACATATATAATGTCAATATGTTTGTATTTTTAACGCAAATATGTTTGTAAATTTACATGTACAATTTATTATCGAACTATAGATTATTCTGAGTATAGTGTTTAAAAATCATAAGAGTTGAAAAAACACTAAATTCACGATTTATTGTTACAATAAACACGCCCCTAGACAAAGACTAGAGAACCTGTATAAGAAATCCACCTCTACCCGAAGGAAAAACGGGGAAAAACCCGGACCAGGATGGGGCTACAGAATTTATGTACAATACCGTGCCAAAGTTGAGTACACATAAAACTAAATTAATATGAGCCATACGGCAACACAACCATGCAAGAAAATAGTTTTTGAAATTGTTATAAGTTATTTAAAAAGTGCTACAGCAATAGCGTGATAAAGTACAAGACGAATTTCACTTTTCTTAAAATCAATAAATTCTTTTACAGTGTAGAAGCACTGGTGCAGGAGGTAGTTTTTAAACGCGGATTTGAAGATATTCAATTTCATATTTTCTTTTATATTCTTGGGCAGGGAATTATATAGAACGATTCCCGAATGATGCGGTCCTTTTTAGCAAAGAGTGGTTGACACTCTAGGGCGATGAATATTATTCCTATTTCGAGTATTGTGTTCGTGAACGAGACTGTTTAGTATAAAGAAAGGGTGGTGCTTCAGTAATTCGGTCTNGTTTCATAAATATAAATGCAGGGAAGTGTTAAGATATTTAATTCCTTGAATAAAGGTTTACAAGAGTTTCGGGGGTGAGATTTACAAATTATCCGAACTATCCTCTTCTGAAGTCTGAAAGTTTGAATGCTCTGACCGGAATTACCCCAGAAGGTAATGCCGTAGCGCAAATGGGAGTACACGTTTGCAAAATATACGCAACGGGAAATACGTGGACTAACTACGTTAACTAAGTTTCGGAATGCGTATCAAAATTTGCTTAATTGGGAATTAAGATTGTCAACGTGACAATTCCATTTGAGGTTGTCTTGAATATGGAGACATAAGAATGTTGTATTCGTAACAGTTTTTAATTGTGTTCCGTTTAAAGAAAGAGAAACCTGGGGTAAAGATTTTGTGATACTATTGTGAAATGACATAGACACTGTTTTGTCAGTGTTTACAATGAGACGATTTGCATGGAACCAAGTCGAAAGGTTAGACAAAACTTTTTGAGCATTGGCGTGTTTACATAGTAAATTAGTGTCATCAGCAAAAAGAACCATTTTGCAATCTGATGTGGATGATATGTCGTTCACATACAATAAAAAGAGTATAAAGCCGAGAATTGATACTTGGGGTACTCCGCAAGTAAATGACTTTGTTTCTGAAAGACAACGCTCAAGTATTTTTTTTTTTAGTATAGGATATTTCTACTTGTTGATATCTATCTTTTAAATAAGAAGTTAGCCATTGATGTGGAAGTCCACGAATGCCTAAAGAATGCAATTTGGTAAGGAGAATTCCGTGATCGATGACATCGAATGCTTTGGATAAGTCAAGAAAAACACCCTGAGGATTTTCTCCACTGTCTAGAGATGTGGTAACATCGTTTAAGAAGGAAAATATGGCGCTTGTAGTGGAAAAGGATTTCCTAAAACCGTGTTGATCGTCAGAGAGAATGTTATATTTTGATAAAAAATCTAGAAGACGCTTATAGAACAATTTTTCTAGGATTTTTGAGAAAGTGGGTAGTAGAGATATTGGTCGGTAATTTCCAATATTAAGTTTGTTTCCTTTCTTGTGTAAAGGTTTCACTTTAGCTCTCATAAATATTTTAGGAAACACCCCTTCCGAAAAGAACTATTAAAAATATTTATGAGTGGATTTAATATAGCATGGGACGAAAATTTAACAATAAAATCAGGTATACCATCTACGCCTGTTGAAAATTTGTTTTTTAATGAGCTGATGATTCCCATGACTTCACAGGCGTTAGTTTCGAAAGTGAACATAGAATTGGGTATGTGGGTGGTAATAANTGATTTGGATATATTGAGTTCGTTATTTTACCAACTTCTGAGAAGTGAGAATTAAACAAATTTGCGATGTCCTGAGGATTTGTTACGATTTTGCCATCGTTTAGTAAAGAAACATTTTCTTCGCGATTTTCTGACGTTGACGTGTAATTTTTAACAATATTCCACATGGCTTTCATCCGGTAGTTCGATTTTAGTATATGCCTCTCGTTTTCCATAACTCTAGCTGCGTAGACTACTTTTCGAAGAATAGTCTTATATTTACGAAAATAATTATGGAATTCGGGTCGTTGGTTATAGTGTTTTGAAAGATAATATAAACGGCGTTNTTGTTTTTTGAAGAAATCCTTATCCCTTGGGTGATCCATCTATTGTATTTCTTTGTGTTAATTAACTTGCGTTTTATGGGAAAGCTAGAGTTGTAATGTTTTATAAATATTGAGATAAATACATTGAATTTGTCGTCCGTGTTTTGGCAATGTTAAACATCTTTCCATGTTTCTTCACGCAAATAATTTATAAATATGGATATATTTATGTCATTAAACTCTCTTGTAAATTTGTAAAGGATTTTAAGCGGTTTTAGTGTATTATTAATAGTCAATACTTGAGCAAGGTGATCACTGTATCCGGCGATAAACACTTCAGAGAGATACGACATTCCATTGTTGACTATAATTTGATCTAGCAGTGTTTGAGATGACCCGGAGAGGCGAGTGCGGTCGTTTATCGTAGTAATAAAGTTGAAGGAGTCGATAAGATTCTTGAATCGATTAACTGGTGAATGTGCAGAGTCGGATGTACTCAGGAAATCGATGTTGAAATNATTTAGTAGATTTATGTGCGATATGTTCTAAAACATTTTCGAAGTTCCGAAAAAATATGTCAAGATCTGATTGAGGAGGTCTATAAATACACAAAACAACAATACCGGTGTCGGTCAGATTAACTGCAGAAAATTCGAACACACTATCTACGCAGAAGTTCTCGTTGCCTGTCAGTGGAGAAGATAAAATATCATTACGAACTTAGATATACGTACCTCCGTTGGGATTTTTGCCTTTAAAATTTTGCCGACAGAAAGAACTTGCTAAATAATAATTAGAAATAGCAATATCGTTGATGTTCTTAGTTGAAAACCAATGCTCTGTGAGGCATAGCAAATCGAATAGACTTTCGTGTACCAGAATTTCAATATGTTTGTTGTTGAAACTGTTCAATATTTTTTTGAAAGGGATTGGACATTATGATGATATATAATTATTTTATTTTCGCAAAAAGTTTGTGACTCACGAGAAATGGAATCGACGTTAGATTGTGGAGAGGAATTTGAAATTGGTACAGCTTCTAGTTCCGGATCAAGCCCGCACACGGCACCTGAACGCGATTGTCACCTTCGAGTACCACATCGTACTCCTGAGCGCAAGTTGTAACTGTGTATGGGGGCGGCAGGAGTAATAGATGAGGGTGTGCGAGATGAGGAAGCAGTAGGTGAAAGAACGGGGAAAAGAGAAGTAATGGGTGTCGAGATAGGAAGAGGAGATGGTGATGAGGTAGGAACAGAAGGAGGAGATGAGGTAGGAGGAGGAGGAGGAGATGAGGTAGGAGCAGAAAGAGATGAGGTAGGAGGAGATGAGGTAGGTGCAGGAGGAGGTGTAGGAGTGGGTAGTGGGGCAGGTGGATGATGTAAGANAAGTGCTGTTTCCCAGACGGTTTCAGGTGTAAACCGTGCTGGGTAAAGTCCTTGGCAGTCAGGTGTGGTTGCAAATCAAAAAATGTGATTTTTGTGTCTGCCAGGTGATGTTTTAGGGAGATGTTTGCCAGGTTAATTTCGTGGTTTATTTGTGGAACGTTGAAGCGTGGAGGCAGGCTAGAGAGCACTATGTTCGTGTGCAAGGAGGCCATCTTTAGTTTCTGTAGATGTTCAGACGCGTTGAAATTTCCACCCAAGTTAATATCGTTCTCCCCACCTATGATGATTACTGTGTCCCGCTCTGTGAGTTTTTTAGTGTACGTGTCCAGTTCTCGAAATACTTCAGCCAAATGAGCGTTTGGCTTAAAGAAACCGGAGACTGAGAACTGGCTAGGAAGCAATCCACGCAATACGGAGGACATCTGACGACCGTGCGAATCAGCTAGTATGAGCACGTTTGATTTCTGCGTGGAAGTGTTGGTTTCATCTCTGGATAGCACTACTGTACGTGATTTTGGGCGTCTGTGCTTACCAGTGCGTGGTGTGTGAACAGGTCTGGGTACTGGACGGGAGGGAATGAAACGAGTAGGTAAGGGAGGAAACAGGGACATGTCATCTAACACACCAAACCTATTCCGAGTGATGAGTTGGGGTGGTGCATGTGTCGTTGGTCTAACCGGGTGGTATCAGTTACAGAGCGTCGAGAATTTCTAACTGTAGTCCAACCGCCGATCGTTTTTTTATTGCCCTCTTCCAGCGCACTGTTTCGTGTGTCAATATATTGTACCATGTCATTGTACGCCTTCTGAAGATCAGCTTTGAATGTGTTGAGGAATGCGATAGTGTCCATTGTTGTGAGATAGTTAACAACTTAACGACAAAAGGAAATGAGAATACACGAAAAATGACAACTAACAACTAAGTAATATATATTACTACAGATGTTACAAATGAGATATTAAAAAAATTAAATATACAAACAAACTGACGACAAAAATGATTAAAATAGTTATTTAGGTCGAGCACTGGAGATTAATTTATTCAACAATAACTACCGTATATTGTGTTGAAATGTAAATAAATACGAAAGAATCAAGAACAACGAATTGTAAAACAATGTAATAATTCTATGAATTATGACGTCGATAACTTGGGTGCAACAATGGGGCAGGGTTTAAATAAGTAAATAAACAAGCCGACAACTAAAATCACAGAAATAATTTAGGATGACAACTGCAGATAAATTAATTCCACAATAACTAAGGCAATGATATTGTATATTGTAATGAATAACTACAAAAAGATCACGAAAACAAATGGTAAAATATTGGAATAATTTTATTTACGACGACGAAACTTGAGAGATGTAACAATAGATTACGTTATTTGTAAGTTAATAATGATGAAAAATCATTATACCAGAGAATCTAAATACAGCAAAATAATTAATTTTAATGCACCAAGAAGTTAAATTTTTGATTCCGTTTGTACTTACGTAAACTTTATCACACCTTTGAATGAAGCACCGAATGAAAACAATATGAAATTGTATTTGGTCCGTTGAGTTTGAAAACCTTAGGAAGTGTTTTTAGTGTTTTTTCACTTAACACTCACACAGAACAAAGAATTTTACACTACAATGAAAGTTGGGATCTAAATTTAACTACTTATCACAAAAAACTCGAAAAAATAAAATAATTAGAAAGATTATACTGAAAAATAGAGAGAGCTCATTCACAACCGCAGCTAACGCCAGGAGCAGGCTAGCCAACCTCCTATATTTTAGTCAACTTTTATTTCGTTTAATAAATTACCTTTTGTCAATCTTTTATTCTTGATTTAATACAGTTTGCATTAATATTCTAAATTACTATGAGCTCGGTTTGTCCCGTGAATAGTATATAATAAAATCGCAAAATTCTCACATTTCTTCGTTTTTGGGGTGTGTGAAAGAGTTTCTTTTAAGAATAATTTCAGTCTACCTGTTTCTTTTTATGTTTTTAGTTCAGTCTGTAACAACCAAATTCAATGTAGAATTTCTGGCACATTAGAACCAATGAAGAAATTAAATCTTTGGAACCAGAGAATAAATTCTCAGATATATTACAACCAAATCGTTTCAACTAAAATTTTAGTTGTGAACTTTCAACTCTAAAGAATTTAAACAACTCTAAACAATGTTCTAAGTTGTAAATGAAATTCCAATAAATGGTTAACTTCCCATTGCCCAACTCTGATGCATCTATTTCCAGATTGTGTAGTGCCATTTGTCCAACACTCAGACGTTGCCCTCGGTATCTTCATTACAGAATGTTTCCCCTGTGGAAAAGAAACTGTTGTTCATTCGTAGCACATGACCGGGAAACAATTGAAGGGAGGAACCCGCAGGATGGTGTCGGAAGAGAAACTCCTTGAACACGAGAGGCGAGATCTGCTTCCTCGTGGAAATACGAGGAAGTGAGACGATTTATTGTTTTAGTGTCGGCTGAACAAAGACTTCACATGGTTTCACTTTCGTCCGGTGCACTTTTTGTATTCAAGCACGAATACTCTACAGATCTCTAAGAAGCTCGGTGGATTAAAAATTAATAATAATAAAAATAATAAATGAATTGTCATAAAAACTGTTACAAATTGCGTATGACGACGTGGAAGATAATAAACTAATTTACTCTCCGGAAGCAAGCAAGGGATCGTCCCGTCAATTCCGATTAAGGGCCCTAAGGCAGAGGCGGGTTAACATTTCAGCACACTCCCGAGAGTAAAAATAGGTTGATACGTGTTATTATATTAACATAATACCAACAAATTTGTATATAATAAAACACAATAAAGTTATTTCAGAAGCACGTATTATTATCAAATTATAGATTATTCGGAAAATATTGTATCTGTAATTTTCAGTGTTCGTATTATCTCATGAAATAAGACAGATATTGTCCGTCCCGAGTATGAGTAGTGCAATCAATCATATTCAAGACATTTTTCGGATCGGGCGTACTAGGATATCGCTTCACGCCAACTACACTGTCAAACATATTACATGATCTGTACAATACCTATAGCTCCCCTCTCAAAAAAATGTCATGCGTTTCATTCCATTGGCTGGCCCAGGTCCCCTCCACCTCGAAGCGCAATGACACACCTTGTGTTATTCCACTATATTATTTTCTCTGATGAAAATGACGTACGTAAATACAAGTGTCCAAGGACTCCGCATAAAAAATTAACGGCGACGCAGACCTAGCCTCGTTGTCGCGTGTATTGCCGATTATGTTCTATCTGGAGTCTCGCTACAGCGGTACGAGACCTGCATCGCAATGGGTCAAAATTTGAACATCTGTTGTAAATTATTGTGAACTGTGAATAAATATACTATGTGTGAGAGTTATTGGCCATAATTATCGACAGGAATTTTGTTTTTTGCATTTAGGCCAGTGATTTAAATCATGCCGGTGAATCGTGATGTATACTGATGTAGTAGGTAGTAGTGTGAGTAACACTTGCACTATTTTGGAGTTTGGTATGAGTACATGGTTGTGATGTATTTTTTTTAGCCCTGATGATGACCAAAATTAATAGTCGAAACGTCGGCATGATTTAAATAATTATTTTATTTTATTTGGCCTACATGCAAAAGAAAATCTTTGTGTATTTATCACTTTCTCAATTCCTTTAATAAAGCGCTTCACACATCTATATTTTTGTCTTGTGTTCTTACTCTGCCTTGAAGTCATTTTATCTTGTTCCGTAGACATTTCCGGACATGTGTACCTTTTCTGGGACATTCTGTATATTTGTAGTAAAGTAATATTGCATTGTCACTACCGTCCACACAATTCTCTCGGTAATTTATACGAGCTCAAAGAGAGAATTCAGTGTTTTATCAGTTTGTCTCCTGGTATTCAAGTAGCACCCAGTAATTTCCACTAGATAAACTGGATACACCCATATTGCTATTACGGAGCGTGTCGCGTAATATTCAGTGAGTTGGCACACCTGGAGTGTATCTCCGACTCTCTCTAACACGTTGAGTTAAGGGAAAAGCTCATCTAGTAGATGAGTATCACTTGGCTTAATACAAAAGGAACCAATAGTTGACTAGGATAGAAGAACAAGATATTACTATAGCCCTACATTCACTGACATGGCAGCCTCCTTTACGATCTCGACGAGCATAGTGTGCCCTCCAGTTCACTAAAGAGCTCACTAGTAGGACTAGAGCACTATAAGATATAGTGCCTTAGGTAGCACCAAACGTAGACAGTTGATAGCAGGTACAAAACATCTTTTATCTTGTATCAGGAAGTCTTGTCTTTTTCATTCACGAATTGTAATTCATAATACTCACATTGTGAAAAGTACTTACGTTTTACTCGGAAATGAGACCATATTCCATGTCTCTTTCATACCAAAATATACTTTTCTGTTCTGTGAATACTATCAAAATTGTTTGAGTCGTTCTCAAGAAAATAATACAGAAATATACTACATTCACTCAATCACACTTGATTAATAATATACGATATATAAGGAGTGTAAATTCAGTGTAATGTCTCATGTTCTTTTTTAAAATTTAGGTTTCTTGAATGCAGTAGCGTGCTTAGGCTCGGGCGTGGGTGGCGGTCTGTCACCGGGTCTCGTACTCAAGGGAGTCTTCGAATCGGTCTTAAAACTGAAGACATCAAGTGAACTTAAAAATATTTTTATTATAACAATAAAATCACTAATACCTGAGCGCCTTATTAAATACAACGGCAGTTTGAATCTCAGGAAGCAACCGTGTGTGGTTTGAATAGCGGACCTCAAAAACATTTCCGCCGGGGCCTCTTTATCTGTAGGTGCGCAACTGCTTGAATGAATGTTGAATGTTAACTTGATAAGTGTGCTACATGATAAGAGTTATTTGTTTTGGTATACATCGAAAATTAACACTTCATTAAAAGATTATGTACCAAAAAGTGACGTAATAATTATTATGGCTAAGGAATTCTTTGTGACGTATTTTATTTTAGACCCGAACCAAGAAGCAAATAAGAATCATTTTTTCTAACAACACAAATCCATAACGAACGGAAACAATAATTAAATAATCGACGTTTTGGATATTTCGTCGTATTTTTTACATCTCAACTCAGAGTATTCAGTCAGACATTGCATGTTTTATATATATNTATATATATAAAATTGAAATGATGGTATTGGTCTATTCATCATGAAGCACGTAATTAAAAGTACAAGAATGAATCTGACAAATATCAACATAACGCTTATTAAAATAATTTTCGCTTGTTCTAATTCTGTATTTCCTGGGAGTTCGTGCGTTCACGTGAAAATTGATGTAGTTAATCGGAGCATTCATCCATGCTCCCACATAGAGCAAAACTAGAGAGGATGATGCTAATTTGTAGGCCTAAATGCACTTCGGCTGAGACTTTGAAGGCTTTTTACTTCAATCATGTAAAAAAATTCACATACTCCACGCGTTATCGAAAAGAAATGTGTAGTCCTGGTCATGATCAACAGAGAAAATCTTACAAGTGATCCTACACATCTATAGCATGAAGATTCAACTCTATGATATGACTTTTCTTCTGCCTCGTGAAAATTATACATACAATAGCTATTCTTACCTCTGGGAAAGAGCTATACGAACAACCTTTCACATACCGACTTGTCATTCTCTTAAAGAAGGAACTTTCAACTTCTGGAAATAATACAATAGTATTAATGAAACATAATTTTTTCAACATTGGTTATAATCCAAATTTAGAAATAATACTGAACACATGTACGCGTTAAATGAAGTTAAAAGGCGTTCAAATTTAATTAAGAGCATGTCAATAAGTAAACATTGTACACTTCACAAAAAACCTCATGTACTATACGTTCTCTTTCATAAGACTTATTGAGCAGTAGATCTTTCATCAGATCTAGAAAACCCCAAACGTTCTCTTGGGGTTTGAAATTGATCTTTTTGGCGATATCTGTGTCATAAGCCAAGCTTTTGGTTACTTTTTTTTTTCAAAACTGTATTTTTAATGAGTTGAAATATTTCTCCCCCTATGCAATGCTTTGAAAATGTAATCGCTTATCCCTATATAGAAAATAAAGTTGGCAGATGGGGCATCACTTAAATGTTGAATCTATGGAGACAGCAGAGCACCGGGGCACCAGGTACATCCATATCCGGCAACCCGACCTTGCGCGCCTACGTCACTCGCAGAAAAACGACCTACACGTGGTCGGATCGGCCTCCCAGTCACTTTCCCGCCAGACAAGAAAGAAGAACCGGACGGGTAAGCGTAGGCTGTACCGGCCGATCACCTCTCGCTCATTCGAACATCACAGTGGGACTGTCACCTATCTGTCGTAGCCAATAGTTCCTCACAACAGTTGGTCAGAACAAGAAACTCTGGAAAAATAAACTCGTTGTTGCTTTCGGATTTTATCTAATTCTGTACTATTGAGCAAGCATGGATGGATGCATATTTTTAGTCTGTATTTCTATTTCGAGAGTGACTCAAACTATTTTGAAGGAATTAACAGAATAGACGTGTTTTGGTATGAAAAGAGATCAAACATGGTTTCACTTCCACGTCATATTGTTTTAGTACTTTTTTAATATTAGAAAGCACGTACAGTACTGGAATTATAAATCGGCTATCGAAAATATTCTAAGTCCCACGATCTTAGCGCTTTGTATTTGTACTGGATTTATAATTCCAGTACTGTACATAATGAAAAGGAATATACCACTAATATTTGTTCATATTGCAAATAATGAAAAAGTCAAAACCTACCGAAGCAGAATGAATAACAATGTTTAGTATCATTTATTTACTACCACGTCCAACTGTTTTGTTATTACGAGGAGAAAAACGATGAACATCGTATTACCTCTTTATACTCGGTGACGAAAATATTACCAGCGAATCGTGAGGTCGATAGTGGAAATTGAAAATCACCAAATTACTGAAGTAGTTGTGTACGTAATTTTCAAAAGAGAGAAAGTTGGTCATACAGATTTCAATATGGAAGAAGATTTTTTTCTCTCAAAAGTCGTACTTTGAAGGAATATGGTTCCTTCAACCACCCAATGAAAAAAACGTCATAATTGAGTTTATCCAGAATGCTATTCTGATTTTTTCAACGACTAAGTCTCGTAATTCTCCCGCATTAGAAAAATCCAGTAGTTTTAATCAGATGAGAAAGGGGTGTGTTGTGATCCTTTGTTAATAAATAATTAACCTAAAAAACGACTTCCATAAAAAAACTTTGTAATAAATCACTCTATTGGGAGGAAATTTTCACCATTATTTTTACAAATTTTTGAACATAAACAATTTGTAAATATATATTTTTCTCCGCTATATCAATTCTTAAAACTTTTTTTTGAATGGTCGCGGAAGATAGTGGTTGTGTTCATACACACTCATAGTAAACAAACATTGTTATAAAAGCAAATTGAAAGTACTTTGTCTATGTTATCTGAGAGCTCGTTAATAATAATTTTTACATATTTATTTACAAATACAAATTTATTATGTAATAAATTTATTGTCAAAACGCAGTGACAAACTGCGTATGACCACGTGGAGGACAATAAACTAATTTACTCTCCGGAAGCAAGCAAGGGACCATCCCATCAATTCCGATCTAGGGCCCTGAGACGATGTCGAATTTAACATTCCTAAGATAAGAATAAAAGTAATTTGGTAGGTGTTATAATACAAACAGAATACCAACAAATTTGTATTTAATTAGACAAAATAAAGATATTTCAGAAGTACGTATTATTATAAACTATAGGTTATTCGGAAAACATTGTTTATAAATCGAATCTCTAAATTCTTTCTAGTTATTTATAATTTGATCCGAAGGAAATTGTATCCACAGCACGTACCATAGGTCCATTCCATTCTAGTTACTGTACTAGAACGAGTAATAAACAAGTAAATGGAGTTACTGGCCGTCTTTCTTTGTACACGACTCAGATGGAGTCTGTTTATGTAGCAAAAGCTTTAGAGACACTCATAAAAGAACGTCAAAAAATTATAGGGAATTATTAGTTTGTGTGTAAGGTGATGAAAGTGGATTATTTTCAGGATGTAACGAAAGATGTCGCAATAAGATTGTACATTGCCATCGTTGATTACTAGTGTTTCAAGTTTATTTATTTATAAAAGAAATACAAATTTCATGGGGCACTTTGTAATTTGACATGAACAGAAGGGAATAAAAAATCTCACAAGACAAATCCTATGAAAACACTATTTTAGGACAAACACGTATATTCATAAGTTTATTAATAATGCAATTAAAACATAAAATTTTAAACATCGCATGCTCTTTGTTATTAGACATAAATAAATACAAAGGTTTACGTATAAAGTCCTTATAATTTTCTATGTTAGCAAAATAACAGGTTTACCAATTTCTAAAGTTTGCTACATTTATAAATGACCAATATGTATAAAAATAATAATTTAGCCATGTACAAAGAAACTCGGCCTAGCCAATTTAAATAAAAGGCAATTTTTTGTATGTAGAACTATTTTCTTTTTTAACTCACAACTTCCGAGTACCTACTCTTGGAGGAGTATTTGCAACGTCAACAGTCAGGTGAGAATTTCGACGGACCGGGACTCGAACCCGGGACTTCCTGTTCTGGCTGCAAGTGTGCTATCCACTGCACCACCCGCCTCGACTCCCAAGTTTGTAAGCAACCACCATCTGACCTTGATTTTCTTTTTCATCAATTAAATCTGTACTCTCAATCCTCATATTAATAATTCTTTTATAACTTAATGATTTTTTTCATTTAAATTTAAAGAAAAATCCCCAACCGGAGTCCCTCCAAACTCCTTACGATTGGCAGAGAGAGAGAGAAAGAAAATTACAAAATCACTTTACAAGATCACACAGTGAGACCATGTGTCGAGAGTTGCGTTACAACTACTCACAGTGCCACGGAAAGAAGTGAATTATATTATTGAAAACTGATTTGATAATTTATTTCTGTAAATCTTTTCAACACATTTGCTCTCTGCAAAAAAGCCTGAAGCTTTTTGTCCGACAAACCTTCATTAATTTTTTCAAATTAAGGTACGCTATAGCTAGCGTAAGTAGAGTTAAATCACTAAAATATCTCAAATTGGCATAAATCAACAGAGTAACACGCACTTATTGTGATTTCAACTTGAAAAACATACCTCACCGGCCATTTAAATGAAATAATTGCAATTATAATTGATGGAGAAATACATTGCGTCTTATGGAGAAATCACTTATTTACATAATGGGACCAACTTTTAAATTCAGAAAGTGATGGAAGTGTAGTTTGATTTGTAGTAAATTTCCCGTAGTATTTTTACATCACTTTTATCTATAGGTCACCGGACATTTGAGAAAGCTATTTAACTTTTCCTGGGGAGAGATGCATTATTCACGTAACTGTTGCTTTCGGTCGCCATGTTTTTACATGTTCTTACGCATTTCACGCGAGTCAAGCGAGTTCCAGAATGTTGTTTATACTATATTATTAACTGAAAGATACAAATTAAATCATGTTTTTTCTTCCTTATTATCCATATTGTTGTGTTTTAAGAGAATGAAAATAATAATATAGAAACAATTATACATCTCAGTGATTTGATAACTTGGAGTGCTGACGAGAGTGCATTTAAATCTTGGCAGATTTCCTTCCTTTTCCTTAGTTGCTTCCTCTCTTAGTTAGCAGCAAGTGACTAGCATTCCTGAACTACGTTAAGCCGACACGAACTGTGCATGCTTTGGAAATACTGAAGTACTTCTTGCTCATCTTACTTCTTAAAGTACTGTTTCCTTTAATCTTGAACTCGCAGAAAAGGGTTGTATCGCCTTCTCCTTCGAAGAGTCTTGTACAAGACAAATATAAAGTTGTAGATATTTAAACAATTTTTGCATGTTGTCTGTCTGAGCAGAAGGTAAAGTCAAGATTTATTTTCATCACGTGTAAAAAATATACGTAAAAATTATTACCAATGCGGTAACATTTTTACTACTATTAACTCCAGTTTTTTGTTAACTCATATTTGCAACAAATATTACCATATAGTCAATAACTAATATAACAACTAATTTATTTAGTTTTTTTAATGAAAAATGTTCAATCGTGGTTTTGTGAAAAGAAAAATTCCAGCATTGAAGGTTTAACTTTTATGAGCTCCCATTTGTTTAAAATAAAAATAAAATATTTATAAAAAATGTCAGAGGGGACAAAATGTACAACTTGTGAAATCGAAATGGGTGACACTAACTTGTAGAGGTGTTGCGGGGTGTTAAATATGTGTGAGCGTTAAAAAGCACAATTGCTAAACTCACGTAGCTATCGTTTCACGCAATTTCCCGAAGATTTACAAGAATAATTTTAGTAAATAAATGGCAATAGGTAATAGCACGATTCACAAACCATTACTGTGCACGGAAATATCTGACAATCATAAAAACTAATTTTCTTGCGCCTGAAATAAATTTTAGAGCCACAAAATTTGAATTATTTTTAAATATCTCCTCAACAACAGAACCTTCCATTTAAAATGAGGTACAGTCTCTCCCAGGCTGTTTCAGTTAATTTCTTCAAGTTTGATAGATATGGGTCAAATGGTATTGATTTACATAGAGAACAAACAAACTTCATACAATGAATTTCTTCTTTTTTAAGAAAAATAACAGAGAGGAACCTACTTGCTGCGACATAGGATACGTCAGAAACGTCAAATTTGCTATACTTTATTTTTCAATTAATTCATTGAGTTATTTCTTATTGATTAGTCTTGTAAAGGGGTCCAACTTCAACGAAACCCTTGTTCCCACGACGTGTGGCTTGGTGAATCTCGTCTGAAGTTTGTCTTCCTTCGGGCTGTGGGAATAACTGCTACAGGTGGCGCGAACTTTCCCATGAAAAGTCGACAAACACTCGGACATCGAAGTCTCTTGAATTGGTAGATGCCTCGACCTCGTGGGACTAGGGTCGATTAGATGCCGACAAAGTATCAATACTAGCACTCTGTATCGATATCGAATCCGAAGTGTAGATACAGATAAAGTTTCGATACGCGATACCTAGGCCTATAATTTTGACTAATTTTATTCCGAATACTTTCAGTATGTAGATCTTTACAATTAGGCCCAAGATACACGTTATATTACTTCGTTTATCCAATCAGGTCTAAAAAACGGTATGTTAATGAGCAATGCGATGCAAAATATTGGAAATGACACTACTTCTCGCTATAACTTTATAGAGTATTTTTGTGAAATATCTCTTTCATCATATTGACTTCATTTTGCAAGAATGGAAACATTCATTGAAATAAAAACTATAAAATGTTACAGAATTTATTAATAATAGTAAAGCTTCAGTTATAAATTTTCTCATTTTTAACAAACAGCAATCTGGTTTGTTTTATCTGAAAACCATTGCTCTTCTTTCAAATCACTCAAAAAGAACAGTTTTCGAAAATCCACTTTTTTTCCAGTGATTTATGGGGATTTATTTTATGAGATAAACATTTCTTAAGTTGACTAATGAATGTTCTACGTGAACATCATGTCGTTCCCTTCATAAGTCACGAGGCACTCAAACTGAACCAATGAGTTTTTCAGTATAAATATAAAACTAGTATAAAATGTCACGTATAAAATGGATAAGGAACAAAAAGTACTTGATATATCATCAGTTGTATCGATATATTTGAAGTATTGAATCGGAACAACCAATCCAAGGTTGGACCAATGGATCAGTGCGCTCAAAACAGCTACTACGAGTTTGATCACAAAAATTGGCATTCCATGTATAAAAGTTTCTCCTTCGGATAGGTCCACATAACATAAATTGAATTTTGGTTTATCTAACTTTCATGCGATTCTTCCGGGACGACTTTCTCTTTAAGCAAAAAACTAGGGTATCAATAATTTTTATTCCGATAAATCAACGTGTTTTTGAAAATTACCCCCATTGTCCCCACCTCACTCCCAAAAACTCAAGGTTGTGAGATTAGTCCTGGCGGCAGACTTTACCACAAGGTCACAAATTCGATCCTCGCGCAACTCATATTTCGCTAAACCACACGCGCCGTGGGAACAACGCTCGGGACACACACGTCTTTCGACGTGCTAACTTCACCCGTTACAACTTCTTGAGATCCTCAGTGCTTTATAAGAAAGGAGTGACTTCAACTTGGAAACCTCCACAGTTTTTCCAAGTTATAGAACTAAGTCACGAACTTTATTCCCTCTCCCTTTTCCAGTCTCTTTAAACACGTTTGCGTGCTTTTGGCTGCGTTGTTTTATTCTCCGATGACAAAAGATTCAGTTCATTTAGGTATAACTTGGTAAATTCATGCGATTTAGTACTTCTTAAAAGACCTTTTTTACTTCATTACCTCACAAATTTGATTTCTGAATCTGGCAATACCTGTGCGAAATGGTTGATACCAAGAAGCGGGAACCAGAAATATGACATCTTTCATCATTGCATTTGCTTTACTATAATAGTCATATAAATTATAATATTCACAGAGGATAAGAAAACCTATAGTATGTGCGTGATCTAATCGTAATCTCCGATTTAGCAAGTGAAATGTTCAAACATCCTGATCCCAAGTGTCGGCCCCTGCCACCCCCAATTTCAATTTTAATTATTTATTTTGTGTACTTATAAAGTACTTATCATTCTTAATGTTAATCACTGTAATCCATGTATTCTATCGCTCAAAGAGAGCACAAAGCAATGAGAACAAAATCAGTGAATCAAAATTTAACTGAATAGAGGAGTATATGGCTAGCGTTACATAATTATTGAGTGGGGAATTAGAGGTTTCGTTACAAGTGCGTTATGGAGAAGGGTACAAAAAACGTTTAACTTTTCCGGTACGTAATTTACGGATAGTATATAAGATATCACGACAACGATCCTCAGTCGTTTGGCGATGGTTTGAAAGTGACCACGGCGGAGGCGACGGCGATGCCAGCCAACGTCCGCGGGCGGGCGGGCGGGCGCTTAAACGAAGGGCGCTCTGAGTCAGCGCACGGCGCGTCGGCGGCCGGTCGCCCGCCAGGTGGGAGGGAGAGTGGGGGCGACTATCCCCCGTCACCGCCTCCGCCATCGGACCGCAGTGGCGGCGGAGGTGGTGGCGGGCGGCGCGCGCGCGACCAGCCGGCAGCCGGTCGGGTGGCTCCTCCGCCAGTGAGCTTTGTGCCTCGCTCGCTCGCATGCGAGCCAAGGGGGCTGCGAAGAGAGTGTGGTCGGTAGCTGTCTAGTGTTCTGCAGACGCGGCGTGGCTGGGAAGGATACCACGTGCTACTAGTAACGCTGTTGGATAAAGGTAGGATATGCATGTGCTTGATGAGTGAAGATTTATGCAGACGCTAGTTCAACTTGGATTGACGATTATCAAGAGTTGTTTATTTTTGTCCGTTTGTGAATTATACATCTCAACATGAGAAGATAACGACTCTTTCAGTATTTTCAGAAATTTTCTTTTCTTCTATGTTCTGTTTTTGTGGGGTGTACTACTAGAAAATTGTATTGAGCTATTTGGAAATAGTTAAATAAAATTTCGTATTTTAAGTTTTTGAATTTCGAAAAATGTATGAGTGATGGACTTTCTCATCAACCATATTATAAATAGTATCAGCCTTAAGGATAACAAAATTTGTCATTAATGTGTTTCTGGGAATTATCTTTATTTTTTCGTGATATTTTTTATTTTATTTACAGTCGAGGAAATTACCTCTAGTTTCAATGAGCTTATGATCATATGTTGACAGAAAAGATATATATCCATAGTTTATGTTCGTTTAACTTAAATACAACCTTGGTTGAAAAAGAAAAACATTACAAAATTGTGCTTAAATTGATCACTGCTCTGAAAGGCGTTATTGTTCTTATACGCTGAATGAATGCTCTATTTTGAATTGAGATATTTTGCTTTGACAGTTCGTGTTTCACTTAAAACGCAGTGTAAAATTTATTCAAACTCTTTGAGATCAAATACATATTTTACAAGTGAATCAAGAAATATTCGAAGCTTTAAGGAAATAAATATTTTGGCGCCTGCCATTTACTATTTTCATGTCTTTAGCTTATTATTTTTTACGGCGCTTTTGTCATAATATTTAATCTTCGGTTCCTTGAAAGTTATCCTCTCTCGTGAGTGAAACATTCTGTCAGAGGATCATTGTGGTTTAAACTGGCCATTCATAATGTATATTCACAATTTTTTGTAGTATTTGGTATCTTTTGTCGTGTCGTATTAAATATGGGAATTATATCATTCACAAAATTAATTTTCCAATTTTTGCTCGTGAGGTTTGGCGGTACTAATTTGAAAGGGCTCACGTAATCCTATAAAAAAATTGTACAGTATATGTTTAACTGTGAATTATTGTTGAAACATTTAGGCGGTTTGTGTCGGTGTCATTGTGTGACACATGTGGTCACGGCCATCACGATCGCCTCGTCTAAAAACTGAGTCAAAACGAAGTTATTTTTATTAAGGATCTCCTTTTATATTTTTCATTGCTTAAATGTGTGACACCTTTGATATTTCTGATATTTTTACCCCATATACTATAGAATTGATTTGATTAATTGATCAGTTGCAATAGTTTCGTAATTGAACTACGCCTATCGGTGTCAATCATTAGGTGCAAAACAATTTACTAGGGAAATCTTGGATCCTCTGCAACGAAACCTGACGCCCGACGCTTGACTTTCTTCTTTTCGGAGCAGCCAGTGAGTCGTGCCGGGCCGGCGTGACCAGAGCTCCAGACAAGCGGCTCTCCCTACTACTGGACGCTATCTGTACCTCGCCCTGATGAATAACATGCTCCTGGGCTCTTCAAGCGTTCTAACATTTGTTATTTTTACAAGATTTGTTTACATTCCTTGCACTTTAGTTAGTATGTTTGGTTCAAATCTTGGAAACAACTTTTGACTCAGTTCCCGTTATCGGAATTGACTGTTGATATATAAACCCGATGATAATGCAAGATTATAGAATCTTATAGCTGATCTCGTGATCAATGGTCTACCTACACCTCATGAGACCCGGAACGAGAGTATTTATGGAGGTCCCTATACACGTGTTAGCGTGCCTACTAGAACATATCCAACGCTCCAATGTATTAAATGAATTGAAATTTGAGTTTTATTTTCTTAAAAGCTCAACTTCTTTTGTTTCTAAAATGTTTTGGACGATATTTATGTTCAAATTTACGAGTTTAAATAATATTTTGTGACCGATTCGGAAGTCACTTGTATGATGAGGTCTGGGACGAACCTCCTCCTCCGCCCCCGCCTACGTACACTACCGCAGATGCAGTCGGAAGGTGGTCACAGGATCTCCGCTGTAGTTAATGTAGACTCACCGAGTTTGAACTCGTAAGATTGGTCTCGATGAGTTGATGGCTGACAGATGGTGATCAGGGTCTGGTGACGGAGCCTGAAGGTCATCACAGGAGCCTGGGCTCGAAGCTTCTTTTTTTTTAAGTTTGTTTTTTACTTTAAACATATTTAATTGAAACTCGTTTATTTTGCTAATGTAATCACAAAACATTTCACTGAATTTGTTTCACACATGTGTTCAACTAGTGACAAAGTATGCTAGTTTATATCCAAAGTATAAACTGTAGGGAACAGTAATGTACAGTTTGGTTTATTTATACCTCCGTATTTTTGTGCGTTATCTTTGTATATGTCAATATCAATATGAAATGCTTTTACGATAACTCATGCAATATTTTTATAATATTTTTCAGAAAAGTACCTATTAATTTTCATTAATTCTAAGATTTAAGAAGATCGTCTTCCAATTTTTCCGCTAATATCCATGAACATATTGTGGAAAAATCGTCAGTGTTCCATAACTGTAAATAATAAATTTATAAATTTATTGGCAAAAAAGCATTTACAAATTGCGTATGACCACATGGAGGGCAAAAACTAATCTACTCTCAGGAAGCAAATAAGGGACCATCCTATCAATTCCGATTAAGGGACCTACGGGAGAGGCGGATTCTAAAATTTAGCACACTCCTTAGATAAGAATAATAATGTGTCTACGTTTTATAATATAAACAGTATACCAACAAATTTTTATTTAATAAAACGGCGTGAAAATGGTTCACAAGTACGTAATAACGTATTTAGAATAATCGGTGTATATTGTTTGTAAATCGTAACTATTAAAGTAACTATAAATTGAGATTTATTATTACAATAGACGTCCACCCTTATGCAAGAGTCTTT
This sequence comes from Laupala kohalensis, assembly GCA_002313205.1. Lineage (NCBI taxonomy): Eukaryota > Metazoa > Arthropoda > Insecta > Orthoptera > Trigonidiidae > Laupala > Laupala kohalensis. The sequence goes on along the minus strand of NNCF01126253.1, from coordinate 553,011 downwards.
ATATAAAATCCGCCTCTACCGGAAGAAAGACCGGAGAAAAAACTGTTGAATCAATTGTAACTCTTCGGAGTAGTTACCCAATTTTTCGTCTTCAAGATAGCCATTCGCATCTTTACAACATGACTTGTGCGATTTGTAAACAACTCTTAAGAAAGAGTGAGTATATATCCATGCAAAAATAGGTTCATTGTATTCTGAGTATTCCTATGTATTCTGTATTTATTTTTTTACGGTTAGCCTTTCGAGTCGGAAGCAACAGCTAATTCTTTTACTTCTCATTTTTCACGACAGAAGAAACATACCAAAAACTTAGTTTAATCTGGATTCATAGTTCTCGACAAAAATTCATATATGTTAACTTTTAAATAATTTGTTATTAAATTCGTTCTATAGCTCATTGCATGTTGTTAATTAGTTAAAAAATGATAAATTAATAATATTTTGTTCAAGTACATCACTTAAAAAAAAAATATTTTAATATATTTCGGTTGAGGGAAACTATTTACTGGTTTTGTAACATTATGGAACAACTGTGTTGGAGAATAGGGAATAGGGGAAATGCAGGTATCAATCGAATTTATTAGAAAAGTAAATTGTGATTTGATTAATGAAACCTATCCTGGATAGGAAAACGATATCCATTTTCCTTCTTTGGGACTAAAAAGGAGTTATTTTGTGCATTTTTCCCTCCCTTGAAAAATTTCCCTCACGCTGTTTAAGTATGAGTCACAGAATCTTAAGTCCGGGATCGACCTTGCAATTCGACTACGTATTTTTCCCTCCTTGGTCGAATGTAATCATGAGAAACATCGTGCTACGGCGCTACGCTCACTCCTGCGGGTTGTGACCTTGCATTGTGGATGTTCCCGCCCCTCGCTCCCACGCCCTCGTCCTTGAGGGGGTCTTCGATCCACAAGTATCCGTTCCTGATGTCTCCAGGTGCTTTGAAACTACTAAACATGGTCATGTACTCTCTGTAGGCCGGTTCTGGTACTCAGCGATACCCGAAGGCCGACCGTAAATTACCTTACGCAAAAATTCCAATTTTCTAACACCCCACTTACCCTCCGTTACGCGCCTGTAACTCGCATCCACCCCCAATAATTACGAAACGTTAATCTCCCACTTAAGAAATCTTGCATTTTGTTGCTTTTCGAAACATGAGGGAAAACATTTTACCTAAAGGGGTCTTTAACTTTTACGTCAATATATCAAAATGTGTCCCCATATTTTCCAAAAAGCAATGAAACGTTTCTGAAGGGGGGTTGTAGGACTAATGTTACGTAATAGTTGCGGGGGTTAGAGATATCGTTACATGTTGGGGAGGGAGCTGTTAAAACGGTAATTTTTGCATTATTTAATTTGTGGATGGTCAAATAGTATTTTGAGGGCTCACGTCGTACATGGCATATGAATTTTGTTTTGGCATTTCAATGTGCCCCTTTTTACAATACAAGTATACGACATAAATAAATAAATAGTCATAAAAGCAGTTTCAAACTGCGTATGGCCACGTGGAGGACAATACACTAAATTACTCCCCGAAAGAAAGCATGAGACTATCCCATCAAGGGCACTAAGGCAGAGCCAGATTGAAAATTTTAGTACACTCCTCACATAAGAATAAGAAGTTAGCTACTCTTATAACACCAACAAATTAACAGAATACCAACTGTCAACACAGCACGTATATTATTTTTGACAACATTCGACGTTCAAATCGAACATAAAAAATAAGTTCGAGAATAGTTCTTTATGTAGTCAATTGCATTGAATCGGTTAGCAGGAAATTAAGTTCCTGTGTTGATTCATTTTAATGATACTAATGATTATTTCCTTTGCGATGTATTGAAATGACCTCTATGATGACATCATAATGCAATTGCAAGAAATAAATTGGTACAGTTCTACACCTTAGCAAATCAGATTCATTTGTGTTGAACGATGGATGGAGTCATAGAAGTAACATATTAAGATACAAAATACGATTGGTGCCTTCATGTACACATACATGTGCCGAGCCCGTGCGTCCTCGAGTATCTGCTCCACTCTTCTCCTTCACTTGTGGAGCCTTTCTGCGTCGTACACCTGGAAACTACCCGGGCCAACTCTTGCTCACTTCGGATCAGGCTTGTTTTCTATCATCAATCAACGCCCCATTTCCTTCGCACTACTCTCTTCTGTCGGGTCATCTGTTGCCCAACAATCTTACTCTGACTAAACTATTACTCAATTTTCCCTTTGGCCAACCATGAGGTGTCAAGCGACCCGTGTCGATGGGGTGAATGGTTCCGGCCTTAATGGTATCACAAACGGAGCCTGCAGGATACCAGGCGACCTCCTGCTGTAAGCAGCCTTACCCGACCATGCGGGATTCTGGCCGGGCGGACTATTTCCATCCCTAGCTATTCGTGGGAACACCATGATCAAAGATAAAAATAGTAAAACCGGAAACACTGCTGAGGGACACTATGAGCCCACAGGCATCACCACTGAGGGACCTGTCCCTCAGACGTTCACTGGGGAAGTCCCCAAGTGTACTGAGGAAGTCCCCAGACAAGCCTCTGTTGTTGAGGAAGTCTCCGGATAAACCTCTGTGGACAATGAGTTGGACACTCAAGCGAGAGAGGAAACTTCAACACTCTCTGACGTTGAAGAAGTCAACCTCCTTAAGAGTCCGCTGAAACTGGCTGAAGTTCAGACCGGAACCTTCATGCAGAATCAGTCGTTCAACGACTCGAACCGCGGTTCATAACTGGGCCGTTGAAACACAGCTCTGATTGTGGATGCAGCTGCCCGGTCAAAGGTTAGGCAAACTTCTTGTCAAGAAATCCAGTCCTGCTCTAGTTAAATCCCTCATTCACATGAACAGGGAAGACCTCAGAACAGTGACATGACTAATCACTGGACACGGCCATGTCCTGAAACACCTAAAAACGGTATGACTGTTCAACGGAGACGTAATCTGTCGTTTGTGCGGGGAGACTGAAGAAACTGCCCGTCACGTCATCCTGGACTGTGAGGCCCTGGAGGCGAGAAGAAGAACGGTCTTTGGAGACTCTACACCAGGACAAAACTCCGATCCTGACATTGGCAGGAAGGTTCCTTCCCTAGTCAAGGGCACAATGATAGGACGCCGTTACTAGGATTACGTGGGCCGCACAATGGGCTTTTCATAGCCTACATGCACAGGTCAGTCTGAGCCTGACTAGAAGCACTCTTCCAAACTAAACTAAACATATTAAGATGATTTTTGTTGACTTCAGTTTTTATGGTTTCGTTTTAAGTCAAATTTTCCTCGAAAACTTTGGGATCGATGGCTACCTCTGATTTTGCCGGCGTATCCATGTGACCCCGCTGCTAATTTTCAGAAAACAATACTTGCAAACCTGTTTAATTATAATTATAATTTGTTCATATTTTTATTACGTCCAGTTACAAAAGTAATATACATTGCACGAATAAGGATAATTACAAAACTGATGAAAAAGTAAGTCACATATTGTACAAACAGTGTATAGATGTGTAGATAAATACATTGCTTCCTACAGAGGATATAAATCCGTGCGTGAGAAAGGCGACATAAAACTAAAACAATGTTAAAACGTAGAAGTAATAACTGCCAAAACTTTACATAATGTAGTGCACATAGCACCTAAGTTTAAAATAAACTGTATAATTTAAAAATTACAATGTCTTGCCTTCTTTATTACAAGGAGGTGGAAACACACATCTTTGGACAGCTTTCTAGTGTAACATGGTCTTCTAGTGCCAAAAGACCAAGAAGGCAGGGTGTTGATACCTAACTACTTGTTAAAAGTTCATTTGGTCTGTAATATTTATATTCATTTTACATGAATTTCTTATTTTGTGGTGTTGAACATGTATATTCATTCTCTATGAAACCTGTTTTGGTACGTACTCGTATTCTGTAGTATGTAGAACGAATTAATTGGATTTCTATTTATTCATATGGAAATAATTGTCCTAGTTTACATCGATTATAGATTTCGTCGAATATATTGCGACGTATCGCCGTACTTTATTACACGGCTCCTAACATAAACATTTAAAACGATTCGACTGGAATCAATTTACGTGGATCTGGAGAGTTGTTATTCCTGATTTTACCTGCGGAGTATTTTCCTATTACCTCGCATGTAATTGGAAAGGAAACGCATCAACTCGAGAAATCAATTCTGCTTTAGGTCTTTAGAGANAGGGGGGGGGGGGTTAGAGAAGGAAACTGGATGCATGCGTGTTCCTAACAAGTAAAGTAAAAGTGTTGGCAGGTGTTACGATCCTATTAAAATTAACATGCTGTCAAATGAAAGCAAACGTAATTAAACGCTGATCTACAGAGTGTGTTGCTAAGAAAGTAAATAAGAGCAATAATGAACTGATGGAGCAAAATCATTCTTAAGTCAATGCATATCGATAGAAATGTATATCGCAGATGATATTTCGTTTCAGATCCTGATTTTTCTGTTTCTTTGTTATTTCATTGTTTTCGGTTTCTAAAACTTTATTCTGCCTGTGTTCGTGCTTTACATTTGAAACGTAATCAGTTCATAAATTACGTAGCTACCGTAGGGGGAGGGGGAATTTTTTTCTACCGTTGTATTGGGTTGCGTTACGGCGGTGTTATCCTTGGTGATACGTCACGCTGTGTAACAGGATATGCTTCATTGAGCGCACCTTTAAGATATCACTGTAATATTTATGTGAGAGCACAGTGCTTTGAGGAACTAAGTGAATTCAGTGTATCAAAACTTATCACTAGTTTCGGCATAACAATCAAAACTTCTGTAAACCGGGTGGGGGAGGTTAATCTGGTGTTAAGTAATAATTTTTAGGGGGTAAGAGGTATCGTATCTGGGGCTCAATGGAAGACAGGGAGTGTAGAAAATGGTAATTTTTACGTTACGCAATTGAAGGTCAACCCCTAACCTGGCGTGGTAACGTAGCAACGAATTTATTAAACTGTCGTCTCTATTAAAGCTTCAAACGAAGTACTTCTTTTGAGGATACAACACGTGTTTATTACACATTCTGTAAACAAATTGTTTTCTTGAATTTTCATGATTACAATAATTTCTACATTCCACGTAAATAAATAAGTAAAAAAAATTCTGGTCAAGTGAAGTAAACCAATTTTATTGAAACGATTCTGTCAACACTGTTAATAATGCAAAACTCTTGTTATTTGTGTAACATTAACAAAACCACACATATTTCACATAGTAATAATTTCTAATATTTACGAATAAATGAAATGTACGGTGATATTCCTTTAAGAGAAATAGAAAACGCCTATATTTCTTTGTTTTAAACACCCAGATTTTTTAAACTTCAATTTACTCAACTAGGGGTATCATGTAATAATTCGTGTAATAGTGCGAAGTTAACCTCCAATTAAATTTCTCAGGGAACAGCACCTAGGGGACGACTTCAATGTATTCTTAGGCTCGCAAAGAATCTACTTTAAATGTCAGCACTTCCGAATGCAGCTATTGAATAACAATTGCGTCGTCAAATATTCATGCAGTTGTTTGTGTAATGCCGGCGCGAAGGTCGGCCAGCTTTATATTACTGCAGACAAATGCATTATCAGCATTCTAAAAGAAAAAAAATAAATTTTAAATCCCATATAGGTATAATGCACACATATTAATTTAGAGGTAGCATTTTTTTCATCCGTAAATTTTCTTGGTTTTGCTCTGCAATAGTTGATTTCGCGAAACGCTTGTGTGGTCTATGAGTATTTGTTTCATTGATACTTTTTCCGCTCCTAATTGTAGGTGAACATATGTTATCCATAATTGAAATATATTAAAATTAATTTCTAAAAGTAAAATAAAATTAATTGCAAAAATATATTTTTTTAACGATTTATTATTTTTATCTCGAAAACATAAAATATCAGTCTTATGAACTTGCTTTATTAAATTACTATTCATTTATATACTTTGAGTACTCATTTACCATATCTATTACGTACAAAATTATTTAATCTTCAAAGAAAATAAATAGAACTTATTTTTCTGAACAACTTGTCCATTAAAATTTTGCGTATTACTTAACAGAAAGTATCTTAGTTTATTGTCTTAGAGAATAAACACTTTTAATACAATACATGAAAATTATTTAATAAATATTTTTGAAGTATCAGTTGATTTTTTAACCATCGGAAATAAAAATAATTTTCTGTGAACAAACTATTCTGTGAACAAACTAAAAGTTCATTATTATTCGGAAGTATTATTTCATGTTGAAATTCCTTAATATAAATTTTTAACCAACTATTTACTTTTTGAATTATATTATTCACAGATACTTACGTACTTAAATAATTATATTGCGTTTTTAACAATTTTTTAAGTCGTGTATCATATATGTACGAAGAAAATTATGTTCTAAAAATTTTATTATTGGAATTAATGGGTTTGTAACAAAAGGTTTCAGGTCAATTCAATCAAGTTTTTATTAGAGTAAAAGAGAAAATTGAAACATTAAATTGGATTGTCGGACACATGGGACTGAGAGTGAACGAATTTTTATACTTGCTCAAGTGACATTTATGAAGGCCTTTTGCGGATGGCTGATCTCAGCAAAGCAGCAGCTGTGCGACCATACACTTAAAGCGCAATGGTCTACACTCCGTTCTGCTAATAGCACACATCCCTGAGACGAATAACAAACAGGTCTTCCTTCCAGTTAGACATGATCTTACAAACATTTAATATTTCTATAAACGCTCATTGGTCATGATTTGTAGATTGCCGTGCTGTCATAAAAAACATGTTGAAATATTGCTCCTACATTTTGTTTTTCTCGTGTACGTAAAGATTTCTTTTTTTGCGTTATGAATGTTTATTTCAAGATAATTACAAAATGCGATTGTAAACCTTCATCAATCTCAAGATCCATTTTAAAGAAATTAGATTTACAAAACTAACATAGAAAATGATGCCGGATTTAGTTGCACAATTTTTTTTGATGCTACGATACAAGATTTATGTGAGTGTTATGTTATAAATAAATTAATGCCCTACATATATTATAAATAATTTCTAAAAAATGTTTTCTTTCAACTTAACAAAAATAAAATTGGAAGTAAGAAATTGAAGGAACATACTCTAACATAAAATCATTTACAGAAGAAACATAATTAACTTTAATGATACTCTCATATATTCGATCATTTACAAGTAAAGCTAAACCTCCTATAAAACAGAAGTTATAACTGTCCTAGGTATTAAATAACAGTACTAGTCAAATATTTAAATACATCCACATTGGAACACTATTACTCTTTGTAGATCTTCTACTGATTCTTTACAATGCAACCAGTTTTCAGTATTAAAAAACTGGCAAAATAGTTATGCCAAATGCTAGTTGGTAATGAAATGAATAATTTTGATCGAAGAAAAAATAATGGTCTTTTAAACCAACTTTTCATCTTGTTACGTGCCCTTAATAGTGGCTTCTCGATTTGTAATATTATGTTTATATGATATTGAGAAAGTGTTTTACAAATTCCTTAGTTCCGAGAAATTATTCACTACAAGATTCACAAATTTCATTTCGAATTCTATTCCTAATTGTTACTCATTCACTTTTTATCCTTTTGATCTAAATTTTATATCTTTGGTATTGCAAGTATTTCACATGTAGTCGGATTTGCGTTTTGGAAAATTTATGAAATTTAATTATAGATTTTCTTCAAATTTTCTGTGCGCTTTTGAAATTATATCAAAACTACTTATTCTATTAATGTGTAAGAAGGATTCCACAATGAGAACGCTCTCCATAGCAGAGTAATATCACAAGTTATCTCTTACGTTATTAACTCGAAAGAAGAGGATTTCACGTCCCTTCCCTTCCCATTTGGTTTAGATTATTAACTTGTTTTTAAAATATGTTAATAAACTCAAATATTGAACACTTTTGCGAGCGATTATAAGATCATTAATATCAGTCAACAAACTCGCCCCCCCTCAAATAATTGAGTTACTTCTTTGCTCTGAATACATTAAATTATTGAAAGTTTTACCTATGTTCTCAGTCCTCCTGTTATTATGATTTATAGAAAAGATGACAAGATTACACGTTTCTAAGATTTTGCAGTAAGCATTTTACTTCTTTTTAAATTTTAATGTAAAGTTGTTTCGAAAACAAGAGCAGAACTTGGTACTCATGTTCCTACTCCCGTCAAGTCTATATTTATTTCTATTTCGAAAGGGGTTAATTTAATTAATGATACTTAATACTCTTTAAATTTCCTCTGAACGCTGTTAGGGAAATTAATACTTTTACTCCGATAGGGAATTAATAGGTTTTACTCCGTTTAATACAATGTGGTTGTATTATTAAAAATAATTTTGTCTAAATTATTAAACTAAAATTCATAGAGATCAAAAGTCTCTAAATCAAATTAAAATTGAAAGATTAAAACAAAACAATAGACGTATAATACAGTCATGACGATGTTAGAGTTAATTGAATTTTTGAACGTTAAAATAAAAAAAACTACTACTAAAGAAAACGGGAAACCTTGTTTAATTTATTGTTAAAAAGAAGTTAAAATGACTTTTTTTGCTTTCAGTGACTATTAATAGAGCAATTGTTAAACAAATACGTACATTTTTAATTCTTAAAATTATTCCGATGATATTACAAATAATTCCAATCAAAATCACTCAAAAAACGATATTAATAATAAGAATAGTATTACTGATACTGCCACCTCCAAAAATGACCAGTGCCTTCTATCAAATTTGTAACTATAGACACATGACTTCTAATAGCTGTGGAAAGCACAACAAAAATTGCATTAAAACACAGTTAACACCATTGGATTTGTAGTTTTGTTTTGCATGTACACAAATGGAAAGTTCGGGTGAAACATTTCATGTTTTAAAAAGTTACTATTCATTCATAAAACCAAATTTTTCACTTGCGTATACGAAGAACAAAATAACAAATCCAATGGTGTCAACTTTTCTTTTCTACGATTTTTGTGGTTCTCTCATCAGCTATTAGAAGTCAGGGGTCTATAATTGAAAATCCGATAGTACTGCCAGAATATGAATCCGCCCTACCCGAAGGAAACCTGGAGAAAACACCAGACTCGATGAGACAATAGAGATAATGAACGCAACCGTGAAAATGAGTTATTACGAATAATAAAAATACATTGAAAAGCATGCATAAAATAATGATGTTTACAAATAGGACTTTTTTTTCTTCTTAGAATGGAACTGCCTAGTCCTGTCCTCTTTTACGACGACCCTTGCCGTGTCGTACTCGAACGCACCGTGTCTAATGTGTAGTCGTAAAGTAGAGCCAACGGACGGACAGCTAAACACGAATGACCCGGAAGCACACGTGGGAGGAAGGGGTCGCGGAGAAAATATGTGGGTCGAGCGTGCGTTACATACGAAGAATGACGTTGCGTTAGAGAAACGACGCAGGAATCTTCTTTTAAAATTTAGAATCTTTTATCCGTGCTTTCGAGTTGAGATGTACGGGATCGGGGATTTTTCCTAACTAGAGAGTTTTTTAAATCCTGAAAACAGGGTTGAACAATGATTGAACGAAACTTATGTTGTACATATTTATCACTATATTTTTATTATTTACCGGTAGCGGTGGTCTAATGGTAGCGTCTTCGCTTCCAAGGTTCCGCCGACCTGTAGTGCTGAGCTGCTCGGTCGAACTTCTATCGGATTTTTTATTATAAATCCCTGACTTCTAATTGCTGTGGAGAGTACAACAAAAATCGCAGAAAAACTGTTACCACCATTGGATTCGTAATTTTGTTTTGCATATACACGAGTGAAAAATTTGTTTTCACGATTGAAGATTAATTTTTTTAAACCTAAAATGTTTCAAAAAACGTGATATTTTTACGGTTTTCGCCGATGCGTCGACTTTATTACTTCTTATAAAATAAACTAAGAGTGAAAAAAATAATTCTTATTCAGCAAATGATCACTGTTGTATTTGTGACTATATCTATTAATTTCAAGCATTTACATACAATGAGTTATTAATTGTTTTCGATAACACTGCTAAGAACGACCAGACTCATGATTAAGAAATAAAATTTATACTGTCGCACTCAGAAGAATGCCATAATCACATTACAATTGAATTTAAACGTTTAAGACTATTTACTCAACCAGCGCTGCATTTTAGTCACGCGCGTTGTTGCCAATGCCGTGTTCAGTCAACAGAATCGACTCACAGCTGATAAAACTATACGAGTCAGTGGAGTGACACGCGCGGCAACAAAGCGTGTGTCTGAAATCCATCGCTGCTCGCTAATTGAAAACATGGTTTTATTTATCACTTTCTGGAGGTTACACAAATAGTTTTAAACGTTTATATTTAATTGTAACGTGATCATGACACTTTTCTGTGTGCGACAGTATAAATTTTATTTCTTAATAATGAGTCTGGTCGTTTTTAGCAGTAATTTCGAAAACAATTAATAATTCATTTAATTTTTCATTTAGAAGCTTGAAATGAATAAATGTCACAAATACAACAGTGATCATTCGCTGAATAAGTATTATTTTCGTCACTCTTAGTATATTTTATAAAAAA
>NNCF01126253.1:527256-542337 GCA_002313205.1 Laupala kohalensis | reverse complement strand
AAAAAAAAAAAAAAAAAAAAAAAAAAAAAAAATCACTTGCGTATATGCACAACAAAATTACAAATCCAATAGTTGTAACTGTGTTTTTCTGCGATTTTTGTTGTACTCTCCACAGCTATTAGAAGTCAGGGGTCTATAATAAAAAATCCGATAGTAGTTAAGGTTTCCAGCTGGGGTTTCCCCCACCTAAACCAGACAAATGTCGGTTCGGTACCCTGGTAAGTTCCCCGGTATCCCAACATCTCCTTCCCAATTCTTTCAAACCATCCGCATATGAACATTATTTTCTCATTTACATTGAAGTGTCAAAAATTGAATCAATATCATTCACTCGAAATGATAATTAATTTGCTGAATAATTAAATCTTGACTGATTGCGTGGTCATCGTAAATACGTATGAACATATTCTAGTTATGATTTTAATCATGGCTAGGCTTCAAACTATTGTTTTTCAATGAATATTACATTTTATTTTTACATTTCTACTTATGCATTTCAGTCGTGCTGAAGATGGATGAAAAAAAAATCATAATTTCTTGATTCTTGATTGAGTCGATATAATTTGCATTTTCGTACGGGATTAAAATTCAGAGGAAATAATTATCTTCCATCCTGAAATTCTTGTGTGGGATAATACCTCATATATTTGTATCCCATCCATATTTCCCTTACAATCATCACTAATCACTCTTTCCCCAGTTTTAAATAAACGGCCGCGCACTGAACGAGTTTAAGTTTAAGGGTGTGGTGCCACTGACACTCAATCGAGACACTTACATTAGGGATGGAAATTAAAAAAAAAAATTAAAAAATCTTATTAAAACTCGAGGATTCTTCTGAAGTATTTGTAAGAATTTTATTTTCCTTCATTTAATCATTCAAAAACAAAATTTTAATGTTCTGGATCATGACCACTAAATATAATTGAAATAGTATAGTGACGGCTAGGTCAATAAATCAATATCTTAATAACTTGCCAGCGTTTCGGTTTTATTTGAAACCTTCTGTTTGTGTTATTAGCTCTGGTTTGAATAAAACCGAAACCTTGGCGAGTTATTAAGATATTTCAGTTTAAGTTTTTGTTGTTTATAACGTAGACAGTCGATCTATGGGGATGATTTCATGTTTCGGTCATGCTAGATTTTCAGCAGAAACGGTGAAACTAATGAAATGAGTCATTTCTTCTACTCGATGTTTTCTTCTGTATGTAAACTGTGGTCATAAGCAGTTTGTAACTGCTTTTTTGACAATAAAGTTTATTTATTTATTCATTTATTTTATTGTAAATCAGGGTTGAATTTTGTGAAAGACATCGAAAAAACCGAGACGATGTTTCCATGGCATGAATTTTGAAAAATTCCCTTGCCACGCTCTGTGGTATAGGGATACACCGCTTAGTTAACGTACAAATCTTTTCAATCGATCGCATATTACCCCCCCCCCCCAGGGGACTTACATCTAGTAAGTACGTGTTTGGCAAACACGGGGCCCCGAGCTGAGTCTGGCATTACTTCCACTTACTTGTGCCATGCTCCTTCCTTTCTCTTTCCTGATCTCCCTTGGTCACCTCTTGTTCTTTTCGATCCCGACGCTAGAATATCTTTCATTTTCCTCTCTTTTTTTTTCTTTTTTAAAATTTAATTTAATTTTATATCAGTAATGATACGTGTAATGTTTTTTGAGATGTGTTGATTTTTGAGTTGTAATTCAGGAGGGTTTTTTAGTGGGTATGGTTGAGTCATTCGGCGAGTCCGACACACGGGGAGAGTCATGTTGGCTCTCGTTAGTGCGTAACTGCATTTTCCCTACCTGTACAGAATTTTAGGGTTCTAATGACCTAGATGTCGACGAGCCGTAAAGCCCCCCACCACCACCACTACCACCACCAAAAAAAAACAACAACAAAAATACAACACATATTACCCTTTTAAAATTTTCTCTATACGAGGAATATTGTACAAATTGTCATCGAATTGCTGTTCACAATCGATACGTCAATTGAATTGTTTTACTGTAATATAATAAAACCGCATGCCTCTAAATCTATTTTCCCAGAGTTGTCAGACAAACCATGAATTATGTCACACGCAGTTTATGATAACTCGGGAAAAATATTTCTTGACATGAAAATATATTTTCACAAATTTCGTTGCAGCAACCATAAAAACAGAGAAAATTGTTGGGTATCCAAATTTTATACTAGTTTTTTTATCGGTGTTTTAAAATTATTGCTGGGTTGAATGTCATATCAGGGGAAAGGTTTACCTCTCCAACGGTCTCACTTTCTGTAGTCTTCATTTGTTTGCACCAATGACTGAAGTGAAGAATGAAAACTCTGATGAGGAGTTCCTGTCGTTGCATTTAGTCTGTTTATGTTTACTGTCTATTTCTCTTGAGCTAGCAATAATCATAATAATATTTATTAATCTTCAAGTGAGCAATACTCGGCGGCAGACAAGAGAATCGGAAAATATAGATACTACGTACAATAGAAAAGTAGATACTTCCGAACATTCAATAGGAGATACTTTTCGCGGAAACATTTTAATTATATCATCGGTTTTAGGGATGGATGATTTATTGATGTAAAGCTAGCGTTAGAGTTCTTTTTTTTTTCGAAAATAGCATTCCCATTTTTTTTTGTATTTCAATATGTTTTATTTCACTTGCAATCGAAAAATGCAACAAATACAACACAGAATTCATATGTTTTTGTAATCGTGTATTACAAATTTACACATAACTGGTGAAATAAATTGGAATATCCCTTCGGCAAAACGTAACAAGTAATTTCTATGAATCAGCTGAAAAATACTCTCAGATATATTTTTTAATTTTAATATATACGAAACTAGATCAATTACTAATTTTTATGAAACGAAAACGTTAGAGATCTTTAAATTGATGCATAGATTATGGAATGAAAAGTGACCTTAATAGCACTTTAAGAAGCAATTTGATCAAAAAGAAAGATAAAATCTTTCACCTGGTGTTATTTGTGCTACCCTTTTATATCTTTGAAAGTAATAATAAAATCCAATGTTTTTCTGAAAGATTAAAAATGTCTTAAAAAAATTAAATAAGATTGTTACTTCTGTAGGCAGTTAGGAATTATCCATCATGGTACTTTTTTCTATTCAGTTATACAATTGTCAACCTTTTGAATGAGTCATGTGATCAACGTGTGACAAGTGCAATGATATTGAAGTACAGCGTCGTTGCATATACTGAATTATCGTAACTGCATTGTGGTTACCCATCGCTGATTCAAGAGCGCGTATCTAATCTCCACGACCACCTTGCATGCGGAGTGCTGTGGGGTGAGTGACACACGACTCTCAGGGTGGGGCTTACGAGACAGTTGGTATTCGTCAAACACGCTGTACCGAGAAACGGCAGATGCGACTAAACAGCTTTGATTACGAACGTTCACGATAAAAAAATTTGGATACCTTTCTCCAAACGAGTATCCCTAACAAATACGCGTTAAAAATTCTTCGTAACAGAGTTTTTATTAACTTTTTTGAATAAAAATAGTATAGTTGTGGTCGATTAAACAATCTTCCTCCACATTTTGCGAGGTAGGATTATGTGGACCCCAATATGATCTAATATATAAAGCAAATTTCAGTATTTTAAAACGTAGCTTCGCATGTGTACTTCATGTTTCTGTTACCTATGTTCTCATAACACACAATTTCTTGCAAATGGTATTTTATCTTTATTTTTTAGTATTAGGTAGAAAAACAGTAGCGAAAGCACGACCCATGCAACATATATTATTATTATTATTATTATTATTATTATTATTATTATGTTATAATGGTTGCTTCGTGTCTTGACCACGGTCCATCCCGGTTAAGTCCAAGCAGTTCTAAGTTATCTATAGATCTATAGAGCTATTTCCTGACAATGTGACAAGTGTTCAATATGACTTATTTCTAAACAGTGTAAGCAGATTCATTCTTGATCCCTAGAACAAATAGGTTTTGTCGTAGATACTTGATTATGAGACCTGTGCTGGTAATGGTCGAGGGTAAAATGCACGATTTTTATCTTCCACTTGTTTTTAATACTGCACGCCAGTGTTCGTTTTTTGCGTGTTTGTGGGGGGCAAATGTACCTGCAATGCGGACCATGACTGTTGTTTTTTCTGTTTTATCTATGATTATATCTGATGTATTGTTCTATATGGTGTTACTCATTAAAAAATGTGGGTATTGTTTAGACTTTCTTCACTTTATTATTATTATTATTATTATTATTTTGCCTTATAGTTACTCGAACTATGCGAGTGTGTGAATGGGAAAATGTGGAGTACACTGTATGATCCATAATATGATATTCAGCTAAATTCATCTATTACTTCGAAATTTTCTTAAAAAATACATCAAATTAATATATTTTAAGACTTATATGTTCTTTTTATACGTTAATATTGTTTATGCTTTTACTTCTTTACGCACTTTAATTTTTTAATGCTTGATATGTTACCTACTCCTTGACTGGTGATCGATCACTTTTCAAGCTAAATGCTCCGCGTACTTTTCTGCACTCGATTGCTAAAGAAGCCCTGGACCCTTTTGCGTTCATGTCTGGCACTCGTCTGGGGTGGAGTCACGCTACAAGGAAATCATACGACGACGTTCGTAAGCGTTGGCGCCCCCTGGGCTTCTTCCTCATGAAACGCTTGCGTGCGATTGGATGCGTGCGGAGTACGGATGGTTCGTAGCGACTTCATTAACCCATTTCTTTCCCTACGCATTACTCACTTTTCTTTATCTCGTACACTATGGGATTTTGGTGAAATTCATTTTAAGTTGCGGAAATAAAATTAATTGCCTGGGCAAGTAAAATATGAACTTTTACGAAATAAACATTCGAAGTAGTATTACAAATTAAATTACGATTAATAGGGATAGGACTTCTTGAAATTTGGTGTCATAGAACATCCGTCAGATCGCCAACGTTTCGGATTCTCTGCAACCATCATTACAATTAAAGTACAACAGTACACTGTCATACTTTATTGAGGTTGTTTTGCTAGAGACTTTATTTGAGCACAGTACGTTTGAAATATCTCCTCTAATTACAAATAATTTTCATTTACTGAAAACTGCTTGTCGGAAGTAAGCACGTTGTTATTTTTTTGTATTTTTTTATCATTTTACTGAATTACAGTTAAGTCGTTTAGGTGGAGATGGTGCGTCTACCCATCATTCAATAAAAGAAATACACAGCAGGATTCGAGCAATTGATCGGTCAGTTACTTGTAAGCACATTATACTCTACACTACTGTGGCACTCTTATCAGGAATTAGTTTGGATTCAATTGTTTATTCGACCACACCATCAAGCTTAATCCTATATTTTTGTGTGGTCAAGCATCCAGTAATTATTCTTAAGTTCATAAATGTGAAGTGTTCACATTAAGCAAAGTGAAGAAAATGATCCAACTCGGAAATGCAGTATGTTAAATCGCTTTTTCATCCCAAAATACTATTCCGTGAATTTCATAGAAATACGTTACGACCATTCTCAACAAGAAAGTTAGAAATATTATTATTGTTATTATTATTAATTAACTCCAAACTGTATTACATACAAATTACAAAGTAATAGAAGTACTCTACAACATTAATCCTATGGAGGTAAATGAATACTGACCATAGGTCTGGTGTAAGGAAAAAAACTTACCATAATTCAAAATTTATGTTACATAATACCATACACATTGTACCATAATTATATGTTACTTTATACCATAATACAAAAAAATTCAAAATTTATTTGTTAATGGCATAACATGACCCTATTTATTATTATTTCATTCATTTTCTCTAATCCAGTCTTTTAATTTTTTTTAAATAAACTTATTATTCATAATAAGAGCTTCTTTATGTAATACATTAAAAGTTTTTCTGGCGACGACGTAATTACTTTTTTTGATTAATAGTTATCTCACAAACAATCATTGCTCGCTGAAAAAATTGGACAATAAGATGCATGGCAAAGGCTGTGTATGCCTATGGCTGATCTGTGTAATTCAGTAAACCGGTTTGCACAACACACTTCAGTGGTAGAGACGTAGCTCAAAACTGTACAATGGAAAATGTCCATGCGACAACTTCTTGGGGCGATACTCTGGAACGAGCAAAAAACGACATTAAAAGCTATTTCCCTTTTCATTGTTGAAAATGTAAAATGGACAATTATGAGAAGAAATATGGAGTTAAACCACTTTGTTTACAAAGATAGTCTACGAATTACAAAGAAACGTCCATCAAGTGTAAAGAAAATTAAAGTTGTTCTTCTTGCTTTAATAACTTTTTCGTGCCATTGTGTAATGGTGTAATTGATCTATTGTTAGCAGAAGTGGGATTGTTATGAATGATCCCGAAGAGAATTCCCGTTATTCGTAGTACCCTAGACAATTTCCGCGACAAACTCATTGCATCATGGTATCCGTTCAGCAGTGCTGAAGGGACATGTGTTGAATGATATTTAAATGTTTTAATTGAGAGAAGAAACCGTCTCTACATCGTGCATAAGAAGTACTCATTTTTTTTCTAGTGTTCCTAGCTTCTATTCATCTCCTGTAACGTTTCTCAGCTTTTATACGCCACACTGAGTGAATCTATCGAATGGATACGTAAATTTCTTGTGATTATATATCACGGCTCGAAATCCATCCAATATATTTATTTCTCTACGTCAGTTTACAGAAAATACTAATTATTTCTGACCAAACAGATCTTTGGTTCCCATATTCCATTTTTTCTGCTCAGTTCTTTTAAACGAATTCTGACATGTCTTTCCTCTCCAAGATGTTTCACTTCATACTTTATTTTCTATTTTTCTTCTCCAACTTCTTCCAGTAATTACTTCCTCTTATTTTGCCTGATTTTATCCTAGTTCAGTACAGGTACGGTGCAGTTGCGCACCATGGTCAATGTCTAAGAGGATTATAAGGGTCTCGCGGGAGATCGGTGTCGACTTGCGCACCAGGGTCATCTTCTCCGTTAATTTCCTTCTCTTCGCAGACAACCCTGGGGCCGACGGCCATTCATTTTCACCCCAAAAGCTATAGAAAGAGCATTATAACACATTTATTTAATTCATCTTTTTTTCAAAAGTTAAAAATCTTAGATTCATATTTATTTAGAATACAGCATTAGAAAGTTAAGGTATGAGATTTTTTTAATCTTTCTGTCAGATAAACACTTTCGCGAACTTTAAAAAAATCCCACACCGTTAAAAGTTATTATTATATTATAAAGAATAGTTCGTCTGATTACTTCAATAAAACAATTTCATCATTTTCCAGACTATTTTGAGAAATGTTTGTTGTTTTTTCTTAATTTAAAACTTGTTATTCGCCTGATGAGGACTGTGCCCACAATCGATACGTTGTGTTCAAAACTATGTTAAACCAAAAAAATAGTCTGAATATGATGAAAGTGTTTTGTTGATATTCTTATAGTTCGTAAAACGGGAGCACGTGGTATCTCGCCATCACAGAGGGCATCTCTTAATGATTCCCTGCTCTTCTACAATTCAGTTATATATCAATTATTTCTTAACTTAAAAAAAATTAATGAATTTAAAGATTTTTTAATGGATTCAACGATAACTGTTGGTCGTCAGCTGAGCGGCTGTTTTCTTACGTTTCTTTGTTTTCCAATACAAATTTTCTGAGACAAACAAATTGTTAGTTTCATCAGCGAATATTATTCCTAATAGCTATAATAAATATACCAATAAAAATAGAAAAGAATCGACGCTTGGTGGTGCAACGATTGTATATTATGGGTTCATTAGCAAATTTACGTTGACAGAAAAATTATTAGAATATTTTGTTTTTTTGAAACTTATAAATTCGTTCGCAAAATTGTGTCACTTAAAGTTAAAATAACGACTTAGTTTTTCCTTGCTGAGAAATAAAACACTTCTACATTTTTTTTTCAATGTCGAAACGTACAACTTACTTCAAGTTCCTGAAACAAATTTCATAAGATATTCTAGAAAAATGGTATTAATATTTTTCTGTTACACAATCGTTTTAAAGATTATTTGTTCGTTTATAACATTCACTGAGTCAAAACTAAATTCACTCTCTCTTATAACTCGTTTTGCTAATTTAAATACAGAATTTAAAAATCTTAGTTACGTCGCTTCAGGTAACCAAATAAAAATAAAATTACCTGACTTTACCAGTTTTTTTCATACTTTTTCAGACTGACCACATTTTCAATGCATTTCTCATGGAGAAAAATTAAAATTAAAAACTTTATTTAAAATGAAGATGTTTNTATTTTAGTACATAAAATTATCTTTGAAATGTAAAAAAACATTTCAAAATTTTGAAATGAAAAAAATCATTTAATATCATTAGGAGGTAATACGATGCCAAATTGGGGCGATCACCGATACATAATTATACATGAAACAAATGTTTTGGCATCGGTAAGCATTTGCGATATAAAACAAATCTGTTTTGTAAAGAAATAACGAACGTATCAAATAGTTTGCCAAAATGTTGTACACTTAATAAGTAATTACACATACATCATGTGACAATTCAAATTACTATTGCGATTAAAATAATAAATGGTGTTTAACACTTTTAAAGTATGTATTACTGCCAGTGTGTATGCATATGTTAATAAATAAGTAATTTACGATTTATCGCAATGTGGTCGAGTTTGAACTTTTTTTAAATGAAATTTGAAGCTAATTCCAATAGATTGATTATAAGGAATATAAGCAACAAATATTATGACTTATTGAGCGTCTGGTAATGACTCAGTGATAGACTATTGTCTCCCAACCCTTACCTGCGCTGGCGGAGGAAAAGAATGAGTGAAGGTTCTGGTGTGCAACTCGATCCTTCCAGCAACCAGCGTGTGCAACTCGACCCTATTAGCGGGGATAATTCTTGTATTCCACTTTCTCGACCGTTCCTGTTCTGTACCCAATCAACTTCTTGATATATCTGTTCTCCTCCTTTCTCAATAGTTTCCAACTACTTCGTAAATTAATATTAACGTGAGTCTCTCAGAGTAAAATGACGTAGAGGGTGATTTTCGATTTATAACTGCAACCTTCCACAAAGGCCAATCATGGTGAAAATATTCACTCACTTGGAATTTGAAACCAGGACCTCGTGCTTCAGGGAAGGTCTATGTCTGCATCGTCTGAGTCACCAGATCAGTCAGTTGAAGGAACTGTCTTAAATCTGTCTTCATCAATTCCCATCCACTGTCTTCTTTTACCTTCCGATTTCCTTCTCACACTTTGAATCTGCTTCTTTTGTTGCTTGAGTGACATCCCTTTCCACATAACTTTCCCAATCCGACTGCGTGTGTAGTTCTGCTCGTAGCACAACATCAGCGCAATGACTTAAATCGGTTTAAAGAAACAGAATTACATGAAAATATTTTAATTTCTACTTGAAAACATACTTCACCAGGTATTATATGCGCGTTGACTGAAGTCAAGTTGCCAACTATTCACAAAACAAATATTCACCGAAGTAGTTCTTATTAATTAATCATTCATTCTACTGATTGTTTTATATTGGATGAGGACAACTATTTTGTGATTTTAAAATTTTATAATTAATTTAGACTATCTTTTGACTCCTTTGACAAGGGTCGCATTGTCTTTAGTAAAGTGATGCGGCTGTCATTTCCGTAAGAACAGTAGTTTTTGGTGAATAATTCTTGTAAATATTCTTAAATGAAGTAATTGTAATAATTCTTGATGATAAAAACATTAATCGTACAAAGAAATTACTTATTTTCGAAATCAAAAATATCTAGGAAGTTAAAGTTACTTTCTATGAATCATTACTTCAAAAGATCAGTGGATCTTTTCAAAAGCTATTTAACATTTTCCAAGTTCTTACACACGGATCAGTTGCGTTCGGTCGCCAAATTGTTACACGCTATAACTCCATTTCAATCAAATCAAGCGAATCCCAGAATAGTGTTCAAGTTAAACTTGAATGGATGAGGATAAATCTGTATTTTTAGTATATTACAATTTTGTTTATTATAATTATTAAGCTCTAACGAAACCCACCGCATGAGACTCGGGTGCCGCTTTCTTTATCTAATAAATTTATTGTCAAAAAACAGTACAAACTGCGTATGACCACGTGGAGGACAATAAACTAATTTACTCTCCGGAAGCAAGCAAGGGACCATCGCATCAATTCCGATCAAGGGCCCTAAGGCAGAGGCGGATTCAAAAATTTCAGCAAAAGTTCCTAGATAAGATGAAAAGTTAGCACCGAGTTATAATACTAATAGAATGTCAATATGTTTGTAATTTAACGCAAATATGTTTGTAATTTTACATGTACAAGTTATTATCGAACAATATATTATTCTGAGTATAGTGTTTAAAAATCATAAGAGTTGAAAAAACACTAAATTCACGATTTATTGTTACAATAAACACGCCCCTATACAAAGCCTAGAGAACCTGTATAAGAAATCCGTGTCTACCCGAAGGATAAACGGAGAAAAACCCCGGCCAGGATGGGTATATCCTTTACTTATTTTATTTTAAATCTAGAAGTATTCTTCAATCAATGTAATTTTTCTCATCAGTAAAACAAAATTTAAAAATAAAATATTTATTATAATTAGAAAACAATTCGCCAAATACCGAACTTTCAATCGCCTTTGTTATTACATTTTATAATTTGTGTATTTTTCATTTTAGTTAAGCACATCGTTTTGCTCGCCAGTAGATTTCAATCGCAGACTCTCTTCGGGCCTTTGCGTCAGTCAGTTTCCAAGCATGGGTATCCCCCAGAGGTGTGGTCATTCGCTTTCCGATGAGTTTGTTATGGGGTCAAACGCGGGGTATTTTCTTTGTTATTGTGGTAACATTTGACTCAAGAGTCACTCAGTGAATTAACTTTTTTATAGCTGAAGGAGCCTGAAATTGAGTCAAAAAGTGAGGAACTGACCGCTTTATTACTTTGATAAAGGAGGAAACAATCATAATATTCTGAGATTTGACTAACCTAAACCGTTAGTACTTCCATAAATGTAGGGCTGGAAGATTCAATCGATTATTTCGTACGATTAATCGAAAAGTAAGTATTGATGTTCAGACCGATTATTTTACGCATCGAATAAATATAATTATTTCGTCTCATTACAAATATTTCTTTATTTTATTTTTTGAACAATTTTTACATAATTTATATATTACATTAAATTATCTGATACTTCATGTATTTTCACAAATAATTTTTACATAATTCGTCGATTCCATTTCTCGTGAGTCACAAACTCTTTGCAAAAAAAAAAAAATTATATTTCATCATAATGCCCAATCCCTTTCAAGCAAATTGAGAGACATTGAAATTCTGGTACACGAAAGTCGATTCGATTTGCTATGCCTCACAGAGCATTGGCTTTCAACTAAGAACATCAACGATACTGCTATTTCTAATTATTATTTAGCAAGTTCTTACTGTCGGCAAAATTTTAAAGGCAAAAATCCCCACGGAGGTACGTGTATCTACGTTCGTAATGATATTTTATCTTCTCCACTGACAGGCTACGAGAACTTCTGCGTAGATAGTGTGTTCGAATTTTCTGCAGTTAATCTGACCGACACCGGTATTGTTGTGTTGTGTATTTATAGACCTCCTCAATCAGATCTTGACATATTTTTTCGGAACTTCGAAAATGTTTTAGAACATATCGCACATAAATCTACTAAATCTATCGTTATATGTGGTGATTTCAATATCGATTTCTTGAGTACATCCGACTCTGCACATTCACCAGTTAATCGATTCAAGAATCTTATCGACTCCTTCAACCTTATTACTACGATAAACGACCCCACTCGCCTCTCCGGCTCATCTCAAACATTGCTAGATCAAATTATAGTCAACAATGGAATCTCGTATCTCTCTGAAGTGTTTATCGCCGGATACAGTGATCACCTTGCTCAAATATTGACAATTAATAATAAACTAAAACCTCTTAAAATCCTTTACAAATTTACAAGAGAGTTTAATGACATAAAAAAATCCATATTTATAAATTATTTGCGTGAAAAAACATGGAAAGATGTTTAACATTGCCAAAACACCGACGACAAATTCAATGTATTATTTCTCAATATTTCTAAAACATATAACTCTAGTTNCCCATAAAACGCAAGTTAATTAACACAAAGAAATACAATAGATGGATCACCCAAGGGATAAGGATTTCTTCAAAAAACAAACGCAGTTTTTATTATCTTTCAAAACGCTATAACCAACCACCCGAATTCCATAATTATTCCATAAATATAAGACTATTTTTCGAAAAGGAGTCTATGCAGCTAGAGTTATGGAAAACGACAGGCATATACTAAAATCGAACAATCGGATGAAAGCCATGTGGAATATTGTTAAAAATTACACGTCAACGTCTGAAAATCGCGAAGAAAATGTTTCTTTACTAAACGATGGCAAAATCGTAACAAATCCTCAGGACATCGCAAGTTTGTTAAATTCTTACTTCTCAGAAGTAGGTAAAATAACGAACTCAATNATATCCAAATCAATATCCTCCAATTATATCCACCCACATACCCAATTCTATGTTCACTTCCGAAACTAACGCCAGTGAAGTCATGGGAATCATCAGCTCCTTAAAAATCATCAGCTCCTTAAAAATTTTCAACAGGCATAGATGATATACCTGAGTTTATTGTTAAATTTTCGTCCCACGCTATATTAAATCTACTAATAAATATTTTTAATAGATCTTTATCGGAAGGGGTGTTTGATAACATATTTAAGAGAGCTAAAGTGAAACCTTTACTCAAGAGAGGAAACAAACTTAATATTGGAAATTATCGACCAATATCTCTACTATCCACTTTCTCAAAAATACTAAAAAAAATTATTCTATAAGCGTCTTCTAGATTTTTTATGAAAAAAAAAATATTCTCTCTGACGATCAATTGACAATCTTAATTCCCAATTAAGCAAATTGTGTTACGCATTCCGAATCTTAGTTAACGCAGTTAGTCCACGTATTTCCCGTTGCGTTTATTTTGCAAACGTTTACTCCCTTTTACGTTACGTCATTACCTTCTGGGGTAATTCCGGTCGGAGTATTCAAACTTTCAGAATTCAGAAGTTTGAATTCTTAGTTTAGAATAGATAGTTCGGGTAATTTGTAAATCTCACCCCCGAAACTCTTGTAAACCTTTATTCAAGGAATTAAATATCTTAACACTTCCCTGCATTTATATTTATGAAACGGTCGTGTTTGTTAAGACCGAATTACTGAAATGCCACCCTTGCTTTATACGAAACAGTATCGTTCACGAACACAATAGTCGCAATAGTAATAATATTCATCGGTCTAGAGTGTCAACCACTCTCTGCCAAAAAGGACCTTATAATTCGGGAATCGTTCTATATAATTCTATACCCAAGAATATAAAAGACATTATGTGATTGAATATCTTCAAATCCGCGGTTAAAAACTATCTCCTGCACCAGTGCTTCTACACTGTAAAAGAATTTATTGATTTTAATAAAAGTTAAATTCGTCTTGTACTTTATCACGCCATTGCTGTAGCACTTTTTAAATAACTTATAACAATTTCGAAAACTATTTTCTTGCATGGTTGTGTTGCCGTATGGCTCATATTAATTTAGTTTTATGTGTACTCAACTTTTGCACGGTTGTGTACCTTAATTCTGTAGCCCCATCCTGGCCGGGGTTTTACTCCGTTTTTCCTTCGGGTAGAGGCGGATTTATCATACAGGTTCTCTAGACTTTGTCTAGGGGCGTGTTTATTGTAACAATAAATCGTGAATTTAGTGTTTTTTCAATTTTTAATCACTATACTCAGAATAATCTATAGTTCGATAAGAACTTGTAAATGTAATTTTTTGCGTAAAATTACAAACATATTGACTTTCTATTAGTATTATAACTCGCAGCTAACTTTTTGTCTTATCTAGGGACTTATGCTGAATTTTTTTGAATCCGCCTCTGCCTTAGGGTCCTTGATCGGAATTGATGGGATGGTCCCTTGCTTGCTTCCGTAGAGTAAATTAGTTTATTGTCTTCCACGTGGTCATACGCAGTTTGTACTGTTTTTTGACAATAAATTTATCATATTACAAATATTCAACAAATTTTCGGTGTCTGAATTTTATTGTACATCAAAAATTTGTCACATATTTACAATTGCTTGATTTAGTCATGTTTGTTTATTCATATTGTAATCGCGTCTGTTATACTTAGTCTGTAGTTTAATATTAAACTATTAAACTACTTTATTTTCAGAACCTCGATTTATTTTCAATTAAATATTCTTTACAACGTTTCGATCTCCACTGTTGTATCATCAGGCAACTACTGACAAAATATTGATTAATAAAAAATAAATCGAGTCTAGGAAAGTAAGATCGTTAAATTTAACTTTATAATTGTTTATTGTTCAATGCTGATTTTTATTGCTTATTCTGAAACTGACATATAACTATGTTTCGTAAAGTTGTTTACAAATTTCGTCTCTGAATGAGAATATTGATTATTCATATATTTCTGATAATCGCCCATCCCTACACAAACTCTTCCGTCGTCGCGTCGTCGGGGCAACGGGGCGTGGCGTCGCGGTTCGCTTGCTGAAGCGTCTCACGTCCACGTTTCGTCCTGCTACGCGCTACTATGCGCCTCCTGTGGCTCTTACGTCTTGTTTCACATAACGCGACGCTGAGGTGGATAGCAGCTGGCGGCCGCAGTGTCAATGGCTGCGAGGGAGTAGCAGTTATGTCGTGAGACATCAGCGGATGTTGCGTGCTGTGCATTGGAAAAACAACAATGGCTGTGAGACAGGGAGTAAAAAAAATAGAGATTTAACCTCTCTTTTGTGAAAACGAGGCTACACATGACATTAATTAGTTTTTTGTAATAATATAATGCGATTTTTATATTTTTTAAATTATATATATATATATATATATATATATATATATATATATATATATATATAATACGGTAACCTAGATTCCATCTCAATTTAACAACCCC